>JAOXJK010000004.1:33300088-33319577 GCA_025774025.1 Xenus cinereus | reverse complement strand
CGATGGGTGCCGGCCCCGCTGCCCGGGGGGTTCCTCCTCCCCGGGAAGGTAAAGCACAGGAAATTTCAGCGACAGAAAGCTGAGAAAAGGAGGAGATTACCAGAAAAAAAAGAAAAAAACCCAAACATGTGAAACTCCAACTCTGGTTACTTGCATGATGCCTCTTCGGCTGGGATGGACAAGAAGTGCAGTTAGAATAAAATAAGCCCCCTGGTCAGCACAGGGGGGCTTGTCCCGAGATGCATCCACTCGGCTTTTTGTCTTCTCTTTAATGCGATTCGTGCTTTTTCTCATTTTTTTTTCAGCGCTCCGACAAACTACCCCCATATTTAAAAGGCCTTTTAATGAAAGAGTCTCTTGTTACTATTGTTGCTTCTCTTTTCTGCACATCAATAAGATAAACTCAGTTTTCCTGACAGCGTCTCCCTGGTGTGATTAACTTCTCCGGGCTTGAAAGCGTCTTTTTAATTTTTTGAAAATTTCGAAAATTGAATTTTTATTTATTTATTTATTTTTTCTTTCAGTTTCTGGCAAAGATATTTCAGGGGCAGCCGATCACCAAGTTTGCAGCCTCCAAGGGTTTTGCATTCCACCCTCCAGCCCACTCGGTCTCTCTCCCGGAGCCCGGCCTGACCCTTGTGCTCCCCTCCGGAGCGCTGAGGAAGCTCACCGAGCCACGGGTGAACTCTGCCAGTCTGTTCCCTACAAAACCCCAACTATCAACAGTTTCTTTTTAAGTACAGAGCTTGTTTCCCCTCTCTCTTCTTCTAGTTCACGCTACATTTTCACTTTTCACGGCGCTGTTTCCCCACTCAGGCTCGATCTACAAAACCAGGATTCATCTCAGTTTAAACCAGGACGCCCTTAGGAGTTTATACGGAATCTTATCTCCTGTTTCTTATCGAGCCTCGTTCGTTGCTGTCTCTCGCTGGGTGTATTTGCTTCTCCTCCTTGGAAAACGTACGGCAGCTGCCGTTACGCCATGTGCTCAACTGGTGTTAATGAAAATGGGGTGGTCTTTTAATCGTCGATGGTACATTTAAGGGAAGATGCCCGTTGGGTGGCCCAAACGAGCAGAGTCTTGCATTGTGGTGACAGGAAGCTAAACTGAAAATAACCGATCCATTACCTCTCATAAAACACAGTTTCTTTCTTTTTTTTTCTCCTTTCTTTCTTTTTCTTTTTTCTTCTTTTCTCTTTTTCTTTTTATTTTTTTCTTCTTTTTTCTTTTCCCTTTTTTGATTTTCCTTTTCCCTTTTTTCTTTTCTTTTCTTTTTGCTTAACCTTTAGCCCCAAAATCTGCTTCTTCAGAGGATTCTGTCTTCATTGACTTGTGCTGAGCGCAGAGCTCCAGGAGAAAGCACGTGGTACTTACAGCTGGTCAAGAGAACAGTGTGTTCCCTGCAGTCGGTGTCTCACCAGAACCCCTGCCCCGTGCTGGATTGCCATAGAAGAGCTGAAGCAGAAGGTCCTGCTGCAAAGGGAGCTGCTGGCGCCGAGAGGACGTTGTGCCAACCTCCCTGCTCCACCAGGCAGGGGATGATGTCAAGGAAAGTACGGAGTCATCAGTTCTCCGCGAGGAGGGGGTGTCTGCGATTCTGAAAATGGAGCTCGGGAAAGCACCAGCAGCAGTTGACATGAGAAGGTGTGATGTTTGGTGGTGACAGCTCCCGAGGAGCTCTTGTAGAGAAACAGAGGAGAGCTATGACAGAGGCTGTAAGAAAATGCTCTCAGTGGTTGTAGCATAATCCCGTAGTCCTCAGGAGAGTTTGAGCTGTCTGAGACCCACACTTGGCTGGTGCAGGCAGAAGATATGCTCTTCCAGTAGCCAGGTTTTCATGGGATGAAGCTCCTATGATCAAACTGAGCACGTGCCAATGCGTAGATGTAAATTCAAGACCCAAGTGCGTGTTGAGGGCTCACTCCAGGCAATACCAGCTACCCGGAGTGGAGCTTGACGCAGGAGGAGGACTACAGACTGTCCCCTTGTAAGAGCTTTGCTGCCCAGAGCTGATGATGGTGGTTACAGCAAGGGAGGACACAAGGAACCGGTGCCTGCTGTTGCCTCTCCACCTTGTTTCTGCTGAGCTTCCAGTGAGACAAATCTGGAAGGAGTCTCCACTGGTGGAGCACTCAATGTGCTGAGGTCAAGATGTTTTCTGCTTCAACCTACCCTCATACCACAACAACTGCTTGAATAGGGAAAAAGAGTCAAGAATATGGTGAACATTTCATTTATAGTGAAAGAACATTCAAGCACATTTCACTTCTAGTGAAAGTAAAGTGTGCGCAAACGCTGTAATGAAATTTGAACGTACGCTGTTGTGGCAACTCATGCTCAGCTTCTGGAAGTGAACGACAAAATATTTTATCATCTGGGGTGAAAAGTGCACATAAAAAGAGAGCTCTGGAGTGAACCAAAGAGAAGACCAGGAATGGCTTATTCAGACGTTGCCCGTTGTCTCTGTAAGGGCAAAAAAAGCTATCTAAAGGTATCTAAAAAGGTAAGAAGTTTCAAGCGTTGTAAAGCTACCTCTTTTCCAACTATTTGAATGGGAATCAGAGAAGGTTAAAGCTGATGATGGGAGAAGGCTGGAGCCCAGTCAGGCAGCAGGCAAGTGCTAATGCTTAAAATCTCACTGGAGGAAACAGAATTCAAACTCAAAAGTGAAATCAGCAGGTGCAGCCCTTACACTCTCTGGTTTTGTCAGGTTGTAGGGCTGGAAATAACCTTGAGAAAGAAGAATTGTGAAGGAATGGTGGTGAGTCATCAGCGGCGAAATGATGAGAGTGACAGGGCACTGGAGTTAATTACTGGGTGCTTAAAAACCCATGCAGGAGAACATGAACGTATCCAAAACCCTTGGTGTGGTTGTCACCAGTGGTCAGTCAGGAAGGAGCAGTGTTTGTTTATTTAATATATTTTCTCCCTAATATTCTCTGGGGTTCTTTGTTTTACCACATCGTCTAGGCCAGCTTGGGAAGGGCTGTTGTGATGGTGTTCGCATCCTCGCTCTTCAAAAAGCGTGCCATGACTTTTTGTCTTCTGTTTGGGTCCAACATAATTCCATTTTCTTATGTCAGCAAAGACAAACAATTATTTTAAAAAAAAACAACCCAAATATCTTTTCTGCCTGCTTGAGGACCTCAGAGGTTCACAGACTGCATTCAGACTGGCATCTCTTACCCCAGAGGAGGGTCACTCCTCCCAGCCTGCTCTCTTTTTTTTTTAAATTTCTCTGAATATCTGGTGGTTTCTCACCTTTTTGGGTGATGAGGTCCCAGAAGAGAGTACAGTTTCTAGATCTGATTGTACCAGGGACCACACGGGCAAGGTTGTACAGCAGCGCTGCACTAAATGAGAGGTCTCTGGCCATGGCATGAGCACTGGTTGATCTTACTGTCAAATAGTGGTTTTATTTTGCTGAAATTTCATATTTTGTCTTTGTTGTTTTTGCAATGCTACCAACCTTTCATCATCAGCCACTCTCCCTATGGATGAGAAGGTTCTTGTCTTGGGTTCTTCAGTGCTGAGCTTTAGCTGCTGATTTCAACAGTTGATAGCCTTCTCAACAGCAGGACCACCAAATGGCTGAGGACAGGGACTTCTGGAGCAGACAGAGCCAGCGAGACCAACACGTGGCACACGAGCCCTCTGTGGTCACCAACCCAACATGCAGCACCAACACCAAAGCCATCGTCACACTTGAGAAGCTGAAAGAAGGTAACGTTAACTCAGTATTGAATATAGGAATAAACAAAACAAACCACAGATGGTGTTATTTGGAATTATGATCACTTCTTCCATCCAATTTGCTGCTCAGGACCGTGACTCATGTCAGTGCCATGGAAGAGGTGGAACCAGTAGATGTGGTTGAAGGAACATGACTGTTCAGGCTGCTGAATGTCAAACCACAGCCCAAGCAGACGCAGCTCTGCTTCCAGGAACCGAGCTTATTCTGCTCATTCCTGCTGCCTTTCTTGCTGCCATGGCTTCAGCTGCTTTGATGACTTTTAGCTGCTCGGATGTTCTGTTCCTTGCAACCCAGACAGTGGAGTTTTGGTCCACAGCACTATAGCAATATTGAAGTTACTGCTACAGCTACAGGACAGGCAATAATTCACTGCATAGAATCACAGAATGGTTTGGGTTGGAAGGGACCTTAAAGACCACCTAGTCCAACCCCCCTACCCTAGGCAGGGACACCTCCCACTAGACCAGGTTGCTCAAAACCCTGTCCGACCTGGCCTTGAACCCCTCCAGGGATGGGGCATCCTGGGCCAGTGTCTCACCAGCTTGTGTTGAGCTTCTCATCCACCAACACCCCCAAGTCCTCCTCCTCAGGACTGCTCTCCATCCATTCTCCACTCAGCCCGGATTTGTGCCTGGGATTGCCCTGACCCACGTGCAGGACCTTGCACTTGGCCTGGTTGAACTTCATGATGCTTGCACGGGCCCACCTCTCCAGCCTGTCCAGGTCCCTCTGGGTGGCATCCCTTCCCTCCAGTGTGTCAACTGCTCCACACAGCTTGGTGTCATCGGCAAACTTGCTGAGGGTGCCCTCAATCCCGCCGTCCATGTCACCAACAAAGATGTTGAATAGCGTTGGTCCCAGTACCGACCCTTGAGGAGCACTGCTCGTCACCGGTCTCCAGTTGGACACTGAGCCGTTGACCAGCACTCTTTTCACAGGCAGAGCTCCAACCGTCCCATTCTAGACAATCACACAGACGATGTGCGAGACACAGCGTCCCCCTGCATCCTTTAAGAGGCTAAGGGTTGTGGGTTTTTCTAATATTCTTGTGGCAAGATTAATTCCTCTCTCTTCAGGAAAAGCTTGGCTGCTTTGGTAAGTGGCAATCCCCAGATCTCCTTCAGTAGGTGGCTTTGGTAGTTTGTTTTCTATTCACTGTGCTCAATGCTGGCTTTGATCTTTTATCCTGACCCCGCTCCCGTTGCTTCACAAGTGATTTATTTTTTTTTTTTTCCCATGGGATTTGGCTGTGTGAGGCTGACGTTCAGTGAAGCTGGTCCTGACACAAACCGCAGCCTCGCTTCTCACATCCTCTTCCACGAAACGCAGGTTGGGTTTCAGTTGCTGCCGTTGTGCTCAGCCCTTCTGCCCCTGCGAATCACTCCTCACCTGCCTTCTTAAGGAATTCATCCTCCTGAAGCCTGAGGAACGCAAAAGCCTACACCCAATAGCAGAATTTTTCATTAATATTCCTACTTTTGTGGTGTGGCCGTTCCATCTGCTGTCATTTTTCCTTCATGGCAAGTTTTCAGGAGGGTTTTGCCGATCCAGGCATTTATTTGCAGCTTTGCTCCCATGGGTTGGTCACGACCTGGGCTTTGATCTTTCGTCTCCCCGCACAGAGGTCCGCTGTTGTTATTTAGCTTTGTGAGTTAAATGTTAACATTTTTAACCCAATTTTAGTCTCTGCAGCTGATTTATCTCTCTCTCTAAATGTCTATTTTCTTCATATTCTTGTGCTGTTCCTTTTCCCAAATGTTATATGGTGCTTTTGGACCCCAGATCCGGAGGCTTTCACCAGGGATGGTAATTGTTGTGTCCAGACTCCGTGGACAGGAAACCTGGTGAAGGTCGTGGAGCCGGTCTGTGACTAAACCGGGATGAAATCCCAGCTCTCCTGTGCTTCAGACACTAAACCAGAATTAATTCTCTCTCCTCCTGCAGAACGCATGGTCGTGGTGGCAGAGCAGTAGCATAAATGAATTTAAAATTCTCGCTATCCATAGTTAATGCATAATTCTGCGTTAAGTTTATTTATTGTGCATTTATTATGCATTTTCTTTAATTAATTTCCGAGCCTCCTTTTCGAAGGGGGACGTTAGGCACCCAGACCCACAGGGAGGGTGTCCCCGGCTGATCTGTGCCGCGCTGTTGGTGACTCCTCCGCCCCGAGAATATCACAATCTCACACCTGATCCACCCCATCCTGCTGCGATGGGAGGGAGGGACCAGCAGGCTCTGCTGAAGACACTACACCCCAGTTCTTATTTCTTTTTAGTTTGTTCTCTCCTTCCGTTTGTGTGAAAAGATCCTTTTTGCTGAGGATGTGTTAGACCCGTTAGATGTCTCTGTGGGCCCCTGGCTGTCTCTGTCTGGGGGACAGGGCCACCAAGCCCAAGGGACATGGGGTCACCAGTCCTTTACACCAAGAGACATGGGGTTACCACCCCTTTACATGAAGGAACATGGGGTCACCACTCCCTTACATCGAGAGACATGGAGTCACCATGCCTTTACATCAAGAAACATGGGGTCCCCGCACCTTTACAACAAGGAACATGGGGTCATCACCCCTTTACATTAAGAGACATGGGGTTACCATACCTGTACATCAAGGGACATGGGGTCACCACCCCTTTATATACATCAAGGGAGATGGAGCCATCACTTCTGCACACCAAAAAGCATCCCTTGTGTGAAGATCCTCACACTATAACTTTGACAGCAGCCACATTCTTCACGTTACTCATTGTCCTGGTCTAAACCACGACACTCATTCAACACTAAAGAAAAATGTCATAAAATAATTCCATGCAGCTTTCACTGGCATGGGGTAACGTACAGTTGGGTTTGCAACCTTGTGCAGGTGCAGTGAGAGGTAGATGGCAGATCAGTGCTTTTTGGTGCACACTGGCTGTGGGTAGAGACATTACTCAGCTCATACTTCCTTTACGTGCCTCCAAGGTGTATAACCACATGTCACAATGAAGCTGTACAACCCGTGAAACTCATTGCCCGACTGAGAAATAACCTGTGGAAATTGCTGGCATGAGATACAGCTGCCAAGAATACAACTAAACTTAGAAAAAGTTTAGAAAATACTAATACCAAGAATTAGAAAGCGTGTAATGTTTGGGGGAGGGGAAATAAAACTGCATTGTGGTTTGATTCAAAACCCTGGGCCACCCATATATTCAAGGGCTGCCCATACAGGACCTCGGTGTTGGATTTGCATGTCTGCCATTCAATTCCCATCCTCCAGGTGCTGGTTGACATCCTGGATACCACACCTGGTGGGAAGAAGACACAGGTGGGATGCAAAGGGCTTTCCAGGGGCAGAGGAGGCGAAGACAGACAGCAGAGTGAAGAGCACATCTGAGTAGTGAAAATCTGAAATCGGGGACACGATGTGGCATCGGGATATTGGACTATCATCAACATTCCTGCTGCTTTCATGCACCGGTTGATTTGCCCACGGATGCATTCATGGCCAGAGGTAAGCATCACGAGTGTCCATCCCAGACAAAGCCTCTTTTAAACCATTGGTAGATACAAATGCCGTCCGAATGGGTTAGATGGGAGAAAGAAGGGGAACTAAATTGTATATTAGAATAGAATAGTTCAACTGGAAAAAAAAATATATAGAGAGATACATATATATTTGTGCCCTTCTCTTTCCTTTTTCCCTGGTAATGGGTCCATATTTACCAGGTGCATCCGTACACCCATGTAAAGGAGAATTATTTCCCTCACCATCGCCCCCAGGAAATCAGTGGGAACTTTGCAGGGTGAGAGAAGGGCAACGTTTCATGCCCGCAGGGCTGGGGGCTGAGGGCTGCTGAAGAGGAGAGGGGCTGTGCGGGTCTCCATCCTGGCGCTGAGGCAGCAGGGCTGGAAACTCAACCAGCGGGCACCTGAAATGTAAGGCCAGGCTTTCAGCCCTTAGGGTTTTTTTTTTTCTGACAACTTGAGCATTTTCACCCCCAAGGTTTGGTAGTTCAGGCGATAGCGGCAGCGCGAGTCTCAGGATGTGGACATTTTAAAAAAAAAAAAAACAAAACCATACCTTCCCCATCTCACATTTGGGCTGCTGATAGTATGTGGCTGTTCTTTTACAATTTCCTTCCTGCACAGGCAGCAATCACTAATTTTAGACTCGCTTACATGTAAAAGTCACATTTCTGGCTTGGAAACGGTTTGCTGCTTCTAAAGAATAATCCTACTCCATCTTGCCAGGTAATTACTGCTGGGTAAATTAAGCAACAGATCTCGTGGACTGCTAAAAGGAAAAAAGCACACAACTGTGTTGGTTTGAAGGTGTCCAGGAGTGAATGACAAAATCAATCCATTTGTGCGACAGAAAGGCATACGGTGCCTAGCAAAAATTGAAAGAAAGATTGTAATCTCCAGGTTTAGCCGTCCTACTGCAAGTGGTTTTGTTATACTAAAGTGGGTAACTCCAGATAGGTAGATATGTATAGGTTAGCATTTACATTAGCTTTGTAACTTCGAAGTCTTATGAAAGTTTGTCAAGTCTTGCTCTCACTATTTCTGGGGGTTGGAACTGGATGATCTTCAAGGTCCCTTCCAACCCAGACCATTCTCTGATCCTATGATTGTACAGATTTTGGCTTGGCAACGCACAGTCAGACGATCCTTTTGCCTTTTAATGCACTGGTGTTAACATCGTTCTCACCAGATATGTTCTCTGTGAATCCAACGGAGCTCGGCTCATCCCCAGAACCCACACACGGGGGGATCAGAGGCTCTTTGTGCTACTTATTGTAAATGGAGGCTGAATTCTATATGTGAGTGTGATGGGATTCTTGTGAGCACATCCAGCAGCACGTGGATGGGCTGGAGGGATACAGCTTTGCTGACCCGCAGGGGCTCGAGGGGCTCAGGACAGAGGTGGCCCCAGGTCCCCAAGGCAGCCAGTGTGGGGTCCTCCTGGCTTCCTCTCCTGCTTGGCGGGGAGCTCTGCAGCACGGTCACACAGCCCTTGGGTGTGCAAGGGCATGCATGGGTGTGCACGGTTGTCCGTGATTGTCCATGGGTCTGCATGGTTGTTCATGGGTGTGCATGGTTTTCCATGGGTCTGCGTGGTCGTCCGTGAGCATCCGTGGTTGTCCATGGGTGTGCATAGTTGTCCATGGGTGTGCATGGGTGTATGTGTGGTTGTCCATGGGTATGCATGATTCTCCATGGGTGTGTATATGGGTGTGCATGGGGATGTGTGGTTGTCCACGGGTGTGCATGATTGTCTGTGGGTGTGCAGGGGCATGCAAAGGTGTTCATGGGTGTGCATGGGTGTGCAGCTATGGCACCAGCACACATCCCAACGCAGTACCACCTTCACCAGCTGCAGCTCGGACCAAAACCAGTCCCTGCTGGGACATAAGAGGTAGAAGAAGAGGAACGGGAGAGCAAACACCACAGAGAGCATGGGCTCCTCAGGCATTTTACACAGTACTGAAAACTTCTTTTACATTTGTATTCCTTAAAAGCATTTGCGGTGTTTCCCTTAAGAGGTGTGGGTGATCAGCAAACAGATAATCCAACCTCTCACGCTTCCAGGGAGTTTCTGGTTGCCTTAGGAGCATTTTGCAAGACCACTTCTGAAGTCCCAGGCAAACTCGTAAATGATTTCCCAACTGCTCAGTGGGAAGGAGGCTCCTGTAGTTCGTTTTCTAGATGTCGGAAGATCCAAATTCCCTGTCACGTGCCGAATAAATGCCATTTTGCTGTAGCCCATTGTGCTTCAGGCAGTGACAAACCGCCGTGAGACAATAAATCCCTCACTCAAAATGAAGAATCTGCCCAGTGACCGAGATTTGAAATCAGTTTGGCAGATGGTGAAGGCTTGTTCTTACCCGATGTGGTCTTTATTCTTGACCGGGAGGGAAAATGAAATTGGGTTATTCCATCATACAGAAAACATTTCATGTTCTTGGTACCCATGAATGCCATACGATAAATAAATCCTGCTCGGTGCAGCGTCTCTTCATTAGGAGTGATCCCGAGGCATTTTACCCAATTCAGTCAGGATGTCTAAGGCATCGTTTTATCCATCTTAACTGCAATCAGCTCCAGGGATTAAATGCTCCAAACAAGAGAATTTAACATTTAACAAGAGAATGATTTTGAATAATAATGGAAGCGTACTGCATCCTGCAAAAAATCACCTGCTCTGTATTTCATTTCTTATGGGAATCCAAGTTTTATAGTTGTTTTTATGCTTGTGACAATATGAGGTAAGTTTAAAATTGTGATTTACTGGCCAAAGCGTTCCAGGCAGCCACAAGTATTTGTAGCTGATTAAAAAGGTGGATTTTGGGAGTTTTGCTCCAGTTGTGCTGTTTGCAGTCTCAAAGGCTGGTATGTGCCATGGCCATCCCCTCGGGTTTTTTTAATCACAGCTACAATTCCTTTCAAAACAATCTTCCAATGCTTTGGGAAGAGCAGGTCTTTCCATCCCCCGACTCCCTGTTCATGGCCCTCAGGCAGGAGACCAGCTCGTCGGGCACCAGAGTTTGCTCTTGGACATCGCTGGCCAATGCGTGTCCCCACGGGTTCTCCAAGAAGGAGCTTTGTCCTCCCTGGGCTGAGCCAAATGCCTGGCTCTGCCCGCTCCGGCTGGTGTTTAGGATGAGGTTGATCTTCTCCAGCAGACAGACCTGGTGTCCAACTCCCTCTCCATCCCACAGGTGGGCAATGGGACTCGTGTAATCTCTGAAGAAGATGTTGGTCTCCGGTTCTGGGAAGTCTGCGGGAGGTTGTGGTTGGTAGAAGTTGGCAGCTACATACCCCAGCTGGTTCCCATCAGACACCTGAGGTTTGTAGTCACTGATCTGCTCGGGGGCCATGATGCTGGTGGGCACCATGTTCCCTGGGCGTTCCCCATCCTCAGGGACCTCTCTGCTGGGCTTCCTCCTGGTGGTCACATTCTTGTACTCCTCGTGCACTGGCACCTCCTCGATTTCCATAACTGTGGGGTCACTGGTGTCCAAGAATGGCTCATGGAAACTGTTACTTGTGAAATCGCTCTTTTCCTGGGGGGCAAAAAAAAAAGATGAGTGTAGTGACAAACTGGCAAATTTTGCCAACAGGAGAGATATCATTAGAGCATCCCAAGGAAGAAACAAGGCAATGGCATGTTGTCTTCATCTGGTCTTCCTTCCCATTCATCTCATCCAACAACCCTTGCGAAAGAGACCACAGTGAGGTGGACAGGAGAAGACAGGGTAGCAGCTGGGCCTGTCTCCGTGCTACACTTCATGGACATGCACCTCATGGGCAGCTTGAGTCAACTGTGGCCACTAAATAAAGTGTATATTGAGGCAAGATTTAAAGGCATCTGCTAAGCTGGGCTCCCAAGCACCTTGCACCTTTCTGGGAAATTATTCCTGGCCAGTTCCTGGTCCCTTAGGGTCCCCTTAATCCTCTTCTCATCAATGTTTCTCACAGCACTGGAGCAAGCCTTAATTTAAGGGGAGACAGGTGAATAAAAGCTGGGAGGTAATGGTGCCATTACCTGGAGTGACTTCACCACGTTGCTGTTTTCCATGTGGGGATAGTCTTCAAACAGCCATTTGGGCAAGAGCGACACAACGGTGGCCTTAATTCTTTATCAAAAAGACAAAATAAACCCCAATATGTTAGTCCATTTTACTAGTTCATGTTGGGTGAAGTTTTCCCCTGGCAGAAGACACAAAGTGTGTCCATCTTTCATGGATGGTTTGGAAGCCCCAGATTTACCCCATATGGGTGGGTTTCCTCATTTGAACTCTAGCTCTTCAACTTTCAACCTTATTCCTCTGGGTTTTGTTCTGGAAGCTAAATTATTTTAGTTAAATCCCTCATGTAAAACTTGTCTGCAGGTGAAAATGTTGCTAAACTGGGGGTTGGAGGGGAGAACGATGCTGTGTGTATGACCCAGAGGAGGCGTGTGTGTCCTGAAGAGATGACACTGAGCACACAGTAGTAACGAAAGTCAATTTTCCTGCAGCCAAAGCTGCTGCAGAAACGAAAATAATTCAATTGTGCTGAGTTTTGCTGACGTTCCAGCGAGTTGCTGTGCTCCTGGGAAAATACAAGCAGTGCCTGTTGCTGCTGAAATGCCCGTGTTTCACAATGACATCGAGAACAGAAGAACTGGGCCGGGTTCAGGAACCGAAAGAGGCAGCAGCCCCTCAACATCAGTGAGCCCCAGGTCCCCTATTCCTTGGAGAAAATCCCCCTGTTTCTTGGTTTGTTGGGGAGATCCAAGTGGGAGCTCTGCACCAGAGAAGTCACCCATTCCCGTGGGATTGGGACGGCAGTGCCTGGGCTGTTGGGCATCCCTATTCCAGTTAAAGGGCAAACTGGGACAGAAGGAGCCCTGGTTTGTCAGGGTGCCCAGCAAACAGCAGTCAGCATTAAAAAAAAAAAGACATTAAGATTCTCCCCGTTGAGTTTTTCCACTGTTTCTCTCTCTGGTCTCTGTCCCTTGGGGTCCAGGTGCCGGGGCTTCAGCATCCTCTCCTCACTCAAAACTGGGAGTAACAAGTCCTAGGACAAAACTTACCCACAGAGGCTGTGTTTTTCCTTTCTTTTTCTACCCCTCATATCTGTGTAATAATATATTGTGTGTCCCTAAGTCTGGCCTTACTTTTTTTTGTTGGTCTCTGCCTTACTGTAGAGGGTAGAGGTGTCTTTTCATATAGCAATGCGATTAACGGGAGGAGTTGTCCTTTGTAAGAGGAGGTTCCTGTGGTTAATTCTAAACTATTCTGGAAGAAAGGCAAGAGTTGGAAATAAGGAAAAAAAATAGCGGAGAAAGCAATACCTTTTTCTGGCTGATTTTTTAAACATCAGAATTAAAAAAACAACAGATAACGTGATCACGCTGATTCCCAGTCCCAGGAAAATGCCAGTGTCATGGTCTGGAAAAGGACAGAGAGGAAGAAGGTCAATCGGACAGCCCTGCCCCACCGCCCCATCTGCCACCATGCTGGTTGATAGAAAGGGCAGATCTGTGATATTTCACTTGTGTCTTTGACGTTCACTCCTTTCGTTTGGCATTTCACTCGCCCTTTTTCTCCCTGGTGGACAAAGCGAAGCCATAACAAAAGCAAAACCAGAACTGCCGTCCCCTCTGCACTGTCCCATGACCGGAGCATCGCGGGCGATGGCCATGGGCAAGGGGGTTCAGCCAAGTCATTCGAAGAAGTGTGGTCACTGTGTTTAACCATTTCCTACGCAGCCCCAATCTTCCAGAAATGCTGAAGTGACTTCTTCAGCTCACGCTGGTTTTGCTTTTGGTTTAATTACTGCAACAGCTCATAACGTCAGCTTTACCAGAAGATGCGCAAACCAGAAGCGTGACCAAAGAGTTAGAAAAATGGATGGGAAGTGCTTCAAACTTCAAGACTGAAACAGTCTATCGCCTTTATGCTTTATGTCAACATTATCTTATATTTTCCTGAGCTTCTTATCTCCTACTCCCTGTTATGTACATTATAAGTCTCATAAGATAGCAGAACTTAAGGCATGAATTATGCAGGTGGTATTGAGCCATGAGAGCGCTGCAGCCGTTCCTGCCGTGCAGCTCACGTCCCCGCCGAGGGAAAAGCTGCTTTTTTGGCCCTGACCTCACCCAAGAGTAAGGGAGCTTTCACTTCCCCATCACCAGATGCTGCAGGGGCTGCTCAGGCTAAAACTCCCGCTTCTGGTCAAGGAGAAAGTCCGGCTTAGCAAGTCTGAGCTACTGTCTTCTTACCGTGGGAGATCTCGCTGTAGATGCTGCCCACCTGATGCTCCTCTGAAGGGATTTAAACAGAGAGAAGAAAAAAAGGTCCATAACGTCATTTAAAGCACAACAGGTGACACAGAAACCGTGGCATTTTTTAGTTTGTTAAAATTATTTAGAAAAATAAATAATGGTATATTGAGTAAAATAAACCCTCCTGAAGTAATTAGTAACTCCAGCTCTGGCTGGACTCTACGCAATCTCCTATTTCTCAGAGATCCAATTAAACAAGTTGTTGACGGACACATAACACCAATGATAAAACATCTTCCATGTACATCGCTCCTCTCAGTACCCGAAAGAAGAATTTAGTCTTCCTGGGGAATTGTACCTCATTTTTTGTGACCACCTGCTGATTATTTCCCAAAGTGTCTGTGGCCCCTGGGACTGAATTTTCTGATGGTACCTCTTTGTGTGATGGGCTGTGCGGTGAGGGAAGATCTGCAGCTAAAGGGCCTGCCGTGACAAGAAGTGGGGGTTTTTGCTAAAATAAGCTGCAAGCTTTCTTCCAGGTTGTATGAAGCAGTTCCCTTGGGAGGTCTTCTTAACAAATACGTGGTGCCGTTGCTGCTACAGAAAAGGGGTGAGGGTCCACACCAAGGGCTGGGTGTTGGACTGCATCTATAGCCTGAACCAGAACCACAGCTACGTGGTGAGGACAAGGCACCCACCATATGTCACCGGGGTCACCTCCCTGCATGGCCAGCTGGAGAAGAAAGGAACCACTGTGCCCCGCAGTCAGACCTCAGCTGGAGACATCTGTTGGGGTTGGGGCCACCCAGCAAGAAGAAGGGGCTCTGCTGGGACACTCACAGCATGGACGCTCACCCGTGGGAGAACATGCCCCACCAGAGCATCCCAGGCAGAGCATGCAAGCGGGGAGGTGTGCAGGGGTGGCAAGGGAGAAATCCTGCAAGGACAAGGAACGTAGATGATGTTTCACCACGAGCAGGACGAGAGTCATCATCTTAAACTGCAACAGTTAAAGTGTGGGTCATGAAAGAGGACACCTGCTCTAGCAGCAAGACTGAGGAGCACCAAGGTAGGCTGCTGTCATGGTTTCAACTGGGATAGAGTTGACTTTCTTGGTAGAAGGTGGTGTAGCACTTTGGTTTGGATTTGGGAAGGGAAATGGTGTGATGGCACATTGGTGGTTTTGGTTGTTGCTAAGATCTCAAGGCCTTTTCTGCTCCTCAACCCACCCCACCTGGGCTGGGGTAGGCACAAGGAGTTCGGAGGGACCATGACCAGGATGGCCAACCCCAACTGACCAGAAGGATATTCCATGCCATATGACGTCCTGCTCAGTATATAAAGTATATAAAGAAGGAAGGGGGAGACATTTATAAAGAAGGAAGGGGGAGACATTTGGAGTGACAGCATTTGTCTTCCCAGGTCACCATCACACATGATGGAGCCCAGCTTTCCTGGAGATGGCTGAACACCTGCCTGCAATGGGAAGCAGGGAATGGATTCCTTGTTTTGCTTTGCTTATTAAACTGGCTTTATCTCAGCCTACAAGTTTTCTCACTTTTACGCTTCCGATTCTCTCCCCCATCCCAACTCAGGGGAGCGAGCGAGCGGCTGCATGGTCCCAGCTGTTGGCTGGGGTGACACTACAGCAGTTGCCTTTTCTTGGAAATGCAAACATCTGTCAGGAATGGAAGCCATGCAGCTGATCTTCCCTTGGGAATCAATAACCATCCTTCCCAGCCCTGCTCCCTGTGATTTTCCTACGTCTTTCAATAGCAGTGAGCATTCCTGATGATGTGGTTGTGGGTCTGTGTTGTGTTGGAAGGGAAATGCCCCCAAAGCTGCCAGCAACATAAAAAAAAACCCCTTTTCCAGAGTCATCCGTGCAAGCGCAGCTCATGCTGGCAGCAGGGTTTTCCCAAGAGAGCAAATTGCCAACACTGGGAAATTCGGGAAGGGCAGACTCGCAAGTGCATCTTTAGAAGTGGAAGGATCCAGGTGATTTATGAAACCCCTCATTTGCACATCCGAAAGCTCCTCTGTACCCTTCAGTTGGCTGGCTGCATCAGGAAAAATCCTGCTGCTCCCCATGTTTGTCTGTCTGTCCCCAGCAGGGACAAGGGGCCACCTCCTCTGCAGAGTGGGACCTGTGGAGCCACTAAGGATGAATTCTCTGTTTTTAAGCATTTACCACACTTCTAAGCCATTCTCCACTGCAAAGGTTAGAGCATCCTCCTTTGGACCCCAGCTCTTCCCCCTTCCATGCAGATGGAGAGCTGCTGCTGAAGTTCAAGCCTCGCTTGAGGATCAGGACCTTGGAAATTCATGTCACCGGAGCTGAAGGTGCCCAAACCCCAACCTTCCCAGAGCCAAAGGCTGTCAGTGTGTCCGTGAGGATAACAGTTAATAGCCAGGGCTAATGAGCAACCCGGGGTGAACCGGTCAGGAATATTTATTTCCCTTTCTTGGGGAAAAAAATGGAATAATTTCCCTTCTCAAAGCCATGAGAGGTGCCATCCAGAAACACAGAGCTGGTTTGTCACGGGGAAAGTATCTGAGCAGCTTCAAATAATGCATCTAAAATTGCTTCCCAGCGTGGGACAGTGAACTGCTGATATCCCAAGGTGTTATCCCTGTACGTGCAGCTACAGCTGCCTACCTCAGGGCACTGGGGACACTAGCAGGTCTTAATGGCCTTGACCAGCCTCACCTGGGACCTCCACGCACAGCCCCTGGGTGTGGGGCTATTTAAGCTCAGCCCTGGGCTATAACCTATGCTGGAGGAGCTCTGCAGGTCCCAACCCTGATCCACGGACCGACCTCATGACTTAACCTCAGCCCTCCCTTGTCTCCATGTTCCTACCCAGCCACCACTGGATGCTGTGTGTGGTATCCCAGAGGTTTTGTCTGTGCTGTGGTGGCCATGGAGCAGGTATAGGTGGTGCTGGGAGGTGTCTTCAGCTGTTGGGCTCTGCATGGCTTATCCTGGTTCACCTGGGTGAGGACCAGCAGCAGGATGGAAGAGCTCAGGAAACTCAGTGTGCCCAGCTCTTGAAGACAACCAAAGCCACCACAGACAGTGCTAGAGATGATGCACAGCTGGTCCTTACTTTCCTCTGTCAGTTGGCCCACGCCTTGTCCTGTCTAAAATTCTCCAGAACCGAAGCCTGCCCGCTTCCCATTCCAGGTAAGAAAGCTCAGGCTGCAGCTTGCCCAGTTTGTCTCTGTAAGTTGTTTTCTTTGTTCTGGTTTATCTATAAAATTTGATTGTTTAATGTGAAAACCTCATCTTTTCTGTCAAGGAAAGGGACGATGACTCCATTGGTGTATCTTTTGGGGTAAGATGTGGTTCTTGTGTGCATTGAAGATTTGTGAGCAGGAGCAAAGATCAGCTAGAGACAGCTTTTATGCACATATATTGATAAAAATCCCCATTTTCATGACCTGCAGCCAAGAGGTCTCCATCTAGAGCCCTGCTTTCCTCTGGTCAGTGGGAGGGTCTTACATCTCATTTCTAAAAACTAAGCAATTCTGCAAAACTGGCTGGTTGTGGGAATATGAAGAATGAAAGAGCAAGCTGAGCTCTGCAGCCCCATCGCAGCAAGTGGTGACTTCTCCACCCAACTGGGCTTACCTTGGCCGGAGCTTGGTTTGCTGACTCCATCAGGGTAGACTGCATACACCGACACACTGATGTGACCTCCTGCTGTGGCCCTTTCTGGAAAGAAGTGAGTTTTGCCTTTAAAATGTGTTTGTAAGCTGCTGTGAAAGCTCTAGGCTGGCTCAAGGGCTTGTTACTGAGTGGTGACAGTAGATGGAGGTGTGGAGGGTCTCCAGCTCTGAGCCCACTGCAGGCCTTTCCTCCCCTGGGGAAAGCCACCAAGTGAGTTGCTCCCAAAAACACGTGGAAGAGCAAAAGCCTGGTCACGTAACCAGCTAGTAAGTACTCAAAACCCCAATAAACACAAGAATTAACATGGGGAAGGAGGAATAGAGTAGGATGGGTTCTGAGGCGTTCCTCAGGCTTGTCTCTTTGGCTATGGCAGGGAGGAGAGGTGCTAAAACAACAGCTGTGGTCCATCAAGTGTTGTGCTTTCTGTCTCTGCATCCTTTAAATACCTCCTGCACTTGGGCAGGCCTCCATGGGTGTCTCCATGGCTTCCCTGCCTGCTGGCTCACTTGTCACCTCATTCTCTTTCCCTGTGACCTTCACCTGGGGGACCAAATCCCACCGACTGCCCTCATATCTCCTATTGCTTCACTCCTTGAGGGCTCTTTGTGGTCCCTCTCTCCAAAACCTAGTGGGCAGGGGCTCGATTTCAAACAAAACTCTGCCGTTAATATATTTTGGCTTTATAATATCTTGGTGAACTGCACCAAGTAGCAAAGTCACCATCCCTGAATGTGTTTAAGGGTCGTTTAGATGTGGTGTTGGGGGGATATGGCATAGGGGAGAACTTTGTAGAGTAGGGTTGATGGTTGGACTCAATGATCCCAAGGGTCTTTTCCAACCTGAATGATTGTATGAAAAGGGGTTCCTGGACCATCTTACCTGGGATGTACGTGTGTGTTTCCTGGTATAGGACTTTCTTCCAGAAATACTGCTCCTCCTGGCTATCCTGAGTGGTGGAAACCCACTCCACTATGAACCAGAGCGGGGATCTCCCACTGTGGTGGGGGGGCTTCCAGGCCACTGAGACTCTGCTCCCATTCTCGGGCTTGACCACCACGTCCACCGGTGCCGGGAACTCTGCGGAGAGAGATGGCAAGGGGACTGTCACCCCAACCTCATCTTCAGAGAGTGGGAGGCTGGGAAGGGTCAGCTAAGCCAAGGAAAATTGGGGCTTTCCTGAAAGTGTTTAAGGACTGAAGATGGAATAAGAAATTATAGAGCATGGTGGTTTTAGATATATTTTTTTTAAAATGTATTTTTTATATACATGTAAAAATATGGGGAGCTTTTTGTTTATCTCTATGCTGACACACATGTCACAAAAGCACATCTTCAGCTTTGTCATGTCTCATCTGAAGCGCCTCACCTGTCATTTCTTACAAGAAAGGCGCATGATTCTGATAAGTATGAGAAGACATTAGAGAATTTTTTCCACCTTATTTCTCTTGAGTTTCTTCTTAGTCATATATTTGTCCTCAATTTGAATGGGACTTTCCCCTCCCGTTGCTCATTCAAAGAGACGATTTCTTTTAAAAATAGGAAAGCGTGGTTGTGGGGAAAACCACAGCCTGTGGCGCAGGGACCTAAGGTGGCCCAGAAAAGATTTTTATTCTCTTTCCTCCCATTCTGTTTGCAAGGACCCAGCTCACAGTGGGGACTGTCTCCCTGGCCAGAGGTATTTTTGGGGGGCACAGAGCAGAGGAGCACCCCTGTGTGGGTAGGGCAAACTTATTTTTAAACTTGTTGCTGCAGCCTTCAAAGCCCAAGGACTGAGATATGTGGCTGTGGAGCATCTCCATCTCCAAGGGATGCTGGCCTTGTCTGGAGGACATTGTGTTCCTCAACAGAGTGAGGTTTTTCTCTCCATTTAGCAATTTTTTTCCCCTTCCAGTCCTGATAAAGTCTAGGCTGCAGTTGGGGTGTGTGAGATCCTACCTTCCTGGCTGCTGGTGCCCTGGCCAAGAGTGATGCTGGCGGGGCTGGAAGCCCCCTTGGAGTTGTGAGCGGTGACGTGGAGGACGCGGGTTCCCGGGGGCACCAGGATGCTGCAGGTGGTGCTGGAGGTGTTGCAGAGGAGCAGATCGCCCCCAGGTCTCTCGGCAACTATGGTGTACCCCAAGATCTTCCCCCGGGCATCCTGGGGCAGCAGAGGCTGCAAATGGTCAGACAGCCCCTTTGGTCAAGGAGCTCTAAGGAAGAGCTTCACCTTGGGGAGGGACTATGGATCAGGGAGGGGAGCCCTAGGAGGAGGGGGAAGGGTTTGACCCTGAAAGAGGGGAGATGGAGCTGAGATGTGGG
>JAOXJK010000004.1:33234205-33245364 GCA_025774025.1 Xenus cinereus | reverse complement strand
TCCTGGAGCCCCCCTTCTTTAGGGACTGGAAGGGGCTGGAAGGTCTCCCCGGAGCCTTCTCTTCTCCAGGCTGAACAGGGCACGTGAAGCTTCTCCTCACCAACTCATGCAGCATCCTTCAGGTTGCTGAGCAGGTTCATCTATACCTTGCACGGTTCTATGTACGTGTGTATGTGCATAGATTTTCATGTGATTTATATATAAATGCTGGGGCCTGTTCTTTCAGTCCCACTCGAAGTCCCTGGGGGTGAGGAAGTCCAACACCTTCATTAGGGGCCTGGACGACGGGACAGAGAGCACCTTCAGCCTGTTTGCAGCCAACACAACACGGGGAGGAGCAGTGGATACAGCAGATGAGTGTGCTGCCGCTCAGAGGGATCCCAACAGGCTGCAGAAACGGACCAGCAGGAACCTCATGAAGTTCAACAGAGAAAAGCAAAGTCCTCACCTGTGGGGGAAGCACCTCCTAGTACGGGCATTTTCAACAGTTTGATCAGAATGTCATCCAGTCGGGTTTCCTATGCACCCAAGTCTGGAGACTCCCCAACCTCCCTGGACAACCTGATCTAGTTTCTGATCTTCCTTAAAATAAATCAAGTTTTTAACTGGAATTTCCTGATTTTCAAATGAGCCCATTACCTCCTATCCTGTCCCTGGGCATTGCTGAGACGGGTCTGGCTCCATCCTCTACTCCCCCATCAGACACCAATACCCAGGGAAGAGAACCCCTGAGCCCTCTCCTCTCCGGGCCGAGCAGCTCCCCCAGCCCTTCCTCACATCTCAGGAGCTCCAGACCTCCCGGCATCTTTGTGGCCTTTGTTGGACTCACTCTGGTCTGTCCCTGTCTCTCCTGCCCTGGGGGGTGCCCAGCCCTGGGCCCAGCACCCCAGATGGGTCTCCAGGGGCAGGATCACCTCCCTTGACCCAAACACAGCCCAGGGTGCTGGAGGACTTCTTTGTCACAGGAACACGTGGCTCTTCACGGTCAACTCAGCGTCCACCAGGACCTCCTGGTCCTTATCCACAGAGCAGTGCTGGGCTCTCCAATTTCAAGACAGACATGGACAGAATAAAGCTACTCCAGCAAGGAGCCACAAAGGGGATGGAGGGACATAAGAGGAGAGGCTGAGAGAGCCTGGGCTGTTCATCCTGGAGAAGAGATGGCTCAGGAGGACCTGATCTGATGGAAGAGTGTACAAAAGTCTGAGACACTCTCTTCTTAATGGCATCCAGTGACGAGAGCCAACGAGCACAAACTGGAATACACTGAAACATAAAGAAAAGCTTATTTTGCTGTAAGACTGATGAAACGTGGGAACATGCTGTCTGGAGAGGTTGCCGTGTCTGCACTGGAGGTACACAAAACCAGGAGAGCAATGGTCCTGGGCAACCTGCTCCAGCTGACCCAGCTCTGAGCAATGGGTTGGCTCTTGACTATCTCCAGATGTCCCTTCCAACTTCAACAACTCTGTAACTCAATGCTCCAATATACATTGCAACAGAGCCTACCACAATGAAGCATCTTCCTGTTGAGCAGACACAAAAGCATAGTGGGGCAGAAAAAGATCTTGTAAAAGTCAGGCACACTTTGAGAATCAAAGTTCTGCTTTCAGCGTTCTGAAGCTGTATGGAGAAGCCCTGACAGCTCAAGGAAACACATGCCCTTCCCTAAGGGCTGAAATACTGCTAAAGGAATCACCACCTTCACAGCCTCAAAAGCATCACTGAAACACTGCAATGTCTCTGGAGTTCTGAATGATCCCCACGACTTTTGAGCAACTCCAAAATATATAGCCTAGGAAAGAAAAATACAACCTCCCACCAGAAAATCTACAAAATCCCACCACTTCCAGAAATATTAAGTCCATTTCAGGCTACCTCACAGAACGGAATCAGCCCTTGAGAGGTTCTAGTTCATTCTTTGCCACAGACTTCACAGACTCCTAAAGAAGAACAACTTCTCTATTCCTTTCTCCTAAGCTTTGCCCACCACACCTACCCAATCCGTCCTGGGCTGTGGATTATCATTTCTGCATTTCATGAGTTTCTAGTCTAAGTGATGCACTGTCAATCGTTGTCTGCCTTCTATTTCCAGCCAGAGGCAGTCTCACATTACACCTCAACTAGATTAATGGCCAGCTGCCGCCCAAAGTAGTAGCCTGACCTCTTCCCACCACTGCCACTTGCGCTAGGTCCAGCGATCGGGAAGCTCCAGCATGTGCTGGTTCAGCAAAGCGACCTCAAAGAAAACCAACATCAGCTTCCCATCCTACCAGCGAGCCAAACGACTTCATCTGAGGCCTTTGGAATCCCCAGACACGCTGCAAACAATCCAGAGCACGAGTCTGAAGGGACACACGTGGAGAAGGGTGCCTGGCAGGAGACCAGGAGTGACCCCTTCACATAAGGTGAAAAAGCATCCTATGATTAAAGAGCTGTTTCAAGACAATTCCTGCAATTCTGGATTATTCGGTCTTTTTTCCTCGCCTCCCAGTGATCCCAGCTCTGGCCAGATGGCTTTGAGGGCATTTGCTTATGAAAATTTCCTGGCAGTGGTTAAAGATCATATGGTTACATGGGTATCATCAGATCTTAAGTCCTCAGCTATGGTGTGTCAATATAACAGGAATTCCTCTGAAAAAGGATACCCCCCTTCCTTAGTGGCTTTTCATTCTCTGCTGCAGTAATTCAGAGAAGTACAAAGCACTTTTTTTTTTTTTTTCCTCAAGGGCACTCGTGGGAACAAAGAGCTGCTCCCTCTAAAAAGATGATGGTATCCGAGGCCCAGTAGAGAAAAAACCATGGGATATTTACAATGGGATAGATGGGCTGACACACTCAGACTGGTCTATGCATAGCACCGGCAGAAAAGATAATGGGTTCAAAAAAACAAAAAAAATCATTCGTGAACTCCTAACTCTTGGACAACGAGGAAAAACTCAAGCGACTGAGGGAATCCTGCTGTGTGGGTACAGTGTCGAGCACGTTTCTTAAAGTTCCAGAGGAGCAACTGGAAGGAAACACCAGTTCTGAGATAGGAAGGATACCAACCTTATGGTAAAGAGAAAAAGAAAAGACACCGAGCAACAAAACATCAGGCTTGGGTGACACTAAAAGAATCTGTCGGTTTTTATTCCATGTGTATTTTTAGGAGTCTCGGGAAAGACATTCAGAGTAGGAGTTTTTGGAAGGTTAGTGACACTTGCAGCAGCAACTGAGCCAAAAGATGGCATCCAATACATTCTCCAGTGTGTGGACATGGCAATAAACGGAGCTGAAGTTGGCCATCCTCTTTCTGACACCTCTGGGCTGTCAAATGATGACTATAGCAGAAATATCAGACAGAGAAAAATATAGTGTTATTCTGACAACAAAAACTGGATGAGCTTTGAGATATCTGTATTACTGTCATCTGTGATGGAAGTCAAGTGGTAAAACTGTACCGGCATCACAACAGGTTTATTTAATGCAAACAGCCTTCTGGAGACACCAGTTTTATTCAGCTTATTTTTGAACCCACTACTTCAAAAGCAGAGGGGCGTCTCCAGGCAGTGCCCATTTCTGCAGGAGATTTTTTCACCTTATTCCAATGCTTCCAAGTTGCTTGGACTGGAATGGGACACTCCAAAACATGAAAGCTGTGGAAGCGATGCACTGAGTTTTCTCTCGTTACATTTCTCCTACAGCCTGCGAAGAAACACCTGGACAGAACTGACAGGACACTACACGGTTCCAATTGTACCTACAAAACTCCTGTTGTAATTGCTAACTTTTTTATGCTGTTTAATATAATCGATTAATAATGGAACATCTTAAAATTAGCAGTCTCTACAAGACAATGACAAATATACATCCTGTTCTAATTTACTCACTGATCTTTAATAGCTCTTTAAGTGTCACATAAAACAGCTAAAACCTAAAATTAAATTTTGTCTATATCAATAGCAGTAAGCCTGACAAATTCATCAAGCTGCTCAGGTCTTTTAAACTTTGCTACATGAAAATACCAGTGTTAACTTTTGGGTTAACTTGCTTTAGCATCACTTGTGACAGAGAAAACTTTAATAAATAAACTGGCAAGCAAACCTTGAAATACAACAGCATTGCCTACTATATAACACCACCAAAAATGAAGCGTGAGCAGTGGGCAGAGGGTACGTGTAATTATCTCACAAATATACACGCACGTGGCTTCAACATCACTAAAGCTACATTTCACTAAGCAGACTAATTAAAAGTAAATGACTGATCTGCAAGTAGTGATATGCATTCTGTTCATAATGACTCACGTTTATTCCCAAAACGCAGATATACCGTTACAGGAATACAAAAAAAAATAAAAATACTTTGAATACAAAGACCTCTTGAAAACTGTGTTTGCATACAAACGCTTTAGACCCTAATCCTGCAGTTCAAATCGAGAATAAGAGCTTGTCAGCTAAAAAAACCCAAATAAGCGTGCAAGCCCCACGCCCGAACTGTTGAAGTCTCAAGAAGTGGCAGCCACTGAAGAAACTCTCCAGTGAGCCAAGCGAAATGACGGCCTGGAGAAAAACGACCAGTTCAAATGGCGAAGAACTTCCTTTACTCAAGAGAGCACGGGGCCCTTTTCATAAACAGGTATTTCAGTGGAAGCCTGACACTTCCAGCCTGGCCCTCCCTCCCTGGGCTCTGTATCGAAATAACCTCGGTGGCACAGAATGGTTTGCCTCATTTTTACCTGGGGAAAAAAGCAGCAATATATTAAAGCAAGGAAAAAACCCCCTCATTTAATAGTTTTATATGTGAACACTCCCACAGCCAAAACCAGAGTGACATCCAAGCCCTCCTGCACATGTAATGGAAGCCTTTATATACATGGAGTTTTATTTTTTTTTTAGTTTGGTTGCTAAACGAGAACATTCTTGTGCTTCCAGAACACAAAGATGAAGTGCAATGTTTCAACTCACATCTCCGTGTACATCTAAGCCTTGAAACTACCACCTTAGCAAAGGTCCCCTGACGCGGTGGCCATTCCCTTCCTAGACTTGATTCCACCTAAGAGTTTATAAAGATGAATTTTTCCTCCCATGAGGACAGCCGAGCATTAGAAGAAGTTGTCCAGTCTCTTTCCCTGGAGGTTTTCAAGACCAGGCTGGAGACAGACCTCAGAACAGACCCTGCTGTGAGCAGAAGGTTGGACCAGAGACCTCCTGAGGTCCCTTCCACCCCAAATTATCTCATAGTCCTAAGGCTTGAGATTTTGCAGGGAGCTCTGAAAAACTACTTACTCGCTCACTTCCCTTTCCCAGACTGCTGCTTCTGAGAAAAACAGCGGATAAGGTTTGGTTCTGTTTATTACTATGGAATAATAATAATCATAAAAGAACTAAAAAAATTCAGCCTGAGTTTTTCTGGAGAAACTGCCTGATTATCTCAGAGCACTTAACTGGCAAGAACCAGGGGTTGGGCTTCAATGCAGCTGACTCGGTATCCATCTACCTAAACCTCCTCCCAGGAACAGGCTGGGAAGGGGAAGCAGACGACACACCGTATTTCACAGGGGATATTGGTACCCCGGATCTTTCAGACACTTGGTTTGCAACAGGGCTCCCTAAATTTGCAGTGGCTCACCTGCGGGCAAGCAAACCGCAGCCTAAGTAGCCTTTTAAAGTCAGTTTTGCCAGAGAAGTCACTGTATCAGCCTGGGGACATCTGCAATATTGTATATACTAGTGAAAATTCTTAAGCAGAAAAGTATTTCCATTGCCACCCTGACAAAGGTAGAAGCTGATATATTATTTTTTTTTTAAAAAAGCAGTGTTTCAGGGGAGCGCAGAAGACTGAAGGATGTCAGGTGATGACTCTCCCTGGGCTGATTTCCCCTTTTCCAGCCTGCTGTCTGCTCCACACTCCTGCCAGAGGCTACCATCCCACAGCAGGAGCAAAATTCCCTTTTCACCATGCTGGCTGTAGAAGGAGCCACCTCCAGCAAGAGGAGACAGCACCTTAAAAGTCCAGGGGGACAACACGACAGGACAAACAATGACATTAAGAGTGTTGGGGCAGCTTCTCATCCCCCCATAGATTCCTGAGCCAAAAGGACTACCTACCTCCCCAACCTGAACGCCCAAGGTGAGCACAGATCTCTGCAGGAAGCACTGAAGACCAGATGTAGCTACATCTTTGAGGGCTCCAGGTCAAAAGAAGAGGTAGCCCGCTTCAGGGTGGTACAAGCCACTTCTGTCCAATAGCTCGTTGCCACGCTGCTGCTGAAACTACCCGCTAATTTAATGTATTTACAATAAAGTGGAACTGATTCTCATTCTCCTTCCAGCAGAGGAGATGACTAGAAGAAGGAACCACCAGTTGTAGCCCAGGGTGGTCACCCCGAAATACCAGTGTTACAAAGTACAGCATCAGCCTCAGCTTAGAATCTCAGAATCATGGAATTGTCCAGGTTGGAAGGGACCTTTAAGATCATCCAGTCCAACCAGCAACCTAACTCTGATAAAACCCATCCCTAAACCATGTCTCTAAGCACTATGGCAACCCGGCTTTTAAATCCCTCCAGGGATGGTGCCTCAACCACTGCCCTGGGCAGCCCATTCCAAGGCTTAATAACCCCTTCCATGTAAAAATTTTTCCTAATATCCAATCTGATCCTCCCCTGGTGCAACTTGAGGCCGTTTCCTCTTGTCCCATCGCCTGTTCCTTGGGAGAAGAGACCGGCATCCCTGGCTCCAGCCTCCTTTCAGGGAGTTGGAGAGAGCGAGAAGGTCTCCCCTCAGCCTCCTTTTCTCCAGGCTGAACACCCCCATATCTCGCTCAGTAAAACTGGAAGTCTATGGAGCGATCATGCCCTACCATAGGATTTCAGACGAGAGCAGACACACACCCCTATGCCAAGCACCACAGGAAAACATTCTCATGCACAATTTGTGACACGAATGGATTAGCAGTGAAGGCTTAACACAGACTGAGGCTTCCGGCCAGGAAAGAGCTCAAAAAAACCCCTGAATTTCTCAACAACTCCACTGTCTACCTAAACCCCCCCCCCGCTGCATTAGAAAGAGCTCTAAGTCCCAAACAGTAACCCCACAAACTTCAATATTCTGTCACACACAAAAAAGTCCACAAAACTCTTCTATTATGACAGAAAACCACCGTCTTTTCCAAGATGAGAAATGCAGAATGCTAAATGCTATTGTTTTCCTTTCAATAGCTTGTCAGAAAAACTGAGGGAACACAATCCGGGACTATAACCGACCACTTGGGAGTTTATATTCTCACCAAGTAAGCGAGAAACCTGAATTCCCAGATCTACATTAGGTTCACAGTCACCTCTGCGAAGTATTCTACAAAAACTGCTCCAAAATGAAATTAAAAAAAAAAAAAAAAGACAATTAGTTAAAACTGAGATCAAATGAGGAAAAAAAAAATATAATTGTGCTCAACAGGATGGACTGACGTGAATCACCAATTTTAATCACGATTTAGATCAGTCAGCAGGAAACCTTGATTTAATCTATTTTGACCTTATTTTGTAGCCGGGCGTTACTCAAAAGCTCTGTCCTCCATGACTGTTAAAACATCTCCATTTGCAGCCACATTAGTGACGGTGTTAACTTTACTGCTGCTTCCTGCAGGGGAGGCTATTACACATTTATGCATATTGTTTTACGGTAATAGCGTAGCTTAATAAAAATACAAAGATTAGGAGTGTAAAAAAATAAAAAAGGTTATTAGGAATGGTTATTACATCATGCATTTCTTAAACGTTATGTCCTCAAGTCGTTTCAAGCTGCAAACGGAAACTAGAATTCAGTTACATTCACAAAGTTTAAAACTGAAAGAAGCGTAACATTCAGGAAAAAAAGGAGAAATTTAACAGATACTACGAATTTAAAGATTACTTACTGCGACACAGTATTAATAAAACTGATTTTCTGGCCAAAAGCAACTAAACTTTCAGAAATGCAAACACCGTTAAAGAGCGCTCCAAGAAATCAGGGCGAGTCAGTGGAAGTGCCTACTGACAGCAGAAGTGGTCCTCTCGAAGTGGTCCTCTCCAAGACACCGGTTCTCAGGGGTTTCCACACCTGCCTGACACCTTAGGATGCTAATTCAAATTTTTAACCCCACAGGAGCTGGCACGAAGGCGCTCGACTGCCTGCTCAGGAGCTGGGAGGAAGAAGAGGGTATTTTTCAGTAATACTAAGCGGTCAGAGCTGCACTGGACAAGGCGAATGGTTGAGGAGAAGCTGAGTCAACCTCATGGCTCGACATTTTTGGAAGGAGGAACGTATCATCCTCCTGCTGATCTGGTTCTGCTGCCCCACGTTATCCCTCACACCGGCTCCAGTCTCTGCTGGATCTTGCCATTAACTGATAGAACTGGTTACCCTGCAGGGAGCTTTTCACTCCTTTCCCAGCTCACGAGGTGCAACAACCCACAGCAGCAGCTCAAGGAGCATCTAGGCTAAAGCAGAAGGAGCAGAATCTCCCTTTTCGGGCAGCCAGGAGCTGTTGTCCATCCCCTCTCAACCCATAATTAAAATCAGCTTGGAATTTAAATCAAGCTATAGCAACCAAAATCAGGGATACGACGTCTCTTTCTCTCCCATCCCACCAAACACGACCACCTTCCTTCCCATGCAGGAGCCTTGGTACTTCTCTTATTCTTCAGAGTTAGTAAAAAAACCCACTAAAAACAACCCCAAAACACCACAAACGCTCATAATTTCCCATTAGTTTTGCCTCTTTAGTGTCCTGGCAAGTGCCTGTAGCAACCTGACCGGTGCATCCTATCACGGCACAAAATAAAGAACCAGCAGGAACTCAGCACTTCTGGGAATTACAGGAGGTATTTAGTTCAACACAAAAGTCTGACCCCAAAACTCAAGTTTTTGGAATCAGAAGATCTCATTCTCACTTACATTTTATTCAAGCATTATAATGGCTGAATAAACAAAAAACCCCATTCTCTTTCAACTACCAAATGAGCTTTTTAGTCAAAAAAATCTTTTCTTCTCAATAGACATGAAAATAGTCGTATTTGGGAAAAAATATCGATGTATCAGCATTCACTCCGCCACAAAGACCAAAGCAGCTTAATGCCTGAGAGGATAATATTCACAAAGCCTGAGCTCATCTCAAGTTTGAGATGTTTTCTTTATGATTTATGGCTAGAACAATCTTCTAACGCGTTGGGATATTAGGACTCAAAGCAATCGTGTGAGCGTGCTTCAAAGTAAAACAAAACCCTAACGCAGGTTATTAATCCCAAATCTTAAACCAGTTTAATATATATTCAAAAAAAATTTTTTTTTTAATGGTAAGCTTCTACAAAAGTGAAACAGCATTTTTTGGTAATTTAGTTTCACTTTCTGGACTCATTTAGTTACTAAAGCTCAGAGCTCCTGCCTGAAGCGCTTTCCTGTCAAATTCAAAACATTGCATATTTATATTCTTTATTTTTTGAGGTTTATATCCCTAGCATTAAAGCCTGGCTGAATTTTTTTGAACACAACGTTTTAGGAGCTTTCCTGACTGAAGGATGAGTTCCTGTGCATTCCTTCCTAAGAGTCAGAGCAAGATTTTCTGACGGGGAAGGGATGGGGAAGAGAGGAAGGGGCTGCCCTACTTCCCACCCCTATTTTCAAACCCAGGCTGTCCCCAGGCCCCTCGTCTGCCAAGACGTTGCTGCTGCCACCCCTCTGCCACTCAACTCATCCCACAGGTGGATCAAAGCTTCCACAGCCCCTTTCTGCTGCTCTCACCCCTTAACCTGAAATAAAGAAACCAAAATAGGACAAAGAATTCATCCTAGCTTTTCTTCAAAAAGAGCAAAATGCCGAGGGGGGAAAAAAAAAAAAACCAAAACAACAAAAAAACCTCTTCCTTTCTCAGTAAAATATCAAGACCAATATGTAATAAAAGCCTTACTCGTTGGAGCAGCATCCATAAAGCGAAAAACAAAGCCTGCCTGACCTCCATACCCCACACTGACTTTTTATTGCTCTCTGCAGCACGAATCCCCCACAACTCTCAATGCTATCGCCGCCGTAACGCCAATATAAGTACGTGACAATACAGGATAGGAAGTAATTCAGCGTCCTGCCCGTGGCTCTTTAGCAACATGGCGAACTTCAGCTCCCACCAGAAGACAGCTACTGTGAATATTTCACAATAATGCTGTGTTTAATTAACAAAACTTCTAAGTAATAGGCGAAACTTGAAGCAAAGATCCCGAATACCATAATGCCTAGATGAGCTCGTGCCCCAGTACATCTCTCCAACATTACAGATGACAGAAGCCACATTTTTTCAGGCAAGAAATTACTCAGGGATCAGACCTGTGATTCTCTGCTGCTCAAGATACAGAAAAAACACAGGCAGGCAGATTCTTTTAACTTCTAAGATTAAATTAGTGCATTTTGTAGCAATTACAGGAAGAATGCTTCATTACAGCTTTCATTTGGGAGGGAAAGATAAAATTAAGTTAAAATTCACACATATTCAGGAATTTCAAGGGAAGAAATCTCATCTGTAAAATATTCTAATCCAGATACCTCCCCCCTCCCAAGTCTGGCTGTGTGAAACGCTCGCCCCACAGAAGAGTAACATTTTTTTTAATAGCAGACCTTTCAAATAAGCATTTCCAATTCATTTGTCAACACTGTTCAAGCAGCAAATTACCTTAAGATTGGAATATTGGGATAATCTGAAGAAAACTTAAGGAAATATCTATTCATCTGTCCTAACCGGCCTCCTAAGCAGCCAGAGATGCTCTCGGGCTGGACAAACCCCCGCCTCGATAACCAAACACGTACCTCCCGCAGAAGGAAAGAGGTCAACCAGCCTTTCCCCATTTCCTGCAACTCCCCTCGACAGCCCTCCTCCCTCTTTCGGGAGAAAGGTCCCCCTCCCAAGAGGCTGGAAGGGCTGCCCTTTGTCTTAACGACGACCAAAATAAATTTAAAGAAAATAAATATACGTTTTATCCCCGAGCAACGGTGCGCCGATCAGAGCCGGGCAGAAGCGGTTCTTCCACGCTGGGACAGGCGGGGGGAGCCGGTAAGAGGCGCATCCCTGTCCCCCCCGCAGGGGCTGCACCCACCCTAAGCCACAGCAGGCGGAGCCCCCCATATCCCCCCCCCCCCCAGCCGAGCCCCGTC
>JAOXJK010000004.1:33213448-33226931 GCA_025774025.1 Xenus cinereus | reverse complement strand
GACCGGCATCCCTGGCTCCAGCCTCCTTTCAGGGAGTTGGAGAGAGCGAGAAGGTCTCCCCTCAGCCTCCTTTTCTCACATTTCCACTTCAGCCCCCCCTCCCTGGACTACCATGAGCTTTGGTAGGGAGTTAACCCAGAACACACAGGTTTTTTGGCTTATTCCCAGGAGCTGACTGGGACAGAGCCCGGCAAAGTTCTCTCCACGATGGGTGTCAGACTTGTCACACAGCCTTTTGTAAGCCCCAAAGCCTGGGCTGCAGCCTACTGCAGTTGGCAAGTCAAACAACTTAGGTCAGTGAGGTTTTTTTCTGCCTCTATAGCCACAAAGTTCACGGTGGGACTCCAACCCCCACCGTCTGCAAATCACACTGGTGTGATTTTGGGGAAGAAGGAAGAGGAAGAGCATCCTATGAATCAGATGGAGAGGGTGTACACAGCACGTATTGCCAACTGCATAGGAACAGCAACCTGCTGGTGGGCTAAGACTGGGTATAATCCGTGTCTGCTGTTACAATATCGAAATAAAAATAATAGAAGAACTTTCACAGTTCCCGCTGACCATTCCTGAGGACTGGAGGAAACAGAAATGTGCTAGTTTTGTTTTTGTCTCTTGGACGCACTGCCTTTTGCTCCCAAGCGATGAGAAATACGTATTTCTGAACTCCAAAGGTAGTCGGAGTAGGGATTTTTGCTGATGCCTACCTCTACAGGCCATTTCTGGTTTAGAACAGCCTCAGGTGGTCAGAAATAGCTGCTGGAAGACATTACAGAGACTGAAATAAAATCCAGCAATCCAAAACCCCCCAAGCAGTACATTTATGACATGCAGTATCCTCTCCCGCTCAACTCGTGGTTAAATACACCGAGAATTCAAACGCAAATGTTTTTCAGAAAGGCAATATACACTTCTTTTTCTCTTATCGAGGGAGAGGAATAAGATTTATGCTGACATTTGCAAAAACAGACCTGGCAATGATCGCTTTGTAGAAAAAATGATGCAAACCATTAATGGAGCCGCAAAGACGAAGGAAGTGCAATGTGACCAAATCATCATGGAAGATAAAGGTAAACTCCCCGAGTACCACAGAGGAAAGGGTATTTAATAAGAATGGGCTCTCGTTTACTACATTGTACCCTTGGGTTTACTATTACATTTAATTTACTTATTAAATATTTATTTGGGAAAACTCCAGCATACAGCTAGCTTGTGGGACCTCAGAAGACTCCCCGCACACAGGTAGGATACCGAGGAAAGGGTTTTTCCTTTCATCTCTAAGCAGGAGAAGATGTTTCCTCGGCTTTCACTTCCAAAGCTTTAAGCTCACACAGGTTCCTGTGATTTGTGGTGGCCCTTTCTGTCCCCAGCGTTCCGTACTTGAGTACTGTGTATCCATTGCAGTAAAACAGGCATTAATGCCCTGAGAGCTGCCGTGTCCTGCCTGTCCCAGCACTTTGCAAGCAGAGAGGGCCTCTGAGGAGGCAGAACTTCACTCAATACTCAACTATTCTCTTGAAATACGAAAGCACACGGTTCCCTTTTCTCCCCCCCTATAACTTTTCGGTGACGCTGGTTTCTATTTCTATTTGCCATAACGCAAAGAAGAGAACCTCTGTTACGAGACGTAAAATCTTGGGGAAAGCAGAAAATCTTGGCATTCTCACGAGAGAGATGCAATTTTACAAAATGTTCGACCTGAAAAAAAAAAAATGTAGAGGAATATTTAGGTTTTAGACATGCTGAGCTTTGGACTTTTCTTTTGTGTAGGAGGCCAAAGAAAACTATGGGGAAAGCTGTTCCAAACATTTCTGCTTTGTGTTCATTAACATATGTAAAATGAGTGAAAAAAAAAATATATCAAAAGGAGAAGTAAAATAGATATTAATGTGTTTCAAAAACATACCTTCCCCTTTTTTTGTGTGCCTTGCTACAGCCTTGTCCAACCTTCCCTCGGCTCCAAAGGCCCCTCTGCCAAAGAGTTGGGCTGTAGTATAGAAAGAAAATCTTTGCTCAGCTGCACGTAGTGCTTTATAATAATGTACCGAAACCAGAGACCTGTATAACGCAGTGAAATTCATTTCTAGGGGTAACGGCCACCTCCTGGGACTTGTACGATTCATTTAACATTTTGGAAACAAAACCTACATCCAAAGCAGAAGGTACCAGAGCCACAACCGGGAAAAGCAGCAAACCTCATACGACCAAAGAGCACCATCAGACCGTGTCCGTCTCTTCCGACACAGGTAACTTCTGTCCATGTTTACCTTTCTGCCACATTTTCATCCTTCCAAACCATGCATATCACTGTGTTGTATGGTGAAAATGAAGAAAGTGCTTGGCCTGCCTGGCTGGCACTTCTAATTTTGCTAAAGAATCTTGGACAGCTCTGCACCGAGACCTTTCCTGTACAACGCTGTCATTAATGGTATCAAATAAATAGTCAGTGACAAAGTCTGCTGGTACTAACTTACTTCAGAAGGAAAACACCAATTGTGAAAAACTCCAGAAGTACCTCATCATCAATAAAAGAAAATAAAATTAAAGCAAGAAAAAATTCATAGTGGAAGTAATTTTTGCTGAGGATAGATTCTTCGATGCTTTTTGCAGGACAAAGAGACCTCTTATCCCTTTAACTTTTCTATGCAAAGTATTATCATGTTAAAACTGTTGGGTTTTTTCCCCATCTTATCTGTTGTCAGACAGCACAACTTCTCGTACAGTGGTTTTGGAAAATTCCGTCCACGAAGAGGAGGAATGCTATTCAAGAGCTATATTAACATCGGAAAACTTTCAGCGGGATTTATTTTTCATAGAGAGGATTCTCATGGAGAACATTTTTCAACCCAAACTCGCAGCGTATCGGCAGTTTCCTGTCCTTAGAGGTTGGTTTGTTATTGGTACCCTGTTTCCAGCACAAGCCTTTGCTTGATATTGAAAGTCACGGAGTTATGTCCCTCACCGAATGTCTTCAGAGACAACACGTTCTTTAAGAAATGAACAAAAGAGAGTTTATGAGACGTCAACGTGAACTTTGCAGTTTTACCCTCACTTTAACTGACATCCCTACCACGCTTGGTGGAAGAATTGAATGAAAGAGTTCTGAGCTGGCCCACCTCTCCTCCAGAGCAAACTGAGATTTACTCAAAATAGGAGTCAAAATTCTTTCCCAACCGTTAAGATACAGATTAATTCTGCTACTTCTCCCAACCATTTTTTTTTGCATTGAAATGCCTTTTTACAATTTTATTTGTTTTTGTAAGGAGACTGATAGCAAACAGAAGTTTTAGCCTGATAGATGTTCGGTGTCTAACATAAAGTACATTCACTGCAGACCGTAAGAGCCATTACCTGGACCCAAGTGCTAAGTAATATTTTACCTTTTACAGGAGTTGCAAATTGGCCAGGAGGGCTTCTGGTCTGACAATCTGGCAATTAGAGTGTTCTTATTTTGTTAACAGTGATCTGAGACCAATTTATGAGTTGCACATTACATAAAATAGAGGGGTGAGTAAACAAAAAAAAAAAAAAGCTTAGCAAATGCAGTCTAAAAATAATCTCTGCACTTAATTTTCCCAGACAATGAACAACTTACTACAGCATCACGTAACTTAGCTACAGTGTTCCAGCATCAATGCTTAAGTGTGGCTCTTTAAAATTTGGCACCCAACTTGAAAAAAATCCCTGTTTAAACAGAATTTTAAATATGAGAGATTAGAAACATTCCTGGTGGGGTGTGGATATAAATTCCTAACTTCTTGCTGAGGAGCTAAATCCACCTGGAGTTTAACTGGCTACAGAGTGTAACACCACTGCCATTTTTTATGTCCCTATCAACATTTTAGCCACAGTTTTAAAGTTAGGGTGTCTTAATTCCTCAAATCATCTTTTTTTTTTTTTTTTTTCCCCTCAAGGGCAAGTTTTTCTTCTGATGTGAATGCCTGGCGTTACCCAAGTGAAGTGTTATTCCTCAGACTTTACCATATTTGTGCATTTTAGACCCCGAGGTTACATCAGACACGGGTACAGCAGCAGCCGTGAAAGAAGCTAAACAGAAAGAGCAGGGCAAGGAAAAGAAGGACAAGGAAGAGCAGAAGGAAGGATTCATTAACCCATCAATTCTGTCAGACGTAAATAAAAGCCTAGAAGAAGTTGTACCGCCCAGATTGGAACGACTGTGGTCATATATTTGTGATTTAACGAACGGTCACAGCGTGAGCAGTATGGCCTGGAGCAAAGTAAACCCCGTGAGTTAAAAAAAAATCACTGCTTCTAAGCTGTTTGAAAAAATGGTATAAGCAATTGTTAGTGTAGAAAAACTCCTGATTTTGATGTACTTTGTCGGGAAGGATCTCAGAGAGATGGATCCATCCCTACAGTCAGGATGGTTGTCTTTGCATCCCACTCTCTGCATTCTGTCCTTCCACGTAACAGTATTGGTATGTTATTCTACAGCTGCGCTAGGCTTTTCCTACAGAAGGGTCACAACAGCTTTCATTGGTCCAGAATACATCAATTTACCATTAACTGAACAACAATATTAAGGTAATAGACTTGGTCTGTGACAGAATTACAAGCTGAACTTAAAACTCCTACTACTAAGCTTTATCACCGCCGATGGAAGTTATTAATGGCAGTAAAGATACCATTTTGATAGTTTCTAAAAGTCATCTCCCAAGAAAGTGGCGTTCATCAAACTTTAAGGGTAAGATACACAACAACAGGCACAGATTTTGAGCATCTGGCCCAAGCTTATTTAATTCAGTTTCAGGGGAGGTGAGAACAACTCCGACGTCTCCACTTTCAGAGTAATATAAAGCTCAGTTTTTCCAACAGAGCTCTCTTACGGCCACACAAAAATAATGAATGGAAGGAAGGTAAAAAGCAGGTGAGGATGAGAAACATAAAACCAGTAAGATGGCCCCAAGGGAAAAAATAAAGACCATTTCATTTAGTACATCCCCAGATTTTCTAAATTTGGACACATTTATAGACTTCAGTTGTAGAATTATAGGGCAAGCAAACACCTATTTTTAAAGTTTCACAGACAAGTTGTTTTGTACAGGAAGAACAAATTAATGGAGTTGAAGACTAAAATTTTTCTGCTATTTCTCCCTTCTGCTTCTGGAAAGGAAAGAATGGAATTCATTGGACCCCATCATAGAGAGCTAAAAGCAAGGGGTTTGAGGTGGTAGAAGTATTATTACGTATTCCATTGAATGCTGCACGTGAAAATATGGTTATAAAAGAATGTACATTCATCTCTGGAAAGGGCCATATTTTTATGATGCTCAGGGCAGGGAGATTGTAAACCCAACTGATAGTGACCATGAATGCACTTCTCCTTGAACCAGGATTCTAGAAGTTCTGTTCTTCTTGTGTGTTATTCTACTTGCACATGACACCAGCATTCTTTTTCCAGACTTTGCACTGAGAGTCACTGTTAACAGAAAGTTGCCTTTTAGGAGGACACAACTGAGCTTCAAGTTAAACTGAGATATCTCTCTTCATCTGTGCTTTTAGGATCTTTTAGCTGTTGGTTACGGAACATTTGATTTTAAAGAACAGAAGAAAGGCTTGGTTTGCTGCTGGTCATTGAAGAACCCCATGGTAACAAACAGCCAGTTTGGTTTCTTCCTTTTTTTTTTTTTTTTTTCTCCTTCAATGCATTTTTCTGCTTTATTTATTTCCCTCTTCCTGTTTCAAAAAACAAGAGCTAGCCAGTAAGGCTGAATTTGCTAGCCCAAACCACGCATTTCTGGGAAATTGTTTCCGACTGCAGTAAAGGTTACAGCCAAGGCTGTAAATCCGTTTTGTTATTACCGTGGATAGACCCAGTTGCATAGAAATCACTTTTTAGACTGGAAAAGTCTCAAGCACAGCAAATGTGAAAATAAATCCGTTTACCTTTTGTTTTCCAAAAATCTATAGACCGTTTGTTCAATAATTCCACGCTCTCATTACAGAGAACATCAGCATTTTAAATTTAAAGATTATCCTTTCCAACCCATTTTCTGTTGTACCACTAAATTCTGTTAGGCTGAAGATCACAAATAAAAAGCATATTATTAAACATAATTATCTAATCTAACATCTCATAATACTATGAAAAAGACAGTAGGTTTCATAGATGTAACATTTACATCTTTACAAATCCATCTGAAAAGTGACCCTTTTTAAACTAGCCATTTTTAAAGTATCTTGGAAATCTCAGTTACAAAGCAACACAGTAAAAATCACCTGCTTGCTGTCAAATTACACAACTTCCGTTTTATTCGTTCCACAAACTTCCCCTGCCCAAAATTGTGTGTTAGACTAATTTAAATCATGGAGAGTCGAGTCTTTGACGCATATTTATCATGTCAACAACAAGCAAATACTCTTGTGATTCCCTGATGTCACCACAGTCTTTAAGTCCCTAACAATAAGAAATAAGGTCTGGCCATAATACAGTTCTTTGCAAACTAACTCTGCTCCTTCCCATTTCAAGAGCTCGGTGCAATGATTTTAAGGATTTAATCTTAGAAAAGAGATGAATCAGTTCTTTGGTTGCACAGAGAAATGACACGAAAACAGGGATTTACAGATTACCTGAAGTACATCAGATTGCATTTTATCTTCAGCTAAATTTCTGTAATTGGATATAAATGGAGATACGCTTACCTTCACATTACAAGATAGAAAACATCTTTCTGGATAAATTCTCCAAAATTCCCAGTTTGTTTAAAAAAAACCAAAACACAAAACCCCACAAATCAAGCAAACAAAAACCTCCCACTGTACTCACAAAGCTGAATCTTAGGGAACTTGATTTTTAGGCGTTTGGTTTGGAGTAGGCCCATCTAACTTATTTTACAGTGTCATATTTCTGCATAGCCTTTATTTTTTCCTAGTTTTACCAGTTGTAGCAAAAAATAAACTGAACTATTTAGAACTGAACTATTTAGATAGTACCTAATTTCTGTCTAGAAGTGGTCACTATGGTCATCAGCACTTGAATTTTCCAGCAGGGCCTGGTAATTCCATATCCAGTGTTGAGAAGAACGAGGTAAATCAAGAAACTAACTTCAAATAATTTTCTATTTTTCTACTGGTCAGTGGCCAGAGCGTATTTTCCAGTGTGAGCATGGTGTTACTGCTTTGGATTTCTCTATGGCGAGCCCCAATCTTTTAGCAGTTGGAACGTACAACGGTTCTGTCTCAATCTACGATGTACGGAGTCGTAACGACGCTGCGCTTTTGGGCAGCGGGTAAGGCCATGACTTCCCATCTCCTCCCACCTCGCTCACGTCTCGGCAAATAACAAATAAAAGAACATCCACAACCGAGAAGCTGAGGGAATAGGGAGAGTCTTGACAAGTGATTGCTCGGGGATGTTGCACAATTTTCACATTTCCAACTTTGGTCAGTATCCTCCAGTTCTGACTGGAAATTCCCACATGAACACTCAATACTCTCAAATACTAGATGTTTCTGAAGCAAAATTGCAGACACAAAAATTTATGGTAATGCATAAATGCTCTCAGACACTGCCATCATTCTCTAGTCTTATTTCTGCTGATAAATGCTTACATTGATTTAACACCACTGGCCCTTACTTAGGGTAAGAAACTCTCTGCAATGTTGCTGTGCCCAGAACGTGAGCTCCTCACATTGGAAAGGTGAAAAAATGAGTTCTATGCTCTGACTTTTTAAGAAAATGCAGCACCATGAGAATTTAAAATTACCACCATGTACCACTTTATACACCATGTACTAACTAATTAGGAGAATCCTGTCCCATATAATAAACCTTTATGGGAGACTACTGGTAGCTTTTGGTGTTTTCTCACTGATTCTACTTACCCAAAAATGGAGAGAACATCAGAACAGGTGAGGGATAAACAGAATTTAGAAGAAAACGAGAGAGGGGTGGATGATCAGGGAGACACTTGTCCTAAAGGGCAGCTCCCCAGGTCTAGGGCACTCTCCTCTAAGGTGTAGATTGATTTCATGATTCAGGTATCAATAAACAGTTCCCTGAAACTAAATATCCAAAATTGTTTGATAAAAAACATTTTCCTGGAGAAAATGTTCAGATTTGTTTTTTTTTTAAAGAAAAGCTAAACAAAATTTCTGTCATAAGAGCTGATGTTCATTACAAAGTGAAAGGCAAATTATTTTTTCAAATATATTGTCTTGTCTTTTGTTCATATATGATTTATTCTGTGCATCTTTTGTCCCAGTGAATCCACAAATAAACACACGGGTCCTGTATGGCAACTGAGGTGGGTGGAACAGGACAGAGGTGCGACAGGGGAGGGCAAAGCAGAGAGATTAATCTGTATCTCAGCAGATGGCCGAATAACCTCGTGGTTTATACAGAAAAGACTAGATTGCACCGGTAAGCAGTTTCCCCTGCAGCTTTTCCAAAATTGCAGTTGCTTCATTTCATTTCAGGTGACATTTTTTACACCAGTCACCATACACAAAACATTTAGGAGCTGTTGAGCGTTTCAAAGAAGCAAGAGTTATTCATAGTACAGTCACAAACCCGTCTGGCAAAAACTCTTGCTATTTGTACAGATCTGATGAAAATAAAGCGAACAGAAAGAGAGGAGAAGAAATTACTGGGTGAGAAAGAAAGGAAAAGTGAAGCTCTGATATCTCAACTGGCAGCTGGAATGTGCTTCGACTTCCATCCAGAGGTAGGCTCAGGAAGTCCATCCTGGCTACAGTGTTATCCAGGAGAACTGTGCAGGGGAGAGATCCTCAGCTGGAGCTACATCAGCATGCACTAACGTGGGGCTTGGCACTGGTATTTAAAGCATATTTAGTTCTGAAACAAATCAATTCTTAGCTAGTAACAGTTTTAATCAAAATGGATGATATGGGAAACCAAGCAATGATCCCTGCATGTGAACAGCTCTCCATCAGCCGTGTTACTCACATCTGCTGTGGGCCAGATCCTAGGGCAGCTTCCCTCTGTGAACCGATTAAATTGGTGAGAATTTGACCTGTCAGCCTCTCCCAAATCTAGGACTTTGATGGCTCTGCTTCTCCTCCTCATCCAGCTGAGTATTTTGTCCTCAGAATTCACGCATTTGCCCACATGGATCACAGAAAGTCTGAGATTTTCAGAAGTCAAAAATTACAGCATTTTTACCTTACAGTTTACCTTTCTTTCAGGACACTAATTTTTATCTTGCTGGAACAGAAGAGGGTCATATCCACAAGTGTTCTTGTTCATCCACTGAGCAGTTTCTAAAGACATACAGAGGCCATAAGGTGAGTGAGATGTAGAAAAAGTACTAATAGCAGAAACTGTTCAAATTCACAAATGCAATAGTTTCTTCACTTATATTTACTAAACAAAACATCTGCAACAAAAGAAACCTGAATTTTTCTCACATTAGGAATGAATTCCCATAGTTAAAGCATCACAGTCTTACAGGATTACTTTCTAAACTATAAGGTGGGGGGTTTTTTAAGTCATTTATGAAAACTTGTACCATAAACTGTTTTAAAGCTTTAGTTCTGGCTCTATTTTAAGAAAATAATGGGTAATTTGATTGTCCTGCAAACCACAGTTAAACAGTCTGACCTCTGAGAGAAAGATGCCAGAACTTTAACTCTGTTTTCTAAAGTCTCTGCTTCATTCAAGCAGCTGCCCTTCTAGCATCAGCTTCTCCTGACAACTGCTTGAAGGGGCAGAAGCAGCTGAATGCTCTTTATTCTAAATTCTCTCCTGCCTTATTGTCCTAATTTCCTAAATTCTCTCCTGCTGCATCCGAATTCCCTGTGGGGACACACAAGCCAATGCTGGGTTTGCTCTTAAGGTCAGAGGACAGGGATTTCCACGAAAGGTCACTACTAAAAACCATCCTGAGAGGCTGTAGCTCTAAAACAACAGAAACTTCTTTTTTTCTTTCTTCCTGAACACCAAGGGTCCTGTCTACAAAGTTGCTTGGAATCCCTTCAGCACGGACATGTTCCTGAGCTGCTCCGCAGACTGGAGCATCATTTTATGGCACCAGGATTCGCAGACGCCCATGTTAACTTTCAATTCCACCACCACTGTCGTCCACGACATTACGTGGTCTCCAAAATCAGTCTTTGTATTTGCCACAGCAAATGAAAGCAGAGTTGAAATTTGGGATCTGGGTGTCAGCATGTAAGTAATTACTTTTCTCAGAGAAGATTCTGAAACTGAATGGCACAAAGGCCGGGCATTATTGCCTCGTCCATATCGTTATCAGACCAGGACAGCTCCGCGCCCTTTGCTTGTTCAGTTATTGAGAGCATTGCATCTTGCAGTCCTCATTCTGTAAAAGCAGATGGTCGTTACCAGAGAACTGCAATTACAAGAAAAGGAGCCGGATGCCTCGTGGAACTGATAAAGGGTAAAACTGCTTTTTTTTTTTTTTATTGCAGAAATCATAGATTCTACCGCTCCTATAGTTAAAATGAAAAATAACAGAACTGAGCTACTACAAAATCACTAAATTTAAGATGGTCAGAAGTTCAGATACCTCTCACTTTTTCCCGCTGCTGTAAAGTAGATGCACATCTCACGTTAATCCGTGGCCTCCTGCTGTCGGGCTGCAATGTTTGGTGTTAACGACAGCACAAAGCCAGCGGTGGAGCAGGAGGCCTGCCAAATCTTACGGTAGCAAAAAGCAAATTATTCACATAATAACAATATTAATACACAACCACCCACCCCTCACATTAGGCGATAGGACAGATTTTAGGCAACTTAGTTAATAGCAGCTGGGAGTTGGTCAAGACCAAGTAAAACACTGCCTCACTTCTTAGTTTTCAAGTTAATCTAGAACATCATAAGTAAAACACGCAACGTTTATCAGACCTGCGTTACTGCTAGACTTTACCCTCCAGGCAAATGCAGTTTTACCTCTGTCACCATTAATATTTGCCTCTGCTGGTTTGCAGCTTGAACCCCGTGATCTCCTGCATTGCCAGTCCAAGGGAGAAATTCATGTCTGTGCTCTTTGCCACGAACACCAACTGCCTTCTGGTGGGAGACAGCAAAGGAGAAGTCGGTGTGTTTGAGCTGCAGAACCTGGCTGCTCCCAGCACTGATAAGGTAGGACTTGCTGACAGAAGTTAGTGGACCTCTGAGGTCCACCTCAAGGGCTTTCTGTTAAAGACCTGGCTAACAAATATTGAAATAAGTGGAATCAGATAGAATTTGATATCCAGAATAATACCTGCGGAGGTTCCTGCTCTTCTGCATGCCATACTGGTAGAAATTTCAGGTACGGCTAAGTCAACAGGTAAGAAACTTGAAGTTTTGCTTGATCAGTGGTTCCCCACAGCTGGATTTGGGAGGGACACTCAGGGCAAGGGCAGGAAGGTGGAGCTTTCTCTAAAATGCAGTCTGCAGGTGCCTGTGTTTGGCAGAATGCCCTCACCTGCTGAGAACGCAGGAACCACGTGCCCTCTCCTGGCCACCAACAAGACAGTCTCACTTTGTTGGACCACCAGGTTCCTTTCCCATCGTACCACGCATAGATTCCACGTAGCAGCACTGTAAAAGCTGACTGGTATCAACTGGGAATCCCTTCTGTTCGCTTTTGCATAAATCAGTGCTAATTTATACCAAAGCCTGCTCCATGATACGAAATCCTGGTGCCACCCTGGGTCCTCCAGCCCCAGGTGGATCACTCCTGTAGGTGCTATCTGCAGGGGGGCTGCAGCCCCCAACTGCACAGCTCCCTTCGTCCTTCCAGCCTTGAGCAAGTCCCTTGGGCTTACCAGACACAGGTTCCCAGTTTGTAAAGTGGGACTGATAATTTTTAAAATCCCTTCTGAGTTACGTGGTGCAAAACACTAAAGTTGGAGAGAATAAATATTCTGATGTTCACCTTACCTTCATTCCTAAGGTATGAAAGATTAATAATTCACAATTGTCAGCATTGCATTGATAAAGTCTGGTAATTACCAACCTCATTTGCTAAGTTCCGTAAACCACAGAGCAAAAAAGATCTTTCCCTTAAAAACTAAAAGTGAGGCCACTGTTGTTAAACTTAGAAAATAAAATTATTGCAAATCACCACGAAGCAGCCCAAGTCCTCTGAGCAGAGAAGTCCTTCAGTTAATAAGAGTATAGGGATAACATTTTGGGTACGTCACCGAACAGGACTGGAAATATCAGTGCTGAATTCCAGACTTTGGGCATGTGGCATAACTGGTCACCGAGTCACAGAGCCTCACTAGCCGGAGGGAGCCCTGCTTTGCCAGCATCACCCCTTTCCTTCACCCCCCTTTCCAGTAACCCCGGCCGTGGGCAGGTCCCAGGCTCAGCACGACAGGGTCCGTGCTGCACCGAACGCTAAAGGGAGAGAATTCAGGGGCAATCACATCTAAACACAGCTACCACATGCGTATCATATTGAGAATTAATTTCCTTTATAAACAGGATGTATGTGTGTACGCTGCTAAGTACGATGCTACAAATGCAATGCAAACAGGCCTGCCGAAAAGTGCTATTTTCAAGGACCACTGTTAGAGGTAAGGATAGTATTAACGCAATTCCAAAGACTGAGTTAACACAAACTACCTTAGCCTGCTTCCCGGGTGCTCACTGCACAAGCAGTTCTGCTCTCAGTTCGTAAATAAGGAATTTTGGATCTCTGCACGTCTTGTACTGCAGTTACACTGTCATACAGCTCTTTTTTTTTCCCCTCTTTTTTTACAGGTGGCATAATTGGTCCTGCTGTAGCAATTTAACAGTAGCTAAACGATACCACTTCTCAGTCGGTAAACAGCAAGAAAGGCTTATTGTAGGATTAACATAAACCTTTTGTTCTTTTCCAATCATTAAATTTCTCTTTGAAGCCATACTGGTTAGAAACTTCCTTCAAATGTTCTAAATTTTCCCCTGGAAGTCCCTCTCATTAGACAAACTATTAACACACAGATGGCCCTCCCTATAATACAGGTAAGGGAACAGAAAGGTCTCAGTCATCTTGTCTCCTTGGGTTTTTTCTCCTTGGTTTTTTCCTCCCAAGGTCTTTTCTCCTTGGGTTACTTGAAAAGTGGCAAAAATCACCCCCTTCATAGGCCACTCCATAATACAGCCCAAAGTCCTTCCCAGATGGAGTATGTATCCTCCCTGTGAAATCACAGAGTGAAAGAAGGGACTTTTCACCAGAGCCACCTTGTCTGCCATCCCATAAACACCGCTGAGGGTAAAAGCTGAGATTCAAGGGGCATCAGATCTGTGAGCTGCACACCGTCCCACGCCAGGCAAAAGCAGAGACCAACCTTTCAACCCCTGACAAATGAGGATAACGGCAAATCACCACTTAAATTCCCTCAGTCCCACACCAACGCTTTCCTGATGGCTCCTCACACGAGGTAGGAGTGTGCTCCTGGAGCAAGGGTTGACTTCGGCCCCTCTGGAAGTGGTGAGAGCCTGGCCCAGGTTGCCCCGAGAAGCTGTGGCTGCCCCATCCCTGGAGGGGTTCAAGGCCAGGTTGGA
>JAOXJK010000004.1:33145101-33162948 GCA_025774025.1 Xenus cinereus | reverse complement strand
CTCTTCTCCAGGCTGAACCCCCCCAACACTCTCAGCCCCCCCTCCCAGCAGAGGGGCTCCAGCCCTCCCAGCATCTCCGTGGCCTCCTCTGGACCCACTCCATCAGCTCCATGTCCTTCAGATGTTGGTGGCCCCAGAGCTGGAGGCAGCACTGGAGGGGGTCTCCCCAGGGTGGAGCAGAGGGGCAGAATTTCCCTTACATGCAGGGAATGTCACCTCCTCCTCATGTCCTCAAAGCCCAGCCAGAAGTGGCTGTGGAGACCCTCAGCCGGTGGAGGGAGGGGTAGCAGGTCCTTCACCACCACGCTGCAGCCCCAGCACATCCAGCATCTCCCCACCAGCAGCTCCAGAGACCCCACATCATGGTGCCCACCACCCAGGCCACGGTGGCCCAGCCATAGCAGGGGCTGACCAAAGGTTCTTGTCTGAGCCCATCACCCCTCACCGCCTGCCAATGGGAGATTTGGAGAACACTCAAAGCCATTCAAGAGCAATGACCGCTATGCAACCCTGCAACGTGCTAATCACTGCTGCTTGCTAATTGCGGTGTCTCCCTTACAGCGGCCTTTCCTCAAGCTCGCTACCATCACGAACGCCCCACGATTTGTTATCTCCGTGTGCCACCAGCTTCCCCAGCCTCTAGGAAGAGCAGGCTTCTGCCAGCACGCAAGGAAATCACGGTGGTGGCTAAAGGCAGGACCTAGACCTGGTTCCATTGATTTTCCCCACGAGCAGAAGACGCCAAGCATCCTGTTCCTTGCCCATCCGTCTGACAAATTATAAATTAAACCATACACAGCTGGAGCAGAAGCTCCTGGCTGTCCCACAGCCTGCCCTGGCTGGTGGATGGACAGCCACCATTCCTGGTGACAAGGTCCCCTCTGCCAGCAGGACAACAGCTCGGTGCCGCACAGCCCTTTTGGGATGTGCTCCGTGTCCCCCCATATTTCTGGGGCCCCTTTGGCAATGGGGCTGTCCCTTCGCATGGGAAACCTCACCCACTGCTGCTGCGATGTGAAACAACTCAGGAAAACAAATTAAAAAATAAATAAAAAGAAGGAAAAAAAAAACCATAGGGTTTCTGCCGTGCCCGACACCGGGCACCTGGGGGATGCTGTAGGTGCGGGAGCGGGGCTCCCCGCTGCCTTTCCCCTGCTCCATCCCCAGCACACGGGCTGCACGGGCTCCTCTGACACACTGCTTTGGGACATTTACCCCAAAAACTACTTCAGCATCAGCCGAGAGCCCTCCCAAGGCTGGGCTCAGCGCCCCACCAGTGGTTCTGCACCCGTGGACAGCATCCCCTGCCAGATGTGGGGGAAAACTCCCCGCCAGGTGTTTTCCCAGGAAGCCAAAGCATCTCTAGGAGCAAAACCAAAGCAGAACGTGATCCATCAGCCCCGTCCCGAGCCTCCCCCAACCATGCAACCCTTGGCTGCACTGCAGCCTCGCTGCCTGCGCAGGCATCTGTTTAAACGGAATTTGCATCTAAAAAGATCTCAGCAGACGGGCAGATCAGTAGCTTGGGCAGAGATTAATCTGCTGAAACTCTCCGAGGAGTAATTTTCTTCTGATCACCGCTAACTGTCACCGTAAATTGCAACCACGTGGACAACCGGCTTTATCATCTCTGCAGCGCCACCGAGAAAATACCTTATTTGTTGGCCACCGGCTGTACACAGGGAAACGGCTTAAATGTATTTGTTATTACAAGACTTGATCCGAGGATGACAAATGCCTGTGATGTGCCGACTTCCTTCCTGTCCCGGCACGCCGGCATCAACTGCTCCCCAGCATCATTATGCATTAATGTGCTTCGTAGCTCATCGACTTACGTGGAATCAGTATCCTTTTCTTTCTTGCGTATACCAAAGGCCTTCCTTGTACGTTTTTTCAATCCTGTGGACAGAAGGAACACAAATAAGGACGCGGGATTAATATTATGCTTCAAATAAATCCTGCAAGAGGTTCCTTATTCCCCTGCCATGATTCGTAAATCGTAATTCATAAATAAGGTTAAAAAAGAAGGACCCAAACCCAAGAAACTGCCAGCAGGACTCTGCAGGTAGTGTGTACGTTTGCTCGTGCCTTTTATTTGTTCACTTAACACTTATTAACTTGATCTCAGCATGTGCGACTCCGTATTCCACAGTCAATATTTCTAAGCTCACTGTCTTAATTATGCACTCCTTTGCCGTGCCCCAGGCGGGTACTAATGGACGGTGGGAAAACCCTTCTTTGGTGTTAAAAAAACCAACCAAACAAACAGTTTAAACCATGAGGCTGGTTATCTTTTGTTGGGATTCTTGCTCTGCACAGCGCTTAAAACCATGCCTGGTACCAACGATGCTGGAGCTCGCCGGGAAGCTCAGGGAGCCCCACAAGCCACGAACCCCACCAGGGCAGTGGCCACCATCACGCCACTTCTAAAAGAGATGGAGGAGAGAGGGTTTCTGCGGGTTTCTCCCTCTTTTCCAGCCTAAGGGCTATCCAGACGAGGTTTTTTTCAATAACCACTTCCCTCCTCTGCCCAAAGGAAGCAATTTGTGGTCAGGGATGAAGGAATCCCTTATGGGATCCCACAGACGCCCAGCCTATGGGATCCATACGTCCCCAGCTTCTCAGGGCAGCACAGGCAGCTGGGAGCGATGCTGAACCCTCATCCTACAAACTCTGACGTGGACAACTTTGTTTTTACTACATCTTGCCTTCCAGCTTTCCCACAACTTCTTCGAGGCTCCAGCGAGTTATTAATAACCGAGGAAGATTTCCATTGATCTCACCCCCTAGAATAACTTTAATATCAAAGCAGCACGGGGAGGGCCGAAAAACCCCAGAAACGAGTTGTTGTTTAGTCTTATCTGAAGAAGCACCCGATTGTGGCTAAATTTTGCGAGGAAGCCTTCTGCTCAGTTATATAATAGGCCCACCATCTGCTTAAAATGGTAAAGACTGAGGTGGAAAAAAGGATATTAAGGAAAGACAGCATAGAAATGAAAGCCTCCTTTGGAGACAGTTATCAAGAGACGGTGGAAGTGAGTCCCCTCCTAAACCCCACCACCCAAGCCGGGGTGCCTGCCCCCTGACGGTGACACCAGAGAGGTCCATGGTTCGGTGGGGAACAACATGATGGTTTTCCAAGACAGCTCTGCTCTCAGGTGGCTGCAGTTCATGTCCCCCTTGACGTGATCCAGCACAGCCCAGAGAGCTGTTAAAAGTACCCCATCAGTGGCGGGGGGGGCAGCCAGAACTGTGGGTTGTGCATGAAAGGGGACCGCCCGCTCTGGTCCTCAAGTCTCCTTTCAGTCAGTTTTAGGAGCTGAAGTGCCACAAAACCAGTCCTGGCAAGAGTCACCTTTATAAAAAATAATAAGAAAAAGAACTTTGTCCACAGAGGGAATGCTACATGGGAACACCATGGGTTCAGGGGAACCTCACGGGACAAGACAGATTTACAGCTAGAAGAGAAAAGATGACAGTAAGTGGAAGAAAAAGCAGAGAAGAGGCAGTGAGGCGGCACAAAGACGGGTATGAAAGAAGAAAATAGAGCATATCCATGTGGGGCATCAAGGGATGGCTCAGAGCAGGAAGGAGCTGAAACCACCACTCGGGTGATGGTCTCTAAAGCAGCAGCTAACATGGAAATCAAATCCCACCTCTCTCCATCAAGGAGCGCTGCTGGGTACCTGATCCAAACCGCTCTCTGGTGGGAAGACTTCAGCAGTGGTTCAGTTTGTGCTCTTTGAAGGGGCACAGTAACACCAGGAAGAGCTCCCACCACATCAGGCATGAACTGGAGAAAACACCAGCAACGGCAGCACTAAACACCGTACTGGGTGTCCTGCTCAAGGACCAGCAGGACATCCTTTGAGATCAGACCCAAATGTTTGAGGACAGATGTATGCGACACCTCTGCTCTCTCCTTTGGCGGCTTTTCCTCAATGAGCCTCACGCACAACAGCCCAGTCATTTGTTTGCTATTACTCCTGAAGCAAGAACACCTAAAAATCACATCAACGGCCACAAGACCAGCTTTGTCCATGGAGGCCAAACATGGGGAAAGCCACTGGTCCCTCCAAGGTACAACTTCACGTGCTGCAATTAGTCCTCAAGCCAAATGGCTTCGAACACTCTTACTCAAAGACTCAGAGTAACCACAAGCCAAGGCTGAACCAAGCGTTGTGTGCCAGGGATCCCAGTTCAAACACAAAGAGCTCTCTGAACTGGGGGGCATTAGTCACCTCTTATTTACTATTATCCTTTTTGTTTTTTCCTTAATATACTAAGGAATTGGCACCTGAGAAATGTGAATTATTATTTAACGCTATGGATCCTTTTTCACTTTCTTCTTAAAAACTACCAACATCTCATTTTCTACACCAAAGACTTCAAACCTCTAGAAGAAAAACAACCCTGTTCTCCCAGTCCCTCACCCTCCATCCCCAGGTGGTGGGAGCAGCTCCTGCTCCTGGACCCCCAAATACCGGGGGTGAGGGGGTCCCTGGAGGAAGAGCTGCTCGCTTGGGAGGATGGGCCTCCTGGAAGCAACAAACATCTCCAACAGGAGAGACGTCAGTGAGAAAAATCTTTGTTTAAATGCTCTTTTGTGATGACTAAAGAAAAAAAAAAATAATTTGAAATTAGTTCTACTTGGTCTGTGCATGAAGATAAACGTTATCTATTGCCGTGCCAGAGACTCAAGACCAAAGTACTTGCAGAGAAGGAGGGTGACAAAGAAGGAAGGGGAGAAATAAGGGGAAAATAAGAAATAATCACTATTAGGTTTGCGTTTTTTCTTTGTTTTGGTTATGTGGATTTTTTTTGCACGTAGCTTGGAGCTGATTTGAGCAACCTACTTTCCCCACTGCACACAGACCCACGCCTGGAATTACTGAATTACTGCGCTGGAGCCAGAGACGTGGCAACCTGCTGCTCTTCCGTAGCCAAAGGACTTTGTATTCGGCGTTGGCTTTGCTTCACTAAAGAAATAATAATCCTCTCTTCGCTCAGCAAAACCAAACCAAAGGCAAGACAAAACTACCGAGTTCTCCGAGTCGTGCCCAGAGGCAAAAGTGAAATGGTAAATTAACGTGGAAGAAGGGAGGGTGTAACCACATCAAGCCCCGACTAAATAACCCAAAACAGCAGTGTCCCAAATGCTCTTTGCGGGTCAGCACAGAATTTTCCCCTGGTTTGACACAGCAGCAGCCTGTACTGAGGACGTATTTTGTATGAAAACAGGCATGTTTGGTCCATTGCAACAACCAGACATTCCCAACTGCCACGGCCTTGGTAGCAGAAAAGTCTCAGTAACTCTGCTGGTTTGGTCCGTGTTGTTTTTGTTTTTTTTTTGCCCACCTTATGTGCAATTAAATTAGTATACATCTCCATAACATAAAAAATGCTTTACCTAAACCAACCCTTGCATTAAAGCTCGTTACCAGCCTTTCAGCAGGCTTAATAACATGGCGAGGAACTGAGCCTTGAGACAGCTATTAATATTTTAACTGCCTTCATTTACAAGTCTAATTGCAGACCTTGCTCCAGAGAAGAGAGGATGGACCATCAGCGAGCAGCGATGGCACCCTTTGCGTCACAGCCCGAGGGGCTCCTTCTGCAGCAACCTGGCCCTGAAGACCATGGCCAGGGGTGACAACGTGAAACTTTCAGGAGACAAGGTCTTCTGCTGCTCTCCACCACCTGCTGTGGTGTCCCCACAGGTACCAAGCTCCATCCACAAACCCATCACCACCGAAGGTCACCATAGGTGGTCACCATAGGCAACTAACAATGTACCGTTGCCTCCACCACTACCTGGTTTCTTCCCTGTTTTAAAATTCTGCATCTCAGCTACCTCCGTAGAGCAGGTTTTGGAAAAGATTCACTTTTCAAACCAGCAGCACTTGTATTTCCCAGCCTCATGCCAGGCTCCTGGTATTGCAAACAGCTTTGCACTTGCTCTGCTGCCGTCTCCTTCTATTCTCCCCCCTATTTGAGGGTATTTATTTCTGGCATTAGGCTCCCATCCTCTGTGCAAAGTGACATAAATAATGCATGTCAGGTCTTTTTACCAAATGTCTGTCTTCTCAGTCAATAAATTACCCTTCTTATCCCCTTGAGGAAATAATTTAAAGCCTCTCTCAAGTTGACTGGTTGTTCACTTTTCCCCTCAATTCTCAAGGTTTCCTTTTCCTAGCAGGGCTAAATTACCCTATTTTACACTTTCTGACAACACTCTCCCGCTCCCTGTCCCAGCAAGAGCTGTGGTTCACCGCTGTCCCCCAGCATCTCCTGTGTGCCTGCTGGGACCATCCCTTATCAAACACTGCACCACCAGCCAAGACATCCCATCCTTCACAGGACAGGGACATCCTCCAGGACCATAGTTCCCAGGAGATACACAATGAAGACACTCCTACCAATTTAACCAAAAAAAAGCATTTATTACAGCTCAGCTCCTCCTCTATCAAAAAAAAAAGAAAAGAGAAATAACCAAATAACCCAGAACTTCTTCACAAAGATAATATTATTTAGGTTTGACAAGACCTTTAAGATCATTGAGTCCAACCGCAAACCTAACACTGCCAAGTCCACCACTAACCCACGTCCCTAAGTGCCACATCTACACCTCTGGTATCCTGAGGCCAGATCAGAGTATTTTGCATCAAATCAACTACAACCACTGCAACCACTCTTGGACAGAGCCCCTCATGGAAGAAGATGGTGTCACGGCAGCAGCTCAGGGAGCAGGAACAGCCCCTGGGCTTTAGCAGCAGCAAGGACAGTAGTTTTTTGTCTCGAGGTCCACCAATGGAAGCCACCGCCCTCCGCCTGGGGAAGGGACCACCACCAGACCCTTGGAGATGGGGCCAAGGGACCAGCAAGAAGACAAATCCCCACTGGGATGCACATTTGACCCATGAACGAGCCTTGGCTTCAAATTAGAAGGTTTACCTAGAAATTAAGACTTTTAATGATGGTAATTTTGATTGACATTTGAGTGGTGGGTGTCCAGAAACTAGCTGCTCCTCAGGGTAAGGACTAGACTTAATACTCTCCCCGCACAAGCAAAGTCTACATTTTAACGCACCAGGAAATTTATTTTTCTGAAAAATTGCTGGAAAACCCCTTCAAAAAAGCTGGGCCAGTCACCCCCGGGAGCTCACTTGCTTTGCTACCTCAAAATACATAAAAAGTGATTTTTTTTTAAACAAAGAGTTGATGTCCCTTCTGAAGAGGCGCACTGCTGTACCCACATCCAGCTCTGCCCAGCAGCCGTGGGGTCTCGCTGTACTTAGTATTTCATCCCAGTAAACCAATTGTTTCCAGTGCAAACTGCCACTAAATCACTACATTTAGCTTGGCCACTGGGGGCTAACAAAGCCATCTTTGATAACGAGCTAGCCAGGCGTTAAAGGCCCTTACCATCTACCTGTGCGAATTTACCCTGTCACACTTCCAAGCTATTGAAAAAAATAAAAATTATCTGGCTAGCGAAGCTCCACAGACACATTAAAATCTTCCACATGCTTACAACGGTTTCTCCCTATCAGAAAACGAAAAAAAAAAAAAAAAAAGGAGGAAAAAGGGATGGTGGCCTCGTTGCCACTTGTGTTGCGCTCTGCTGGAGCAGAACACTGTTGGCTTCTCGCCTGCGGCTTTGGAAAGGAGATACTGGAAAACAAAAAAGGGAGCAACAACTGTTGTGGGTTTGTTGTTTTTTGGGATTTTTTTGTTGTTGTGGAGTTTGGAGGGTGAGGGGGTAGTCATCGTGGTTTGCTTTTGTTTTGTTTTTTAAATAAAAATAAATGCTGAGAAGTTTGCTCCTGATCAGAAGTCTCAGTTGGAAGGTACAAAAGGACAAAAAGCCTTTGAGAGCCTAAAACAAGATCACAAATAAGCCTGAATAAAACGAAACATTGCAAGTTACTGCTCTGGGGTCATTTGCTCCTATAGTAGGAGTGGTCACTCCTGGCTTAAGGTCCCAGGCTGATGAGCCTTGTAAATAATGTCTTTTTGAGATATGGTACACACCACCTTTCACTGCAGGGTCCAGTGATGGTGCTCTTGGTCACCATCAATGAAATCAAGAGTTTTGTGCTGAAAACAAGGCCCACCATCAAGCAGGGACATGCCAAAGAGGAGCAGAGAGGTGGCATCACACCTGGGCTCAGTCCTACTCAGCTGCTGTGCCCGACCCCAGCACCCAACGCTTCTGCAAAGACCCCAGAGCTGGGACACGGTCGATGGGAGAGCAATCAGGGCAGATGAAAGCAGAGGAGCAGGGAATGGACACCTGCAGGAGCTTCGTCTGTTCAGCACAGCACCAAAACCACATTGAAAGAGGCTGCGTTGGGGTCCAAGCACCTTCTCAAGGAATGGAAACGTGGTGATGAGGGGATCTACACTCCAGCCTGCAGAGGTAACACAAGATCCCGTGGCTGATTCAGAAATACAGTCACGTTTTCCACCATGAGGGTAATTAAATCTCTGAACAGGTTGCGGTGAACTCTGCCTAAGGAGTTTTTGAATTAACATTCAGCACCTTTCTAAAAATACATATCCTGTTCCAGCTACTAGATGCGAAGAAGAACTTGGAGAAAGCCCTGTGGCCAAGTGGCCACCTCTGGGTTTGTGGCTGCTGACCCACGTCTCCTGCCAGGCTCTGCTCCAGCCCCGGGGCAGCGAGCATCCATCCCCACGTACCCAGAGGGGTCTGGTCTCCCAGGACCTTCGCTTCTTTCCCCTTCCCTTTGGTCTGCACCTTCTTCCCTTTGTGAACCACCCAAATACCCATTGGGGGGGAGTTCAAAGGGCTGGGGAATGGCACAGCCCTTGAGCTGAAACCCCTGCTCAGTACGCACTCGTTACAGCAAGGGAGGACGCTAGGGCTTATTTAAATATATCCAAGATTAAACCCGTGTCTGGGCATTAGAGCGGCCCCTTTCCTTCGCAGGCACAATTCAGTTCAGACAACCTGTGCCTGCAGCACAGGGCGAGACCCCAGCCTTGAACTCCAGCCCCAGCACGCGGGAACACCCCCTGAGCCACGGAAATACATTTATATTCCACATAAATACAGGTCCAGGCTCTCCCCACGGCAAGACCCAGTGCAACCATCAGCATGGCTGCGGCCGGAGGCAGCCAGGAGCCCAAACCTTTTCCATCTCGTCACGGGGATGCTCAGCCCCCAGGGATGCAAAGCCTGGGGACCAGGCCAGCAGCCAGAGGCTGTCCTTAAAATAAAGGGCAGCATCATCAGCAGGACACGTCCCAGCACACAGGGCACCAATTCATTTTCCCTCCGCAATGAAGCTGAGCGTTTGAGGACTATCTGACATCAGAGGGATGCAAATCGTCGCTCACAGGTTATTCACCAACCCCAGTGAAGCAGCTGCAGGAATTTCTCACTGCCTGCTTTCCCTAGAAATTAGAATTTATTTCGTTTTTTAATACCAACTTTCAGAGACCCCGGGGTGTGCGGCAACCGAGGGAGGCGAGGACACAAACGTCTCCATCAATATTGTCAGCAAATTAAATCTAGATACAGTTGTGGCTTTCATTCAGGGCTGGCACACACACAAAAAAAACCCCAGATGCATTTCTAAAGGTTGCTGTGCTATTTAAGAAGTTGTCCAGGACAGGCTCTCCCTCCCAAACGACACTCAGATTTCTATTTTTAGGGGGTTTGGGGTTTTTGGTTTATTGGGAACGGGAGACGACGGTGCTCCCAGACGCCTGCCCTGGCACCCAGCAGCTGCAGGAGGGCACTGGGCTTGATGATGGGGCAACTCCCTGCACACAGAGCATCCAGGGAAACACCCACACATGTTATATCCCCCATGCTGGTATTCCACCCCTCAAAAGAAAACCAACCCCAAAATCCCACCACAAACCTCTCCTTTTCTTTGGAAGGCTTCGCTGTTACATCTGCTCCTCAGCTGGAGCCACAGCCACCAGCGGGTCCCATCTCACTGCCCTGTTTTCAAAGGCATCTCCTTAAAACCCATTGCCTCCACACGCACCACAGACTCCCAGCAACTATTTTGACAATTTCCTATGGAAAACACACCAATCCCACAGTCGTAGTGTTTACGCAGAACATAAGGACTCAAGAAAACCCACCAAAATCCTTGCCCAGGCATGACACCAAGAAACAGCCTTCCATCACCCCATGACTTAGCCATCGAGACCACCCCACTGCAGCCAACATCTGCATTGACCCTCCAGGAGCTCCCACTCCTGATTTTCCAGGTGGAGAAGAGGACACCTGGACTGGTGGGGTGGGTTTGTCACCTGCACAACACAGGAGCCACTTCCTTGGGGACAAGGCACAACTCCGCGTGAGATGCCAGGCAAAAGCGTCACTTGCTCTCAATTTGGTCATCCAAAAAAAACCCCAAACCAACAACCCCAAAACCTGCAATATTTACATTTGCATACGATGAAGACTTAGGCCCAAAATAAAAGGTGACGAGACACTTCCTTCCAGCTCCTCCAACCAGCCTGTTCCTCCCACGGTCTGCTGTCAAATGAATACCTCAATTTTAAAGCAGTGATTAACCGTGGCAATGGTGTAACTAAAAATAAGAGCAGGAGACCTGACCCGACCCGAAGAAAGGCTTCATTTCCAGGCAGCGTGTAGGAAAACCGACGGGAGCTTCTTCCACCCATCTGTCTCCCCGCAGAGGAACCGCGCGGGGTGAAGGAGCTCGAGGTCCCCAGGTGGAAGGAGCCAGGTAAACATGAAGATAAATGACCTTATTATTAACAACCTACCCAGGCTTCTTTTGCATCTCCTGCACTAACACCAAAAAAACAGGCCAAACCTCTGCAAAATGCCAATAAACCATCTTAAAAACTAACTCCCCCCTTGATATTTGGAAGGGGCCTAATAGTGCCCCAGATGAGCTCATTACCAGGCACATTTACCAACACCACCAGCTCCAAGCAAACCCCACCAGTAAGGAGGTGGCTACAGGACTGTTTTCAGCAGCGTTGCATTTATTCATTTATTTGCTGACAGCAAAATACTGGAGGAAGATTATTTTTATTTTAAATTGTGCTGCTCCTGTCAATAGTGAATCCAAAAAAATAGCCCCTCAAGAAGGACACAGAGCTGGGTCTGTACCCATCCATGGGCCACCCAGACCCGGGCCACAGGGAGGTGGTTCAAGGAAGGTTTTGATACAGATACTATTTTTTTCATACTGTCTCATAATATCCAAGTTTATTTTCATTTTCAGTTGATATAAAAGCTTCTAATGGGAGGTGTCCCTGCCCAGAGCAGAGGGGTTGGAATGAGATGATCTTTAAGGTCCCTTCCAACCCAATCCATTCTACAATTCTGGTTAAACCATCGCAAAACCTCATCCAAGCTGATGTTTTAGACCTGAGATTTTTTCCTGAAGCTGGTGATGCTCGTAACAGGAGTGGGGCAGGGGATGTAGCCCCATTTCCTCACACCCCCTGGGCGATAGGTGCGATGCTGGGTGGTACTTTAAGAGAAGCACACAATACCCCTATGCCCACCGACACTCATGGATGCACCTAAAAGCCTGATACCCATTTATTATTTAGGGCCTCTAATAACAAGGTGTATCTTCAATCCCAGAATGATATGGGGTTGGAAGGGACCTCTGAAGATCATCTCCTCCAACCCCCTGCCAGAGCAGGGCCACCCAGAGCAGGTCCCACAGGAACGTGTCCAGGCGGGGTTTGAATGTCTCCAGAGAAGGAGACTCCACCACCTCCCTGGGCAGCCTCTGCCAGGGCTCTGTCACCCCCACAGGAAAGAAGTTCCTCCTCGTGTTCAGATGGAACTTCTTATGTTCTAGTTTGTGTCCATTTCCTCTTGTCCTGTCACTGGGCACCATGATTTCTATGGATCTGACTGTAGAAAAGCAACGTATTTGTGAGGTGTAGGAGATGCTCCAGGAGCCAGAAGAGGCAGCTGAGGCCGGGCCAGGGAGGGTGCAAACCCTGCCCGCAGCATCCCCGCTCCTCCCAAGGCCTCCTCGCCTCAACCCATCCCAAACCTCCCCACGGGATTATTCCTGTGCATCCCACAGATGATGACATTAATCTCAAGTTGATGTTTTAAATTCCCTGCCACGCGTAGGTGGAGGATTTTAAGAGATAACATTTTTTGTATCAATAACTGTCCTTAAAAAAAAAAACCAAAAACCAAACCCCAAAACACCACCAAAAAAGTCATAATTAAAGTGGAAAGACAGACGTGCCACAGCCTTAGATGTTTTTCCAAGGCTGGGATGGGTAAGGAACAGCTCCCAGGTAATACGAGCTGCAAAAAATGTGATTTTCCAGTTCCAGTACCTCACTGGTTTCAAACAGCATTATCACTGTCAGCACTAATGCAGTGTAAATAGGGATGTAGTAGGGAATTTCGCCCTCCCACTTCTTGTGATGAAGCCAACTGGTACGCAGGGCAGGAGACAAGGATTTGTAGGGTGGGGTAGGAGCTCCTCCCCGGGAGGCTGCCCTGGCACCAGCAGCTGCCTGGTAACCATCTACGAAATTAAAAAACCACCTAGAACTAAACTGAAAGTTATAATAAATCATTCTGTGAGGCTGTAGGTGCAAAAAAGCACTAGCTGTAACCACTTGGAAGCCTCACTCCTCACTGTCGTTCACAGAGATAAAGCGAAAAAGCCTGCAAAAGCCCCCAGAAATGTCAGCCTGCAACTGAACTTCTATTAAATATAAATGGCCGAGGCTGTTCGATGGCTGGCGAGGCACAGGGGGCCACACTGTGTGCCACTGCACGTCAACAACCCGCTCTGCTGACAAACCCACAGAGCAGCGGCCAGGTGCCTGACCCATAGAAACCCAAACATACCCACTTCTTGAAGCAGAACAAGCAAAAAAAAAAAAAAAAAGCTATATCGGAGCAGCGCAGAAAGTGGGAATGCTCCCACTCGTAAGCTTTGCTCGCAGCCCAAGCGGGGAAGCGGTCAGCATCCCACCCCCATCGCCTTTCCAAAGGCAGATGGATCTTGGGTGGCTTTGGAAGTCTCTCCAACCAACTAGACCGAGTTTTGGACATCCAAATGGTTTAAGGTCACTGGTTTGGGGAGGAGCTCTGCACTCCCCTCCCTCCTTTCCACTTTTCCCTCCACGTTGCCCCCTCTCAGATCCCGGCAGCGGGTCAGGATCCCAGGGACAAGCATTGGGTAAATCTGATTTTATACCACCAAGAGCTTCACAGCCTCAACACCAGCATTTAGGGAAGGGTTTTCCACACACAACCACATTTTTCCACCTTTAACTGCTTAATATCCTGTGATTAGGTTGACAGTTGGACAAGATGATCTTTAAGGTCCCTTCCAACCTAGAAGATTCTGTGATTAAAGCTCAAGAAGAACAGAAACTTGATTTAATCTGTAATTTTTTTTTTTCTAAAGTGTCTTTAAAATTTGAATAAGGCCAATGAATCATGCAGAAAGTTTCTGTCTTGGCAGAGGAACCCAAATTGCTGCGTTTGGTCACCAGTTTGAGATGCCCAAGGGCTCACTCAAGAAGGCATTTTGCAGATCCTGCATCACATGCAGGCGTTGAGTTTTGTCATATTTTCTATCCTTTCTATGCCCCTCCCCAAAAAAACCCAAACAAAACAAACCTGTTTGGGTTTTGCTTCAGCCACTACATCCCATGGATCATTTTAGGTGGGAGGCACGGGCAGATTTTGCTGCCTCACTCATATTTTGGTTTAAATCCTCAACGCCATCACTCTGGCACCGCGCGGGTTCTAACTGCTAAGTGCCACCAGCCCAAATCTGAAACATTTCCCAAACTCCCAGGGTCTAGATGGGACCTTTGGTTATTGGTTTAGGGCTGGAGCCATTTACCGCTTCCCTCCCTCAGCACGGAGGAACACGCTGCCGGTGGACGAGAGCTGGAAAAACCCAAACCAGCTCAGCGGGAAGGGCTTGGATGCACGCAAAAAGGGATTTATTTTTTCCCCTCCCCGTAGACTGGAGGTTGCTACTGCAACCTGTTCAGCTGCCTGGCCGCGGGACTGCTCAGCAAGTTCATTCAAAATTGAGAGGGATGATGCTCCTTTGGGTCCGGTTTTGCCAGCCCAGCTCCAACCTGGAGCACACGAGACGTCACTGGAAGCACCATGATGGAGCACGAGAGCATCTCATGCTCCCCCGAGCAGGTCCAGGCTGGACACACTAACACATCCCCCGCTTCTGAACCCACAAAACTGAGAGCTAAAGAGCTCCTCCATGTTTCTGCTGCAAATGTTTCACTTCCCAAACCCCCACTTTCACGTGCTGCATCCTCAGCGGCTCAAAACCTCAGTCTTCCCACCCAGGTAGCACCCGTGGGCAGGACCAGCCCTCAAAATAAACCCCAAAAAAGGCTTTATGGATGTCTTTGAGTTTGAGAAGTGGTGAAATGTCCTCAGTCCTGGGCCACAAGGGGATGCCAAGCCACTGGCTCAAGGACAGCATCGCACTGTGCCACGCAGGGCAGAAAAGAAGGGTCAAACATAATCTTCTCTCGTATTCATGAAAAAAAAATAGTTCCCCCACCAGCGCCAGGCCTGTTGGTGTCTGAAGAAGTCCCCCTTGCATCTCAGGACACGGCTGGAGATGCTCCTCCAAGCCCCGAGCCTCTTTGCAAGCCCCAGCTCAAACAACACATTGGAAAATACAGGTCCTGATTTGATGGACATTATGGTCCTCATGTATTTTCTGGGATGTTTTTTCCATCCATGCCTTGATTCATGTTAATTGCCTTAAACCTGTTATTGGCTTTCTCAATTAAAGCCCAAATGTTTCTACCAGGTGATTTCCTTGCCCCGAGTCACACGGCCAACACTAAGCACATTGAGATACACCATCTACTGAAACGTGACCATCTGAAATATAATAAAGCTAGTTTTCTTGCCTAATCAAAAAAAAGGCCTTTTTATGTGCCATTAGATGCCTCTGGTCCCAGTACTATCTGTTAAGCACAATGAAAACATAAGGCCTGGAGACATCCATTGCTAAAAGATGATGCAGAGAAGTTTTTGCCATTTTGGATGCGACCAGTCATCCATGGAAGTTCCCAGCTTGACCAAAGTCCCCAGAAACAGATGCAAAAAAGCCTGGAGACAAGAGGTACAGAGAAATTTCTGCTCTGGGAAAGCTTCTCCCCAGCAAACATCTAGCTTGGGCTCTGGAAAAATGCAGGCACCATCTCCCACAGAAGAAGAAATGACCTTCTCTAACGTAACCACGGCTGTTCCCATCAGCCAAACGATCGTCTAATCTTTCTGAACATCTCAGAGCTTCTGGCTAGAGCGCCACGTTGCAGCAGTGATTTCAAAACCTAATTAAGCTGTACGAAATACCTTCAGACCATCGGAGACGCAACAGATGGATTAACAAAAGGAGATAAACTCGTTCTTGCGCACGGATGTTTACCTTAGCGATGTGCCCAGTGCATTTTTGAGTACAGGTGAGTTGTTTTACAATCAAAGGGAACACCTAAACGCCTCTCACATCTACTGCCACCCATGCAGAGACCTTTCCAACGTGTGGTGGGACCTTTCCAGCATCGCTCTGGGTCCCAGATTTAGTCCTACCACAGGTTATTTTTGTCAGTTCAAAGCTGGGGGGGGTTTAGTCCCCATCCTCAAATACCAACTTTCCACCAGCGTGAGCAAGACCACGTGCAGCAAAACCATCCCCAACAGGGATGGTGAGCAACGGCAACGCTTGTGCCCACCACATCCCACCATGCCATGGAGGTGGAGGACTGTCCACTGCTGGTGGCAGCTGAGACACCGTGTGGCACATGTTCAGCTCTCCCAGCGAGGGCTGGTCTCTGGAGACAGTGTCCACAGGTAGGTTTTTTTAGCTATATATCACTGTGATTTTTTTTAAGCCTACAGTGAAAAATAGGCACTTTTTTTCCCCATCTACCACAAGAATGAGAAAATATCCCATGTTGGGTTCAGCATAAACTAGTATAAATTGCATGTCCTCTATCACTCCCAAGGAGCCAAGTTCTCTTGTTTCCACAGAAGGAGACCCAAAACCATCAACCAAGCCAGGTCCCTCCCATCAGCTATGGGTGATGCCGGGTGGCCCCATGTCCTGCCCCCCGGGGGTGACACGGACACATGCCGGGTGGGCACAGCCCAGCTCCTCCCCGAGCTCCACCCTCAGCTTCCAGCACAGCGTCCAGCAAGACAAGTGATTTAAATAATTACAATACTAATGAAAACCCTCTAACAGGTTTGCTGCGGGGAACTGTAGGCATTTTGTGCAGGTTTAAAAGTTTCAGACCAAATTAATCCAAGCACACTTGAGTGCATTCTTACATTAAAATAAAGCATCTCTGCAAGGCCTCGGTGCTTCAGGAGGACATTGGTCACAAAAGTTTCACTATTCCACGCATAGAACCACTTTCCAACCGTTTAAAAATTCATCAAAAGCAGTAATTATTTCTTCTAATGCTCTTTTCTGGCTTCCATTCGAGGTTCCCGTACGCCTTAACTAGTTGGGGAACACGTGAAGCAGTTTCATATTATAGGCAAGGGGGAAACTTTTTGTGGCTAGGATATTTTTTTGTTTGTTTGTTTTTGTTTTTGGCAAGACTGGGTCCTGAAAGACGATTCCACCTCCAAGAGATCCCAATGACCCAGCTGGGGCCAGGGACCCCCCAGCAGGACCCACCTGCCTGGCCCAGGGTGGCCGAGGCTCCCGCACAGCAGCACATCCCAGGTATTTCACGAGCAAGGCAGAAATCCTCAAGGGAAAAAAAAGCCAAAAACAACCACCAAAAAAAACCCCAAAACAACAAAAAAACCTCACCCCAGAACCCCCACACAAACAAAAAAACCCAACCACCTTCCCCCCCAAACAGCCTCAAAACTAGTTAGAAAGCCCAAACCAAGAATTCCAGCAGGCCAACTTCAATTTATCTACGTTGATGCCTCTACTTTAGAGGGAAACGGTGTTGTTAAGGCCACCTTCTCCGAAATCACCCGCTCTCGCCCAGGCTGTGGTTCCCAGGGTGTCATGTGTGTGAACACGCTGGGACGAGTTTGATGTCACGGCCTAAAATTAAATCTCTTTTGCTTCAGACTTTGCCATCAGCGCTCGAGCAGACATCGAAGGCGTCTCCTCGTGTCAAAGGACAACGACACCCGTTCCCTGAACACCGAGGAATCCAAAATAAATCAAAATCAATCACAAGCAGCAGTTCCTGTGTGTTCACGCACGGCCATTACAGCGCACGAATTTCCGAGATTAGGCAAATATTTTAAGTCAACACAAGACGTCTCGGTGACATGGAGCCCGACACCTCTCTAGCTTAATTTGGACGGGGCAGGAGACCAGGATTTGCAGGGACACGGCGAGAGGCAGCCCAATTTCTGCCTGTCATCTCGGGAAGGCCGGGAAGCTGCCTGGTTTGCATGCCGGCAGCGCCGCGCGCCCAGCGCCGGATGCAGCTCTGCCTTGACCAAAGGGCCAGAAAAAAATACAGAATATTTTAATCTTGTTGGCCCTGAAGTATCTATTCTGCTATTAAAAAAAAAAAAATAATATATATATACACACACATGATATTAAAGAGTCATCCCTTTCCTGCATATTGCTCCAGAAGACATTTAAAAAAAAAATAAAAAAGCGTTTTACATATGGCTGAGACAAACGACATGGGTTAAAATTTCTTTAAGAAATGCCCAGGGGCTTTTCCCACACACGATCAGACACAGTCTCGCAACGTTGCCTGAAGTATCTTGTGCCCGGAGCCCATATTTCCTTCTCATTTCCTTTTTTATTCCAATAAACCTCAATCCAACATCCTTACCCCCCCCCC
>JAOXJK010000004.1:33099704-33121977 GCA_025774025.1 Xenus cinereus | reverse complement strand
AACTCATAAAATCAAATGGAAAAAGAGGACGGTTTCAAGCTGTATCTGCTTGCTTAATTCAGAACATTTAACCACAAGACTCTTCGATTATGCAACAGCCTATAAAAATTATTAACATCGAAACATCTCCATATAGAAGACGAGCTGCTACGGCCTCAAAAATAAGATGTGCTCTCTATTTTTCAGACAACTCGATACTGAACACGGGGTGCAGTTGCGGCAACAGTCATGACATCAGGCAGGTTTGGGTTTGAATGCAGGTGCTTCCCGCCATTCAAAACTTCTTTCCATGCTCTCAGATGGTTTAAAAGTTCCTGCTTTACTAAATGAGTAATATCCCTTCCACACACAGGCAAAAAATGTGCCTGACTAACCATGGCCGCAAGGGTTTAGACGGCAACAGAGTGACCTGTTTAAGACATCAGCAGTCTTAAATAAAAAAAAAAAAAAAGGAGAGTTTTCCCATGGGTCTGTCATTAAGAAGTTGGCCATCAAAGGGGAGAGAAGATCAGGATGTATCTTGTCCTGCTGACTACGTAAACCCCGCTCCAGCACTGCTTTGTCATTTCTGTAAGTTGAGGATTAGGTTATGCAGGGAACAGACTGTACATCGCTAATTTCAGCTCAGTTGCTTTAGGTGTGGAGTTACAAATTAAATCCTTGCAGTGCTATAGCCATCTTGCTATGTTTTTTCGACAGGAGAAACAAATGGGAAAAAGCAGCAAGGAAATTCGTGAGCCCTCAAAAACTCAGCCTTCAAGACTAACTTGAGAAGAACGTGCATGTTTGCTGTTCCGTGCTTTAAGTTTTAAAACTATAATTCCTTTTACCTAAAACATACGGGATCACCTTGTACCACTTTGTGGTGCAGAACAGAAGAAAACAACAGCTGAAAATTTACTGACCCCGGGGTCAGTAGCTTCTATATGTGGTCCATTTAAAAGCCACAGTAGAAAGAGGAGCACCATTTCTTCAATTCTGATCAAAACACACAAAACCCAGGAAAGTTGGCTGACGTACCTGTATTCTGTCTGTGTAGTTGTCCAGAAGCAGGACTCCTGAACTGGTCACCTTCTTAGTTTCCACCATAGTCTTCAGATCAGCTAACAGGCTCATATGCTTGGACATATCTGTCGCCAACACCTTCACAGAAGTGAAAATAGGGTCTCAGTACGGGCAAGCACACAAAAAAGCCATGTTTTTTTGTTTAAGAAGAGGAGCAGCACGTGCACAGCTCATACCATGTCGATCACCATCTTCCTGAGCGTCTGACGCTGTTTCTTGGTGAGGTTCTGGAAGATGTCGCAGTGCTCCTCTTGAAGCAGTTTGAAACCCACAGCAAGATGGTGGTTCTCCAAGACGGATTCGTCGTTGTACATCAAGGCTAGTTCAGAATCTAATGAAGCAACACAAATATGTGACTCCAGCGTGTGAAAAGTGTTATTTCAAACAGCAAAGGCTTGTCCTGGGTACTGAAATGTTCATCCCTATGCAATAAATCGGGAAAAGTTTCCTTTTTTTTTGCTTCATGCGTGCCAAGAGCGTGCGGTTTTCTCATCTGAGCACATATGTATATAATATAAACAGCCCCTTGCTCGGTCCTAATGAACAAAATAGTACTCGGTTGACTTAGTTACGGGCGTCAGAGTCACTGACAACAGAAAGCATGAATCCTGCAAACACGCTTTCCAAAAAAGAACAATACCCATATTTTGGAATCAAGATTCGTGCTTAGCCTGTTGCAGAACACAATATGAACCACAATATTTAGCTTTATTGTTGTCAAGAGCAATAGCGTTATTTATCTTATATTAACGATAAAATTTGCACTCAGGACTGGAAGAATTATTACACGTTAGCAAGTAGTAATAGTCACAAGATTTGAGGGCGCTTTGCAAATTGTACTACAATAGCTTCCTTTGCTAGGAATTTCATTTTAATTACTGCTTTATTTCAAAACTTCTAACCAGTTTACTGCACAATATTTTGAGAAAGCAATGCAGTCTGAAAGTCACAATTTGTGACCTCGCTGTAATGGAAAATGCATTCCCATTATCTTCCAAGTTTGCAGATGAAGTTATTATTGTATTTGAAACACAACTCACTTGTATTAATAAGAAATTGATTGGAGACCCCGGGGTGATCCACATCATGAATTGCAGCTGCAAAAATCGCGGCAAGGATTTCCAAATCCGTGAAGACAGCCTAGGAAGGGAAAAAAGGGAATTTGTCAGAAAAGTACTTATGCTTTATCTCTCACCAGTTGGGGAGGCTGATTTAGAGAAACAAATTGTGCCTTTTAAATGAGTTTTCTGAGGACAAGACATTTGCTCAGGAGAAAGGTCTACAAGCAGCATGTGCTCTTTAAGATGAAAAAGAGCTTCCAGGCAAAGCCGCTGCTGAAACTCCTTAATGGTGATTTCCCTGGCAGTGAACTGAGCCCTCAGAGGAGCAGGGAGCACACCGTTTTTTCCAAGTCTGAGTGCTACCAGTGATCAAAAAATGTCAGTGTTAGGTTTTCCACCCGTGTCCACGTAGGGAACGTGATGTTTTTAAGCTGCCACCCCACATTAAAACGTGAGGATGACCCAACCGAGGTCACTCACATCCAGGGCAGGGGTAGAGAGCAGGACGTGCGTGGACTGGGCGACGTCGGCGGCGTGGAGGCTGTTGTGGTAAGCGACGTCCGAATGGTAGTGGTCTTCCAGCGTCATCATGTACGTTACAAAAGTGTCCGATGAGATCTTGAATGTTTTCAGCAGGTCTCGCTCCTGTGTAACAAATGGTACAAGCACACGTGCATATATGAAATAAGGATGTCATACCGTAAGAGGCAAGAAAGCAGTCAGAAATTCAAATAGCATTGTAAATGAACAGCAAATTTCATCAGAAAATCACGAACCTGAAATATCGCATACATAATGCAGGTGAGTGGCCTGTTGTGGGAATACCTCGCGACGTTGAATATGTTGAGACCCCACTTATTCAGATCTTCCAGTTCCTTTTGAAAGGACAAAAAGAGGACGGTTACAATATTTTCAAGACAATCCTGCATTTATCACTGGACACCACAGCTTCTGCATTTTCCAAAAGTTTAAAAAGATGCAAATTTAATCTTCATTATGGTAATTACGTTAAGGGTATGAACATGTGTACTTAATAAAGTACATGAACAGAGAGTAACTGCGTTACACAGAGAACTTGCACAAGGACACGACGCTCCTCTGCGTGGCAGGGGAATTATTAGTGATGTGTGTTTCCAGGTAGCAAGAAGAAACGCCCTGACAGAGCCACAGGCCCCACAGCCAGTTTGCTGGACATTGCGTTGTTACACATTCCTGCAGTTGATAATTGCTCTCCTCAGCCCTCACCACTTTTTTTTTTTATTATTTAAGGATATTTTCAAGGAATTTATGACCATAGAATATGCTGTTAGGCCTGGTACCATTCATTACAGCATTAATTACAGCATTTATAACGGCCACATCACTTCAGGGATACCATTTCCAATTCTACAAGTCGGGGGCAGTCCATCCATTACTCCAGATAATTCAAATTCTCCCAGAACTGCAAGAATCTGTCATACCTTAGCCAGATGGTCTTCCTTTTCTGTTTTCACACCAAATCGTGAAATGCTGGTGTTATTTAAGCTTGAACTATGCATTAATTTTTTCACTCCACTGATCTGCGTCATGAGCTGCTGTTTTTTCTTCTTCTCTCTGTCTTTCTGGGTGGGAGAAGGAATCTCCACATCATTCTGCTTGTCTGTAACAAATAAAGGTGAAACGAGTCAGCATCATTTGCAGCACGAGCACCCATCACTCCCTCCCCCCCTGCCAAATCAACCTTAATTAGCTTTGCTAATTAAGTGGCTCTGCACAACAGTTCAAACCCATGTGTTTCTTATTGATAGTTATTAGGACCAAACCCATCTCCATACCTCCTGCTCTTAAAACACCAGCCTAATAAACTGGTGTCACTGACTTATTAAAGGTTTCTCCTCTACAAATATGTACAGAATAACATACAATGTACAGGCTGTATTTCTATTGTCACGCTCAGAGATAGCAACAATATAAGTGCACGTTAAGTAGGCGCCTTGTGGGGCACAAAAGTGGCTGTGGGGATATCTTTAATAAACAAATCTATCCACATATACAACTTACCGCCTTTACAACTGATTTATTTGGTGCATTAAAATGGAGCTACAGTGGCTCATTACTTTCATACTAACCATTTTTTTCATGAACTTTTAGAAAAGGCTACTATAACCTCTTTGTGACTTTGCATCTCTGGAGGAACTAGGCATCTAGGCATTAGTTACTTTTTCCTTGGCTTAATTAAAAATCTCCGAAATAAGAACCACCAGTGTGTGTGCAACACTGCAATTAAGAAGGAAGCCATTATTCACAGCAACAGCCGAGCTGACATCAATGGGTGTTTCCCTGGTGTGTTTTTGCTGAACAACAGAAGGACTTTCCTCTATGTAATCTCCTTAGCAATGACTAACACTAAGGCAGCGTAAAATGGACATTCTTGAACAGGAATCTTTTATTTGTTAAATCATGTCCCCACGGTGGTGGCAGCAGAAAAGGCCATCATGATTTTCCCCGTTTACGTGATGTGGCCAACAAGAAAACCACTGTTTTTCCATCTTTTATAGATCTGAAGCTGGTGTCCTCACTCTCACTGACCAAATGGAGACCAGACCGCAGGGCCGGCCCCTCTGCAGAGGACATCATTGCCTCTTGGTGCTTCCTCAGCTCATTTAATAAAGCCAAGAGACTGAATGAAGTCACGTGATCTGGTTTTAATGTCTGTAATTTACCCCTATCTAACAAACACTGTTTGGATGGAAAGGAATGTCCTACCCACATATTTCTTTCTTTTTGTTTGTTCAACTTCCTCAGTTGTAGCCTCCTGTCATTTTGTGTGTTCACTTAATATTGAACCAAACTTTAGGGGAGAAAAAAGTAAGTTCATAAAAATGCAACAGCATGACTTCCTTAAAAGAAAGCTTTAAGATCCCTTTAAAAGCTTTACTCATTTCTTTGGAAGATGAGCAATCAAGTTGCAATCTGGCCCAGTCTGGAGAGCCTGCACCACTCGTGTTCAGACGTTCCTGTGTGGCTGGGTGGCCCTTGTACCGCCACAAGACGGGGAGGACGTCACCGCTGGAGAGTACGTGAGAAGCAGCAGAAGGGGAATGAAGGAGACCACGGGCAAGACCTGCGAAGGGGGATGCAGTTCCCTGACCCAGCCTGAGGACGGGGAATAATACTACAGCTTTGGCTAATTAGCCCTTGCTGAGATAGACTCCACCAAGTCCAGCCTACGTGTGGTTTATTTGGTTTATTAGGCCCACGGTACCAAGCCACACTGGGTATTTCTGCCGCGCGTCCCGCTCCAGAGCCATATGCCCACTGGCAAGAGCTGATGAACAACAAGCTCCCCGAAAATGCCACGGTGGTCACGCTCCCCGGCGTGCTGTGTGTACGCCCCGGGCTCTCCAGCCGAAGAAGTGGCTGCTGGCCGGCAGCTGGAAGTCGTGCTTCTCCTCCCCCTATTAATTCATGTTCTGGATGTCACGATTAAAGCCCAGTGATAAGACAGGGCCAACGGATTCCCACAAAGCAGCTCCAGACTGCTCTGGATTATTAATGATGTGATGTGTCCTAAGTGCAGGCAGCAGTTCCAGTTGCAACTGGCTATTGAAATCACTTGAAAATCCCTTAATGGGAATAATTGTGTGTCATGCAGTGAACCCGGTCTGGGCCATCTTAACCGCAGGGCACGAGTCCCCCACGAGCTCCGGCATCCCACATACCGGCAACGTTTTAAGCTGCTGGACTCAGATATGTGTATATTTGGGCCCTGTGCTGAGCTTTATTTAATATGCGAACGGTCACGAATTCTAAACCCGCTCGAAAACACTGAAAATTATATTTTTCGTAACGAGTATATTCTGTAAACACAGAGGATTCATTCATGCCAGTAGCTCTATGAGCTCCAACAAAACTAATGACATGCAAAATATTCTCTTTACTCTTTATCCTGACTTTCTATGCAAAATGAAATATATATATATATTATATATAATATATAAAAAGTCTGGGCTCAACCTGCTTGTCTTGAACCCTGCCTCTGAAGGGGGAAGATGCAGCTGTATGAGGCGGGAGTTGCAAAGATGAGAGGATGCAGTTGGGCTTGTGTGACTTTGTCCTTTCCTTAAGGTCAACACAAAAATCAAATATATTGCATAACGCAGCCACCAATAGCTGAATTCAATCAGAACAGGGAAACCATTTGATTTGCGGAGGGAATTCTTTGGTGGATAGACTTCTTAAAACACTGTGTTATTTTCCCTCCCTGTATCCATTTCAAAAGTGAAAAATCAAAACATTTAAATAATGCTCTGCCCCAAAGGAGAACTGGGCACAAGTAATGACTGGTGGGTATTAGGTTGCCATTAATCATTATCTTTGAGTCACCCGAGAGCTTGGGATGCGACGCCTTACCCAGGAAAGTGTTGGAAATGTACTCAGACACCTGGTTGCCGGAGCGGCTCATCTCGGAAAGGTGTGTCAGCTCCCGGTTCAGCATCCTCTTGAACTGGGAGGGGAAGAGCACAAACAGAAAGATGGCATTTTTCTCAGTGCTTCTCCAAATTCATACAGCTTTATCACAAGCAAGTCCACAAAGAAGATGTTAAAAGCAAATTTCTGGAGAGATCTGGAATGGAGTCAGCGACATATGGTTTCATTTAGATACTGTTCAGCATCACCATGACTAGATATTTCTTTTCAGTACACTAAACTACAAAATGGATTTCCTCCAAAGATGCATATTAGGGGTTTTTTTTCTGTAACAAAAGAGTTGATAACGTTTCAGGTAATCTCTCTGAAAGATCAAATTCTTGTACTGGCTTTAAATTCCACATCCCATAACCTTCTTTTGTTCTGAGTCTTGTAAGTTTGCTCCATTTTGAATTATGCAAGTAAAAGACAATTGCATTTCTTCAGAACAGAACAGAGGGGAAATATGCCATAAATCTGAAGATCTGCTTGGATCTTTACAGTAAAACGCAAGATTCCAGCATTTGTTCACCCAGATACACACGTTATCATCTTCCTAATTTTCTAATCACACGTTTTCATCGCTGCATCATTTTATCCTGCAACAGTGAATTCCCAAAGGAGAAAAAAAAAAATCGACATACATGTCCGCCGCATGCACAGTACACACAAACGTTTATCTCTTGCCATACAGTGCACATAAATAACCATTTTACAAGCATGTTTTCCTGACAGAGGTTTTATCCAAGCAACACAGCACAAAGAAACAGGCATTTATAAGCCTTTAGGATTTAAACCCACCTTAATATAACCCCAAGATACAGATAACAAATAGTTTGCTTCAGGCATTTTGGAAAACTCCACGCCACCGTCTGCAAATCCTCACGGAGAAATCGCCGGTCAGAGAGGAGAAGAGAGGAGAGGAGAGGAGAAGAGGGAGCTCCTCGGGCACCCGGACACCCCCCTTCCCCACTCAATAAAAAAAATCAGCGTTCCTCAAAGCCGGAGAAACCCCCCCAAAAGCCTGGCAGTTGCTAATCCCAGACAAAGCCAAGCTTGGCATAGCATCTTCGCAGCGGGCTGAACGTGGGTGGATTTGCTCGCAGGAGAGAATAATGAAATCAGGGATTGCACGAAGAAACGAGGACTAATCCAAGCGTATTCAGCCGGATGGCTGGAAGCACTTATGAATTATGAATCGTCCTGGTTGCTTAGTTGGCTGAAGGGGGTCCCCACTCCACATTAGCCTTGCTCAGCTGAACCGCACGACAGAAAAATGATGCTGGTTTCTGAGGGGTTGCCAGCTTGAGTAACACAGCCATCTTTTTATAAGGAAGATTAAAATGGAGGAAGCTCTCTGCATATTTAAATAAGTCAAAAGTAGGCAGCGGAGTCTCTTCCCCATTTCTGCTTTGTTTTAATCCTCCTCATTACGGAGACTGAGGATTTTCAAAGCCAGTATTCACATATGGATTTTTAAAAGCATATTTTTTCACGTTTTCAGCGTGATCATAAATTTTTTTTCCCTTACGTGGTAAAGGGCAAAATGTAGCAACGTAGCAAAATGCACCTTTACAAACTGGAAATATTTTCCAGGTAAAAGGTATAAACTAATAATAACCTTAAATCTGTAACGTCAGTCTGCAATTAATACATTCTTTCTTACCAGAATCTAAATTTCAATATTTAACCATTACTTCAATTTTTATTTTAAAGTAAAATGCAATCTCTTTATTAGGAAGCTGTAGCTGTGCTTTTAGCGTCAGATCAGAGGAAAAGCAGATTGCAGTGCGTATGTGATATCTATCTCAGCAAGGAACCACCGCTGATGTGGGGCTCTCACAGCTCCAGGACGTCCTTGGTGATTGCTGGCCGGAATAAGCTGCACGACAGCGGCCAGGATTCCTAAAATAAAAGTGCAATCTTTGGTCTAAAATTATTTCCTTTCTCCAGCCGCCTTCGTTAAAGGTGATCAGCCTCGCTTGGCATGATGTCAGGAGGCTTCCTCGCCTGCTGTGGGAGACGCAGGGCGTGGGGACACCCCGGTCCCTGCAGCTCCCAGCTTGCCCAGGCTGCTGGACCAGCACTGAGCACCATGAAAATCAGATCTTGCTGGCCAGGTGTGACTCCAGCAGTGGCTCACACCATCCAGATGGGACTCCCGCTCAGCCTTCTGGCTGTAAGAACCACATAGAGCAAATGAAGTTGTGAAACCACCTTCTTATCTCCTTAAATTCATGATTATCAGAGGTGGAAAGCCGATGCCACCTCCTTTTTACCACCAAAGATGTGGTGCTATCTGCTCAGACTCTGCCACCACCATCTCTGCTGTCTTCTCCTGCAGCTGCCCTGCCAGCGTGAATGTCACACTGCGAGGCCTCACTCTCCGGGTTATTCAACCAGTTTCAGTACTGTCTCATGGGATACGGGCAGGAGTGGGACGTGAAGGATGCCATCTCATGGGATACGGGCAGGAGTGGGACGTGAAGGATGCCATCTCATGGGATGTGGGCAGGAGTGGGGTGTGAAGGATGTCATCTCATGGGATGTAGGCAGGAGTGGGGTGTGAAGGATGTCATCTCATGGGATACAGGCAGCAGTGGGATGAGAAGGATGTCATCTCATGGGATATGAGCAGGAGTGGGATGTGATGGATGCTGGCTGCCCAGGAGGGCTGCGGGGTCATGGGCATGGGCTTTGGCTCCCTGGGTCTCCACTAAACTTCATACCAGCCGAGAGAGACAAAAACCTTTTTGAAACTCCTAAGAGAAACCTTAGTGACGGGGAACAAGTGGTAGCAAGAATGAAAACCGAGAAAGACAAAGCCCGTGGGAGGAGATGAGAGCTCTGACCCCGTCATTCCTCACAGTGACGTATTTTCGCCGGTCACAAGCACCAGCCACCAACACGTGAGCACTCCCACAGCCTTACAGCGAAGCATGTGCTGAAACATTTCTCTGGATCGAGGCCTTTATCTTTCCAAGGAAAACACCATAATCAGATGATCACACAAACAACTTCTAAGCAACGTAGAATCAGTTGGGTCCTCTACACAATTGCCCCTTTCAGACAAATAAACCCAACTGGTGGACAAACATCTGAAATAAATGCCTTTTACCTCACAATTGGCTTCACAAAGTACAAAGGTTAGCTGCTGCCTTCTCACAGAGGCGCAAAGCAATTAAATGGCATCCACAAGGTCACCCAAGCCATCTGCACCAGAGATGAGGACAGATAAAAGACCTTGGGATTCTCAGATCTGATCTTTAACCAGGAATCTGTCCCCCTTCATCTCCTCCAACAGCCTTAATCGTGCTCCCTTTTCCAGACTTTTAATCAGCAACCTTTTCTAAAGGCAGACGGCAGCATTACAGCGCTGCTAACAGGAGTATCGGGGCCAAACCCAGCCGAGACACCCACGGTGCTGGGAGAACACCCACAGGCTTTGCAAAGTTTATTGCAATCTACCATCTGAACGATGCTGGCACCTAAGCGGGCTTTATTTAATAACACGACATACCCTTTTAAAAACAACACAGCTCGGCGTGGACCGAGGCACGCCGATGGTGCGGGCGGCAATCACCACGTCTTCACGGCTCCTGGGGGGTATTTGGGATATTTTTCCTGAGCTTCCCTCCATGTGGGGGATGCTCTGGAGCCGACGCCGCTTCCCCGGAACCGCTTTGCCGTTCCCCCCGCGGGGAGAAAGCACCCACCGCTGCTGCCTCTCTGCACAGATCAATGGCCGATGTCATGTGCAAACCTCCGGTAACGATCCCTTCGTTAAATCGATTTGACAGCGAAGGGTAAAACAAACAGATTGCAGGCGAGCAATGAGAAAATACCAACTGCTCTGCCATTAAGCAAACAGAAGTGTGGCCGCTTTAAAGAGCTCATGCATGAGCGCAGCACGGCCCTCGGCTCGGCAATTACGATAATGCCCATCGGCAACAGGTGGACGTGTGCTGTTATTTTCATAATTAATAATCATCTCGGTGCCTTTTACAAAGGAAATAAGCGCCGATAACCTCGCTGTACAGATGGGAAGGGAGGCACACACAAGAACACGCGTGCGCACATGCGAGGATGTACACGGGAGGGGATGCCCACCCCGACACAAGGAGGTTTTCCCTCAAAAAGAGGCAAAATCAGGAAAAAGGCCTGGGGCCCCCTTCTCTCTACCCCAAACTCCAATCACTGGAGCATGCAATTAACACGTTTGACTGACGAAAAGAATGCGGATAATGTAAACAAGATGAAGCCCCAACTGAAAGGCGTAATAACCAAATACACATGGGGGTACGGCTGACCTTCCCAGCAAGTCACAGAGGTCTAAAACCATCTGGAGGGTTGTGTGAGAAAAAGCCATCGCATCGCGTGGAAGTTTTCCTGCTTTGCCTGCTCTGAAGTAACTGCAGAAGTCATCTGAACCGAATTAAGCCTCCCAGAAATTGAATCGTTCTTTGATTACCAGCAGTGGCCCTTTTTCATGCATTCTCTGCTAGAGGGAATCACGGTTTCTTTCCAGCTTTCCAGTCGTGCGTGCGTGCGGGAATTTCCTTGATTACCATTGGGAAAGTTCACTCGCAGTTCCCCTCTTGGCTGCCCACACCGCACCCTCGATGCTCACGTTTTTCTCTACACCGGCATTTGCACTATTTCCTTTTACTTTTTCGGCGCCGGCCCCACCGCAGCGCTCTGCGAGGACCCAGCCACGGGGACCTCCGCGGGCGTGCGGTGGCATCAGCACCGAGGGCACGGGAGCCCCTTCAACACCTAGTCCTTCACCCCATCCTAACCCAAACGCCCTGCAGGCAGAGCTTGCTTGCCTTCGTTTTTGTGCAGAAGAAGAAAATTTGGCTTAAATCTGGGTTAATAGATGAGCGGATCTGCCAGATTTAGGAGCCCAAGTGTGCTGGTTCCAGGACCACCACGTGTGATACTGTGTGGAGGCCAGGGCACCATCCAGCCACACGTGGGAAAACTCCCCAGTGCTTCAGGTGTGGAAAATCCCACCTTTCTGGCTTTTTACAGAAGAAACAGCTCTCTTTCTTTCCTAGGAAAGCCGGGGAGAGCCACACAGAGGCACACACCTTGGCCTTTCCAGCCCCACGCCGGCTCCAGCGATAGTGCTGTCGTTATTCCTGTTCCTATTCCCTTTGGAGTAGGGCATCAGAGGTGTTCCTGGTGCTTTACAGGGAGAATAAAGACAGGAGGATGTATCTGCTGCTGATGTAAAACCTTTGAAGTCGATTTATACCAGCTGGGGTTCCCCGGGGCCAAGAGTCCTTATGCAAAGAGGCTGCTTAGAAAAGTTTTTAGTCATTTGCAGGAGCTGAGAGCAATTTTGAGATAAAAGAGCTGCTAAGATGCTGCGGGGCTCCGTACCTAGGGAGAGCGGGGTCCCACCCCGCACTTTGATGGAGGAATCTCGGTGCAGATCTCCAGCGTGTAAAAATGTTTATAAACTCTGTTCCCGGCGACCCACCCTTCTGACGCAAACATTACATCCCTCGCTCTTCCACCGCTCCTAGAAATCCTTAGAACAAAAGGATTTGTGGTCCAAGGGTTACTTTCGCCTTTGATTTCCACGCAAAGGCAGCTGGGCTGAATCCTTCTCGGCTTAATTGCCCAGGTAGATCGTTTCAGAGGCGCAATTAAAGCTCGGTGGAACTCCATTGGTTTCAGCAGCTCAGTCTCCTGGGAAGAGACGGGGAGCTGGGGAGAGCTGGCAGTCACCTGCCCGAGTGACGGAGCGGGAAGGAGAGTCCAGCCGGAAATTATTTACACGGAGGAGGGAAATTACTCATGCGTGTATACGGCAAGCGGGTCACACAGCAAATGTGTAATGCTTTTGTCTGGGCCTCTGGTCGCTCCAAGGGAATGGATGTGACGCTCAGGCCCTAGCGCAGGATTTGAAAAAAAAACGAGATTAAGCTCTTTGCCTGCGTTTGAGAAGCTAGGAGGAATATTTGTAAATTTGTAAATAACCTGTAAACACCTAGATCTCCCTTCCTGACAGGGACACCCCGTTCCTGTGTTGCACAGACACCTTGGGCTGACAAAACCCCCGGAGCAAAGCAAGGCTCAGAGGGTGCGATCCCGGGCACCAAACCTGGGCACCCCCTGCTCGCTCCCGAGACGGGCAGGGAAGCGGATCTCTGGCACACGAGCACCATGTCACTATCTGGAGGTAATTTTTCGATACTTTTTTCCCCCAAATTAGGAAAACTTCCTAATTCTGGAGTGCTGGAGCATTGCTTTTGATGTTTCTTAAAAAGTTTGAAGGTCAAAAGAGCTAAATTCTGCCATTTATCGGAGCAGTAACCCAATCCTTCATCTGTGCTCTCCTGATGTTACATCACTTTCAGAAAGGACCGTGTCAAACAAATTTGCAGCTGTCCTTGTTACTTCATAATTTCTATCAATTTTCCTTTCCAAGCACTCGCATGAAAGACGATGGGAAGGTACATTCACAAGTTTAAAGAAAAGATGAGCCCATTTCACACTAATCAGTACTAAGGGAGAAAGTTTGCAGACCTATTTCAGCGCCTGAAGAGAAGCGGAATGGTTGCAGTCAACTATCAGTCATTAAAAAAAATCAAATGCTTTTGCAACTCTTTCTAGTTCTTGTTTCCTAAAACAATATAGTTTTTAATGTGCTAGAAACTATTTTTAATGAGATACAAAGTACTATTTGTTTTGGGGTTTTTTTTTGTTTTCCCTTCAGCTTATTTTTCAAACCAAAAAGTAAACACACGGTTATGAAATATCCAATTTCACATCAAAGGAGTGTTGATTTATATATATGTTCAAAGGAAGACTTTAAAGGAGTAACATCATGACCAACTTGTTGGCCTTATGTTATTAGAATAATTTAAAAATCCACAATGTAAATGTTGATAAATAAATAGCATGTTGCCATAAATCAGCATGTGGCTGCTCATGAAAGCAATAACATCTATCTGATGTAGACAGAACAATATTCAGATTTTACCCATAAAGTTTAGCATTTCTGAAAGCAGCAGAACCTCCCTTGGGTGGGACGTATTTACGCAACGCGGGGCTTAAAAAGTGATGAAGTGGAACCTGAAGAAGCAGGAGCGTTATCACCGGTTCGTTTCCAGCTCATTTCCAGACAAATGAGACTTGAAATATGCAAATTGCATTAAAATGCCGGAAAGGAAAAACTCCCTATAGGATCCTGCCCAAGGAAAGCACTGTGAATTAGCACTGCTTAGAAACGATACCGAATTTCCTTATTTAAAAGCAGGCTCGAGGCATGTTACTCACTTGCTGGGAACTGGTAAGGCAGAAGAAAAAACCCCCTCCACCCGCTGCTGGGGAATTGGTAAGGTCATGAAGAAACCACCCCGTTGACTTTCCTGAAAATGAATGTGTCATGTGTTTATAAGGTGTGCCCGCCTGAGTTTTTGTTGGCACACGGAGAAAATGCCTGCCGTACCCTGCAGGGCCGAATCTGCCACCACCTCCTCGGCCGGGGCGGTCCTGCGGCATCTATTGCCCATAGGAACTCAAGTCTCGGTGCATCCACCACCATTGTGTTGGGTACCCAACTGCCCTGGGTTTAGATTTACATTGGCTTGGATTGATGTGAAAGGCCGGGACTGAGAGAGTTTACGATTTCCCGCTGCGTGGTGTGACAAAGCACATATTGTGTGTCTCCTTGGATGGAAAAACCATGGCAGCAGGGCATGGCCCCCTCTGTAGCTTCAACCGAAGCTTTGGGTTCCTTTGGAAGAGGCTCAGGTCGGTTTCTGCTTCACCCAAAATGCTCTTCCTATACTGAAGAATAGGTCTCTTCTAGCGAATTGATACAAGCAACGATATCTGGAATCAACATGTCAGCTTATTCTGTTTTGTATGCATTTCCTCACCAGAAAGTACCAAACCGCACACGGCGAGAGCTCTCAACCCAACAGGAGCTCAGCAGCGATCCCCTGGGAGCTGCACTCTCTCTCCATCGTCAAAAAAGCGCACCTCATACCACAAAAACGCCACGCTGCAAGGAGGAAGGGCCACACAAATGGGACTTTACGGGCAAAGGGTAACTCCTGAGGCTCGCACCACCTTTCCCAGAGCAGCTGAGCGCAGCGTGGTGAGCATTCATACCAGGCTTTCATCCCCGCGCTGCTTTTATTCTCCACTCCAACGAGAGGCGGGTCAATAAAACCAGAAAACGAGCAAAACCACTCCTTCTGCAAAAACATTTTTATAGAGTTTTACCAGGAGGAAAAACGTTTGCGGCGCTAACAGCCAGAGGAAAATCAGGAAGATGAGACGATGAGCGCCAGTCCAAGCTGAAGGCGAGGAAGCAACAGCAAAATTAAAACCTACAGCAGCTTGTTTGTTGACATAAAGTTGATTAAAGAAAAAAAAAACCCCCGATGCAGCCGACAACATCTGTGGCCTGGAGAGCAGATAGCGCTCCAGAAGGCTGCAGATCTCAGACCAAAATCTGCTGTCAGTCACACCCCTGCAAACCGCACCGCTGAAGCCCGGAGTGTCAAAGGAAGCCAACAAACTGCGTCAAGAAGAGCCCACAAACCAGAGAGAGCCTTCCCGGCCGCTCGGCACCGCCGGCGCAGGCAGGGAGCAGGCAGGGGCTCCCCTGCTCCCACAGGGGGCTCGGGGCCGGTGGGCAAACCAGGAGGAGATGCTGGACGTTCGGGTGAAATACGTCTGGATTATGTTCTCAATCTTCAGCAAAAAAAAATAAACCCCAAACCGACAAAACCCCCATCAACGGGAGAGGGAAGCACATTTGTCGTTTAACAAGAGAGCAATACAATTAAAAATGGGATTTTGTTAATCGTAAGAAGCAGCAATTTAAATTTCATTTAAATTTGAGTCAGGCTCTGCAGTCATCATTTAGGCAAATCCAGCTGGGGTTTTACCTGAGTAGGAGAACAGGCTTTGGAAAATTCAAATAACTTTGTGCCCTGAGATGACTTTTCCAAGATGCCCATAAGGAGAAAAACCCTGGCAACTTTCAATCGACAAAAGTCTGTTTGCCTCAGAAAGCACGGGATAAAGAAAGGGTAATTCCTGTGGAAGAAGTCAGTGTAGATCTACAATACAGTATCCCCCCAAAAAACCCCATGGCGGTCGGTCCTGCCAAAATGAAAATGAGCCTAATGCAAGCACCAAAAACCATACAGAATGCACTAATTAATGTAAATATATTTAAATGAAAAATCCTTCTCGCATAGAGATAGGCAAATGATCTGCAGAGTAATTTTGATGGAGCATTTGCCCAGCTGTGCTAAACCGGCAGCAAGGTGAGGCACTTCTCGATTGTTTGCTTTAAACACCCAGCAAAGGCTTTAATCAGAGGAATCTCTCCCTCGAAGAGCTCTGACGGATGAGCCTTCAAACCAATACATCTCCACAACATGTTTTGGCTCCGATAACACAACATCTTTCAATTAAGTTTCACTTAGTGCAAATATTTTGATCACCAGCGGCCCCACCGAAAGCGGTTGCTCTGCACCTGGGTCAAAAACGAGGAGTTTTGGAGTCAGGCTGTGGAAATTGGCCTGCTCCACAAAATCAGGGGCGGGATTAGGACCGCTCCGAGGATTAAATCCTACTTGGAAATCCTTCGCAGCCCGCTCCCATCTGAAGTGATGCTTCTCCTCTGAGATTTCGTGTATCCTCACTTCACTTCCAGAGAGGTCACTGCTCCGAACAGTTAGTCACTCTCTAGTCCTGCCCTCAAATCATGATTCATTTTGAACCTGCCTTTGAGCTATTATTTATTTAAGCCCCACCCTAATGTGTTATAACGTAAAAGTCTGAGAATGCAGAAGTTTTAAAACCCATCGCATCCAAGGACAAGCAGAAATGTTTAAAGGACAGGCTAGAAGGTCCTGGGTACCCTTGTGTCCCAGAGGGTGGCAGCTCCCCAGAAAGGCTCCTGGGAAGATGGATTTGCACCAAAATTCAAACCCCAAAGCGTTCCTCTCTGCTGGGGCTCTCTAGACGTGCACCAGCGGCACGGATGGTGTTGTGGCCGTGGGATCGCCGTCGTGTGGGCTTTTCCCACCCATTTACCGCAACAGTCCGAGAGGATGAGAAAGCATCCGCCACTCAATGTCACTTTGCTCTAGGAGGTCATCTCCAGCGGTGGCACTGGCTCCTAATACTGTACCGGCACTTTTCACAGACAATATCTCACTCTCCAATACTTCTTCTTTTAAATATTTGAATCAGTTTAACTAAGGTATCTGGCACTGATAGCCCAGAGGGCTTGCAAGACCCAAATTGTTAAATAAGCTGGCCCATGTATGGCCCCACTATTCCACCCCACTCTTACGTGATATAATCAGAACGATGTATTTTAGAGGCCAAAGAAGGGAGGAGGAATAGGATGGACACAGAGCCAGCGACCCTAAAATTCAATTTATGATAGTGATGAGCACCGGTAGACCGGAGATGACTCGGACTCAGCTCTCCAAAGTCTTGAACATCCATGAGGAGGTTTGAGGGGTGTCACAGTCTGGGGCAGAGCCACCATTCAGAGCTGGCCCCTCCTCACCCAGCAGGCTTCACTGGGACCTCACATTCGCCACTATCACGGCTCCCTCTTAAAAATCCTGGCTCCTGCATCACACGTAGCTTTGCCTTAGGAAGCACGGTGCCCTGTCCTCTAGAGCAAGGGCATCCTCGGCACAAATAAAATGCCATCAGATAAAAGAAAGACGGAGTGAATATCCCCAACCTCAGGTGTGGGGAGCTCCTACCGCAGCTCTCATGGAGCAAAATGGTCGTCTAGCGTCCTGCTCTGCATCAGCAGCTGCACATCTAGGAAACAGTTAACCGGCGGGGAGCACACCGACCTACGTCAAACCCCACACGGGCCACGAGAGCGTTAGGGCTCTGCAGGGACCGCTGTGGAGCAAGGGCCCTGTGCTGCGGAGCGCACCGGAGAGCTCTCCCAGGCACTCGGTGGCGGATCCCTGTTTCCGTAACGCAATTCCCCGGGCGAGGGGAATACCGGTGTGCGGCTGGGGATCCGCGTGCGGAGCTCAGTGATTCATCCCGGCTTGTAAAAACAGGAGACGTGGAAGTCTCTTTGTTTCGCTGGCTGCCGCACAAGCGAACAAGCCTCTCTTTGTGCGGCGCTCGGCTATTTTAAAGCACATTAAACAAAGGAAGTTACAGCAAAAGCAAGCGAAAGACTAAACAGCCCGGCACCGCCGAAGGGAAACATCACGTAGGAAGAGGAGAAGATGCGGGGCCGAAGGGCTGGCAGGAGGGAGGCGAGGGAGCGCGGAGGCTGTGCAGCCCGGCACATACGCTGCTGGCACCCGGCCCCACGCCGCGCTCGACCTCCAACCGCCGACCTCAGCAGTTTACATTAGCGTCCAGATGTTTATTTAAGCCCCCGGTCTCCTGAAAGGGCTAGGTGCGGCCTTGCTCCTCTCTTCTGACCGAAATGCCCTTGGAAATACAAGCAAAATGAAATCGGTTCTGTTTATCTTAGCGGCTCCTGGCTCACGAGAGACCGAGATAGGAGTGGGGAGCCTCGCCGTGCCGCTGCCCTGAGCCGCTGGCTGAAAGCGGCCCTGGGTGGCAAGACCGGAGTCCGGTTATTCAGCACTTGGGAGTAACGGAGACGTCTTTAAGAGCTGAAATAAGGCAGTTTAAGGATTTCCTCTGCAGGGTTTGTAGCTGCGCGGCTGGCGCTGTAGAGGAACGGTCTGGGGAGAGAAGCGGGTGTCGAAAGTTGCGAGAGCGCAAGGCAGGTACTCTGGTGACACCTCTGTCTACTCAAAATTAGAACAACCCCCCAGACTGCAAAAAGTTCTAAATAAGATTGGTCTAATTTAAGGAGACGGAAAGGTCCTGCTTAGGTCTCTTCAGATATTGCCATTTTACGTGTGATCCAGGCCGTATCCTGCACGGATGGGCACGTAGCTCTTGATAAATAATACATTTTCTCCATCCCTTGTTTCTATGATATTATGGCCCCGTGAAAACTTGGAGCTGGCAAGACCAGCATTTCAGCTGGAAAAAAATACTGGGCCCCTTTTTTTGATTCGGGGGATGCACTGAGCACGTCCTCCCCCAAATCCCAAATGCTCTGTTAGGCAGTAGAGCTGAGGGGGTCCTGGGCTTCTGTCTGCGGGACAAGCGAGGCTGCGGAGAGCTGCCTAATGCCAAACACAACGTTACAGGGTGACCACCAAGAGAGAAAATACCCCGTCTTTATCAGCAGGCCCATGACTCACAAATCCTTCTGAGACATAGCAGTTGCCTGAACCAGGAGCTGGACAGGGTAATAAATGCAGAAAAAAAGAAATATATATTTATATATGTTACAATAATGTAAATATGTGTGGTCTGCTTCTACAGGCAGCACTAAGCGCCTCCAGAACTTTACAGGTAATTTTGTTTCATTCCAAAGCTGCAGTGCCATATTCTGCTCACAGCAAAAGATTAGTATTATTGTTAGGAAAATTAATTCCCTTCATGTGGGTGCATTCTCTGCAAAGAGGTAATTTTCCAGGTAGTTTTTTTTTTTTGAAAGTTACAGGCACAGCGCACGGTCAGTCGTTCCTTAGCAGAAGCTGGCAGCTGGAGCAGCAAGGGACTGGGGCGGGTTTGCGGATCAGGCACGGCTCTGGAAATGCGTCAGGACTCATGGAGGCCGACGACAGCACACCCGGGGAACAGAATTCCCCTCTTTGCCAGTTTTCTGTCCGATCCCCGCTCGCTCGGAGGACTGCAGGGTCCCACTGTGCGAGCGGCGCTGCTCTCCTGGCTCCCACTGATGTCAGCGCAATCAGAATCGTTAGCTCACAGCAAGATTAGCTGCTCATTTCCTCGCTTCTCCTGTAATTAACTCACATCTTTAAAAAGTATACGCACACGTTTTAACTGATGCTTTCCGAAAACCATCAGCTTACAGCCAGGATGCCGTCCCGCATGGCGTTTCCCCCCCAGCGATTCCTTTTTGGTGCAGGGCTTCTGAGAAGCGCCCCGGGAGCACGTCTGCCGAGATCCTCCCCTCTCTGCCTGCTGTTGTTGCAACTCTGGATTTTCTAAACTACGTCTGTCAGGAAGGAGACAGGAAATTCGAGTCACACTTGCAACAGCTGTGCCATGCCTACTATCAGTCTCGAATGACGTAGTTTGGCTCGGGTGGCGCGGGGCCAGGAACTCGGCGAGAGCGGAGGTCAGGAAGATAGGTCACTGTTTACACTGCTCTTGCACTTGGGAGCACGCTGAGCCTATTTGCTTTTCTTCCTATCTATACTGTTTCTCTTTCCGTTTTTTCTTTAATAACGCCGAGCCCAAGCATCCTGTTTTCAAAACATCTCGCTGTTTTGCTATTTACCGGTGACAAATTCAAATGCCTTTGACCCAAGCAGGGAGTTGAGTGGGATCCTTGGCGAAGGGCAAAACCTGACCAACTAAGGACCGTTGCAGCCTCCTCCTGAAGATGCACATTTCCAACCCAACAGGCTTCTCTTAACTGTAAGATCGCTCTGCAGATTGCACGTCTGCTACCGAAACCCAAAAGCCACAAACCCCCAAACTACCTTGTGTCAATGTTTGCCCCCGATGAGGAAAGGAAACCGAGGTGTGAGGCCATTTTATGCTTTGCTTTCACAGATGAAAACGATACTGGAAGTTGACCAAAAAGTGCAGACATTTCAGAAACTGGTTATGAAAGAACAAAGTTTCAGGAACCTCTTGCTCGACCCAGCTGCAAGCCATTTGCACACAGAGAGATCGCAACTTTTAATTATCGTAACGGGCAATTTAGGGAGCCTTTCACCTTCACGAGTGCAGATTTGGCACTCAGTGAAAAAAAATCATCTCAAAACGAAGGGCATCAGCGCCCACATTGGAGGTGCAGCTTTCTCTGCAGCCTAAACCCTCCTCAACTTTCACCCTGGCTTGCCTCAACACAAACTCAAAAAAAAAAAAAAATATTCCTTTCTTGAAAGCTCCGTCTATAAAACTTTTATTGCTTCCTTTGCCCCTGCACGTCGTGGTAATCACTAACAGAGGAGGAAGCTGAAATAACACGGGATTACTTTGCTCAACTTTTTCCATAAAATCAGTTTATGATTCAGCATTTCTGATTTCATTTATTTCCAATTAGGGAGAAAAAAACCCCAAAACTAAATAATAACATGGGGTTTGTGCAGTACAACTCAGAACTAGCTTTAACCATGACAACTGCTCAAAGGCAGGGATGCAGCGGACACAGCCCTCATCCCAAAGACGGAGCAAGCCCGTTCCTGGGACTGTCGGACCTGCTCCATCGGACAACGCCGGGCCGAAAAAATCCGCAGAAAAGCCTGGATGAAGAATCCCGGGGTGGCGGGGAGCAGCCAGCCCATCCCGGGGGTGCGAAGGCTCAGCCGGCAGCCGAGCGGTGCCCCGGGCAGCGGCTGGGATCAGAGCCTGGAGGTGGCCCCGGGGGAGGGAGTGCCATCCATCCTCCGCCAGCCACCCCGGCTCGGCCAGGTCTGACTCGGGGAGATGCTGAACCCGAATTCGCCCTGAGATGCCGTGGCTTGGCAGGATGGAGCTGGGGAGCCCGGTTTCAGCACGGGGAGTCCGGCGGGGGGAAAGGGGGGGCAGAAGGAGCATCAGCCGCCAAAAGATGCACAAGGGCGTTCAGAGCTGGCATTTGGCTCGCTTTCCTCTCGGCTGCTCCTCGGGACTCTGCTGGCCTCTCTGACTTACAGCGCTGCGTACTCCTCTTACTTTATTTCAGCACTTCACTCCTCGCAGAAAAACTCAAAAACTCCCCTTTCGCGCGTTAAAAACTTAAAAACAACCAAACCGAAAAGGTGGCCGTCGAGAGGCTCCTCTTGGAGCTCCTTCCCTGCGCACAATCTTTTGACTTCGCACCCTCCCCATGCGCTGGCAAGCGATGCCGAGCCAGCCCACCACATTAAAAACAAAATTAAACGCTTACCGAAAGACAAAACAGCAATAAAATAACGTACCACAATGTTTAGAGTTTGCCATTATTACGGACAGCCAGCAATGAAGATAATTGACTTTTGAAGTGATAATTTGTTAAACGCGGGCGTTTTCGCAGTGTTTTTTGGTAATATCGGTTCCGAAGGGACCGGCGCTAATTGAAGCCTCTTTTACTTCTCGGAAACGAGCCCGGCGGTCGGGATCGCCCTCCCCGCGCCGGCCCGGTGCGGGACCGCCAGTTTTTCCTGGCCGTGCCTCTGCGGGGGAAACCCGCACCTCCTTTCCCGGGAGAAAACTTGGGAGTTTCTCTCCTGTACAGAGGCGCTGACGGGCCGGGCATCAGGCTGCCCGTGCTCCGCGCCGCTCCGCATCCCCCCTTCCCCGCATCCCCCCTTCCCCGCATCCCTCCTTCACCGCATCCCTCCTTCCCCGCATCCCCCCCGCCGCTCGGCTCACCTTGTTGGATGCCATCTCGCTGACGGAGCGGTAGGTCTGGATGGTCTCCAGCTGATCCAGGCACCAGTCGAGCTCCTCCAGCGTCTCCATGGCCAACTTCTGGTAGGGCTCCTCTGCGAAGAGGCAGACGGACATGTAGTCGGGCTGGCGCGGCGGCAGCCTCTCCATGGCGGGGCCGCCCGACCCGCCGCCAGCGCCGCCGGAGGTGCCGCACCGCTCCCTCATCATGCGGCCGCCGCCGCTCTCCCCTCGCCGCCGGCGAGCAAATC
>JAOXJK010000004.1:33069114-33081877 GCA_025774025.1 Xenus cinereus | reverse complement strand
GGAAGGAGCCGGGGAGGGAGGGAGGGAAGGGGAGCAGCAAGACAGGCTGGCTTTTCCACTTCTCAGAATGGCAGGCTGGTTTCTCAGAGAACGCAACGATTGCTAGAACTGTGTCCTGCTTTTGTCAACCTAATATAGGGTATTTAAAGAAAAATACATTGTTTGTAAAATGTGACATTTTAGAATCATTTTGATATAAAGCCCTAGGCTTGTAAAACCTCCCTAAACACATACCTGCACTTGAAGGCCTAACTGGACTCAACCCATTTTAAATGAAAACATTGAGGTGTCTGGAATATGCTCTAAAGGCCCTGGCAAGCTGGATCCGAAGCCTCGCTCTGAACACCTGGAACCTGGAGTCTTTTAGATACAATTCAAAATTGTCTGTTTAAGACACTTTTTTAACAGAGTGGAGGTGTGGTAGAGGAGTTTTCATATGCACAGATGTTTAATTTCTTCTTGGAAAGGTGTATTTATGACAGCAGGATATTTATACTAGAATATCTACACAGCTCAGCTCTCTTAAAATTAAATCTCACTACATTAGTAATTAGTACTGAATAATGGCGACTGATCATGGCTCCTAGTAAACAACAGAAGACAGTGTCTAACCTTGGGTCAGATCCTACTCTTCCAGTTGATGAAAGGTTGTTTGCCCCTGGCCTTTGACAGGCACAGTACTGAATGTAAAACCAAAAGACATTAATCGTCAAATCAACACCCGACTAGATTGGGGGGGGTATGTGTGTTGGTTTTTTTACATTCTGAATTCCTAAAATGATTAAGTGCCTGAAAGCACAACAAAGTCAATCAATGATACCTTTAGACATGAAAATATATTCCACAGAGACGGACGTATTTAGATGTTTTAAAAGTCTACTGCTTAAAAAATGTAAATCTTTGTAAGCATACATATTTTTCCCGTGAAGTGAATTAATTTAATAACCTGGCATGTTTTATTAATAACCATAAATAATTAACAGTTGTTTCCTTTCTGTCAGAAAAGTATTGCAATTATACAATACTTAAGGCTGTCATTTACGGACACTTATTACAGAGAAAACAATATTACAATAAAATGTTTCATTAACTATTAGCGTAACATTCTTCACCAGTTGCACAATGACATTATGCTTACATTAATAAGCTTAACTCTGCTTAACTAGATAAAGGTTTTTTTAGTCAACCAGGAGATGAGAAGATACTGACAACAAAACCAGGGCATTTCTGGGTGATTTGAACATCAAAAACAGTCACTACGGTCACTGTTCAGTACCACCATTTGGGAATTGGTGAGTCTAAACTGCATCTCAGAAGGGATGCAATTCCCTAACCGAATAGAGGGAAAATTGCGTTCGCAATCCTTTGCTCCCTCTTTTAATTCTGCCTGGATTATACATTGATTTTAAAAGCTCTTAAAGTTTTAATCGTTACAATTGTTATCCTATAATTGTCAAGTCAACTTCAGTGGGCAAAATGTCTACCCTACAGAGGACAACGGGCGCATCTGAATTCTGTCCGTGGAGGCCAGCGCTTTACCCTCTGTACGTGCCCCTACAAGCGAGAATCCAACACTGCTCCCACCAAGACTAATAAATACGAAACAGTCCGTGGGAGTTCCTGCCCAGCTACGGACTGAACGATTTGGCCGCCGAGAAGCAAAACACAAAAGTTAGAAATACTTACTTTTCAAAACACCGCAAGAAAGCAACTGACACTTGGAATCAGATCCTGCGGGAGGACAAAGCTTTGAACATGGGGACTTGTCCAAGGAGAGGCGGGTGGCTCTGGGGTCTGTGCGGTGCATTACCCTGGGAACGTCTCCGCACAGATACTCGGATGCAGCCTCTCACACTCCCATGGCCAGCTGTGTCCGGGACACAATGCTGCAGCAGTGAGCTCAACCTCGGGGGAGGAAGGAGAAACTTATATATAGCTGCTGTGGGGATGAGCCGATGGGTGCTTTCGGGAGTCCGTTTCAGCTCCCACTGGCTGGAAAATGCTGATGATATGGAAGTTGAAGGGGCTCAGATCAGTGGGACAATGAAGAACCCTATTCATCACTAAGGCATGCACAAACTGTGCCCCACGACCTAAAAAAAATAACCCGGCCTGCCAGAAGTTTGGTTTGGGTGTTTTTGTTTGTTTTGGTTTGTTTTTTTCCTCAGATCAAGCACACATTTCTCTAAGTCATATGGAACTGATTCAGTACACTGAAGGCTGCGATGTCAAAATCTCACCCACAGCAACTATTATCATTCTATGCAGAAAACAAAAGAAACACAGATTTTATCAACTCCGATATTAGCGATGGCAAAGTCTCATTGTCTTCACAGAGGCCTTAAGCAATCCAGCACGAATGGGAGCAGAGTAAAGCAACGCTGGGCTTTCAGGGCTTGACCTGTGCTTAAAGAGCAGAGTGAATATGGGGACACAATGAGAGCGTGCCCCTACAAAGATCTCTTCATTGCCTCCTTGGGTTTGCAGTTGCCTGGATCATTCAGAAAGAAATCATCCATCACAGAGAAGCCCTTTTAATAACCTATGACTGCCTTTATGGTTTTATCCTACGTAACAGAGTGTGGTATCATCAGTGAAATGACAACCTCAACAAAACACCCAGTGGTTTGGCTCCTCAACTGTTCTTCAAAAACACACTGTTGCTGTTGATTACAACATACCTGCTTATCTTGTCAAAGGAAAGGTACTCCCTCCACCTGGGTGAGGATGCCATCTATATATCTCCTTAGGTTTTCAGCCCCTTTGGAGCCTCTGCCTGATGGCCAGAGCCATTCCTGACAGCCAGCGAAGGAGAACTGCCCAACCCAGAGCTGCCTTTGGCAACGGGAGGTAGGTATCTCCCCGGCCACGGGAATGAATGGACGTCTCGGCCGGCCCAGGAGGGCCCAGCCCGCCTCAGAAATACAGCAGGACGGCGTGAGCACACGCAGGGAGTCCCCCTGGCACCGCGGCCGCTCGCCCCACGGCCGCAGATGGCAGCTGGGCCCCAGGGAGTGACAGGCTCCTGATGGCAGCAGCACGTGTAGCATCTTCGTGTGACATCCACAGGTGGGGCGGAGGGGAAAACAGTTTTTATCTGTTGCTATGGAGTCACGATTAGCTTGTGTGTCTTCAGAGCCTGCCGAGGAGAAATGAAGGCTATTTTCTTATATAGATGTCATGAAATCAATCCTTGCAGAATTTCTGGAGTCAAAGGCTAAACAGGTTTGCCTGAATACCTTCTGTTACTTGATACACAAATAAATCTAGCCGGGAGACCTAAAATGAGTGTCATTTTTCAGCTGGAGCTGATCGCAAAAAAATTACTCTTTAGTCTCATTTGGAATTGTTTATGCGCACAGTAACATCACAAAAGTGTCTTAAGTAAAATGCGGCAATTATCCTTGCAGAAAATGAGTCTTAGAAAATTAAGCAAAAAAACCCAAACTTCCCTTATTGCAAAGGATAGTGACTTCAGAAGAAACTTTTCCCTTATTCTCTCCGAACGCTAAAAGAAAACCTGATGTTCTTCTTTTAAAATGTGTCTGCCTCTAGGTCTTTGGCACAGGTTTACTGATGGGAGGGCCGGCAATCTATTTAATGACTGCATTGACGTCAATAGCATAACTGAAATACTTACTAAGATGCATGAGTCCAACTTTCAGGGGGTGTGTGTTCCCAGGCAGGCGCAACACACGAAACGGACTCTCGGCGGGAATGAACTACCCCCGGAGAGAGAGAAACGGCCTCCGGACGTCCCCAGCGCGGCCTGGGGCACGGTCACCTCTGCTCGTTTGTTCTGCAGGTCACTTTTAATGTTTGCTTGGAAACGCACTTTTAATTTCCCCAAGCAGCAAGAACCACTAACAGCCGTAACTTTCCCCAGTCACATCGTTAAGCTGGTATCTGCCTGATTCCTTTTACAGTTCTGCTTAGTTTCTAAATAATCCGCATCGTTCTAGCACTGCATCCTTTAAGAATAACCTTTGTAGGTGATATGTAAGCCTACAGCACTGCTGAATTTACTGCACACAGTTTACACTCCTTAGCTCAGCTGTTCAGTCACACACCTCCTCTGGCACACTTGTGAAAAGCCTGAAACACCACATCTACTCGACTTGGACAATCTGTCCTAAAATCAAAAAGGCCAGATCTTCAGCCAAACTCCCAGCAGACCGACAGAATTCCCAATGAATCTTCTATTTTGTCCATGCCCAGAGCCATTCTCCGCACGACAAGCAGAGGAAGTGTTGGTGCAAGAGCACCAGCTCCATATTAACTACTTGGGCTTTATAGATACTTGTGACCGAGAGCTGACTTTGATACATGGGGCCTGTAAACTCGGGAATTCGGGACTCTCGTTAGCACAAGCACCAGCATTATCCAGTCTTTTGTTTATGCTTTATACAAATGTTCGTGCACGGGTCTGTGTACATCTTACACCCACATACAAAAAATGAAAGAGTACAAGTTTTGAGTTCGTGTAAAGGCATGTGAGAAGTGCAGACAAACGTGCAGATGTGCAGGAAAGCAGAGGCTAAGGCACAAGCAAGAAAAATACCAATCTTTCACCCCCATCCCCAGAGAGGAATTTTAACAAAGCTTTAATCCCATGAGCCCTGAAAAGCCCATGTGTGACATATCCCGAAGCGCTACACCCCCCCAAGCCTCGGGTTGCAAAGCAAATCAGCTATATTCTATTGCTAGGTGTATAATTAATTGTAAGGACACACTATAATTATGCGGTGTTGAAAGTATCCAAGGGGCACTCGGTTGCCTGCTCTGGAGAAAAGTTTCTGCAAACCCCCTCACAGCTCCTGAATGAGGCAGCCAGTGAAAGACCGTTTCATTCAGAGGGAATTAGGGCCAGCGAAGTAAATAACTACGGAGGAAGGAACAAAACTAAGCAGGAACCACCAGACTGGTGGCTGGTTAAAGATTTTACTACTTGAATCAATTGGGTAGGATCTAAAGGCCTTCCACTGATGCCAGGGGAGGAGAGGGCTGAACCGGGAAGAGAAGGTGCCGATGGATTCACTGAGCCCAAGGTAACAACACACAGGTCAACGAAAGTAACCGTGGCAGAGGCCGCGTTTGAAAGGAAAACAGCAACGGGAATAGGAGAGAAACGTCACAGACACTCGCGTGACGTTGTGTTTATTCTGTAACTGCTGCCCAACTACCTTCTCTGCACCAACCACCGAAGTCCTGGCCTGGCCCTCGCGCTCTGTAATGCTGCACACCGCTGAGGAACCTCCTGCTCTGAAGTATTCCCATTACCCTTCCCAGCTGCGAAGTACAGGAGCTAATTAAGGATTTATCTACTTTTCGCTTGGGCTTCATATTTTCATGTTATGGTTTCTCAGTTAATTCATAAAAGCAATTTTGTTCGTGCCTGTCATCTGCGGTTATAACAAAACAACAGGAAAAATCTGCCAGATTTACTGAAGCTGATACCAAGGACAAAACACAGGATGTTCGATACGTATTCCTCTTCCTTTTATGGCTGTGTTTCTAAGGTTAAGAAAGCCCTGAAATTCACAGTGACATCAGTACGGGCTTTGAAAGCACTTTGTCCCCTGAAAAACCCGGCCAGAATTTTTCACGCTTTCAAGAAAATGAAAGCAAAAAAAGAAAAGAAAAAAGCATTTCATAATTGGGCCGCAGCTCATCCGTTTCGCCATGGGCCTGGGTCCTCGGTGACGCAACTCCTGGGGAGTCCACGAACCGCGCATTTGGCTCCTCTCGCTTCGAAACAACCGACAAACCCCGCACGATTCTAGCAGGAGTGAACAGCTGGCGTGTACGACTTCCAGTGCAAACGCCGAATGTAATTTGTCTCCCCCCCAGGGTAATTTTATTAATGCGTGCTACTTCGCTTTAAACCCCGAGTTCTGTACTTTTCATAACAGGATATAAATCACTCCACTAATGACAAATAAAAGGAGACATATACGAAGTGCTCACACTGATGTCAATTGATGGGGGTAAAAATCTATGAATCAATGTGTGACACGGGAGAGCTAAAATAAGCTAAAATACAATCCCGAGCTTTGCCGACTAACCAATCTAGAGAATAGAAACACATTTCACTTCAAAACACATTCTTTTATCTAGAGGGATGTAATGCAGCCTAGTCCCAATCAAAACATTACTGTTTCCTTCTCCAAAACTTTCAGGAAAAACACCCGGCATCCTTTCAGACACAGGAGCCATTGGCACAAAACTGTAAGTGTTCCGATAGGAAAATCTCTCCTTCCTTTCATAATTTCCAGATCAGAAGCCATCTAGGGAAAAAAAAAAAAAAAAAGCTGCAAACACTGAAAAAAATAATCCCCCTACAAATCTTTGTTCTTGCTGCATTTAAATGGAAAGTTCCTTAGAAAGTAAATGACCGCCATTGTTTTCTGCTTTGCTGAAATAAGTTACAATACGTAAGAATGGATGGAAATAGGTAAAGGAAGGGAATCATCCAGTTGATCAAGGCAACCGCTGGACGGAATGCCCGTGGCCTCCACGGGAAACAAGAGAGGAACCTGGAACACACTCTGGGCAGCAAAGTGGGGACAACAAACCCAGCAGGTAAATGCGGCCAGAAATTCAGAACGGTCCTGGCTTATGAGCTAGAAAAGCACAAAGTAAGAAAGTCAGTAACTGCACCTCAGCAGCGCTATCAGGCTGTTGGTCAGAATCTTCCTTCAACACGTCAGAGCTGCTGTCCCTCCCGGGCCAGCTCACCGGGGTGGGACGGTATGGCAGACGCAGTGCCTTACGCCGGCCAGGAAGGGATGGCTTCAGCCTAGAGACCAGATCCTGCGAGAGCTGGTCAAATTCATCGAGAAAAATAATCTGAAATGGAATTTAACCAAGAGCCCCAGGCGTTTTCACTAATAATGTCAATATGGGCTTTTGTCATGTAGGAGATAACACAGTTTCCTATCAATCTCAAGACTATTTCTCATTCTTACCTACAAACCGTCACAATTCACTTAGGCTGTAATGATACAAGTCCCATTTTATGTTTCATTTGAAGACTTCACCTGAAGTCCATTAAGTTACATGGCCAAGAACTCATTTACTCAAGGGGCCACGAATCCAGCCCAGAGTGCTCTACAAATTCCACAGGCCCTTTTGCTACCAAACAAAAATCCACAAATGGCTCATTTCCACATCTTGACATTTATTTTTTTTTTCCCCACAGCTCAGGTAAGATGTTACTATAACTTATTTTAGCTATATCCACCTATCCACATACAATTACTAGCACTGAAACATTAAAAAACCATGAGTCAGGATCACAAGGTTAAAAATGCTGCAAGTTGGATTCTTTTCAGCTGCTTTCTCTTTTTGAGCTTTGCAGGATAACACAAAACTTGCTCTACAATTATGTGCGTCAGACCCTTCAATCAAAAAGAAAGCTGAAATTTTCATGTATTTAATTTATTAGAAGCTTGGGTTAGCTAAAAAGTAACGAGTATGGGTCACGTTGGCAGTAGTGTAGAAAAATATCCACAGAGTGTTAAAAAGTTGAAAGCAATTGTTTCCACAGAAAGCGTTAAGAGAATTAATCTAAAAATTCCTGGAACGGAATTCTCTCCTCGTTATTAGACTCTGTAACCTATATAAACAGATCTATGGAAAGGTTATGAAATTTTCCATTATTTTCTTCACACAGGCCACAAAATCAAAGTCTTGCTAGAACAGATTTTTAAATAAAGTGACGAGCTGCATTCCTGCTCGTAGCCCTGACTCACCACTGCTCACAGAGAGGGAATGAAGGAAAAGGTGCTGAAGACCGCGTTGACCAGTTTTGATTCTGCATCAGAGGTTTCCACATTCCATTAATGAGTTTTGAGGAACCTAATCTGGAAGTCTCCAGAACTATACGTGTCCCCAGACAGTAAATAATATACAGCATGAAAAGGAATGATAGTTCGTTACCCAGGGTTCACACACTGTAAAAATTAAGTTTTATTAGTCCCTCCAAGCACGTAATTATTGGAAAGGCTGAGATTAAACCTTACAGATGGGCACTCCTCCAAATCTTATCTCCTTCTCCGTGGGAGTAACCTTTAAACTAGCGCAAGCAGGGCCAGCTCCGCTCCTCAGAGGGGTCCCACAAGCGCCCAGCACTGCAAAGCTAAAGCCAGGTGTAAAAATAAAGAAAACTGTCACAAGCAGGCTTCTTCTGCTTCCCATCCTCAGCATTTCAACCTTCCTGCTCCCACCCTCGCTGCTCCCTGCCTCTGCTCGCTCAGCTCACGCTGCTGCCCACCCCACCTCGCCTGGGCACCCCAGGGAGACGCTGAGCCCCCTGGGGAGTCCCTCGCTCGCCCTCCGCCTGGTTGCTTCGCTTGGTGTTATTCTCCACCCTCATCGTAGTCAAACCTGCTGGCATTTGCTGCGGTCTCTGACCCAACACGGGGGTGAGGACAAGGTGACTGAGGGACACCACGTGCAGGGGGGCGAGCAGACAGGGAAGAAGATGCGATTAGCCACACTCACTGACTTCTGCTCTCGTTCGATTGCTAAATGCAGATTTCAAAAGACCACAAGCAAACAATGAAACAACAACAACAAAAAAAAAGCCCTTCCAGGGCAGCCTAATAAAAGTAGAGGAAGTTTCACCTGAGAAAGGTTTGTTTTTTTTTTTAAGATTGCAATTTTTACATAGATCATATGGAAACAAACTGAAATAAACAGGATAAAAAAAAAAAAATACAGCTGTGTCTGAGCCTGTTTAAGGCCTGTAGGCTGGGGCTTGTCCAGGCCTGTGCAGCACAGGGACTCAGAAGAACAGCAGTCACTGTGGCCATGACTATCAAACCAAAATCACGTTTGTCTTTTACGCTAACACACAAGGATAAACCCAAACCCCAAACTAGTAAAATAACAATATTTTGGGCCTCATGGTTTCCTTGTATTTGGTTTCGCAGGAGTAACCCAGAAGAGCCCAGAATTGCAGCAGGGGGAGGGGGCAGAGAAGCAGCTGTCAGTAAAATGATGTGCAATACCTTCCTCTGCGTTTGACCTCGCAGGCGATTATCAAAAGTCACACACGTACCTTGCAGGTTAACTCTGGAGACAGGGGGCTGACTCGTTGCTGGGGATCTCCTAAGAGAGACAAAGAATACTCCATCAGCGGGTATTATTTTGGCATTTCAAACCCTGTTGGCAGTTCAACCCGCCAACTCCCACAGTTAAAAATCCTTTTTCATACTCACAAAGAAGCCCAAAACACTTTAAACTGACTTGGCAGTTAATGAGCGGCATCACTGTATCTGTTAGGAAAACCCAAAGATGTTCTGTCCCCTGGCTAAGCACACACACACACGCTGAAAAGATGGTACACCAGGAAAGATGTGCCATCGTGCCACCCTGCCTTTGCAACTTCCCGCTCAAAATACACCTGGAAGTCAGCAAGGGCCCGTCTCTGTGGCTGAAGAGGGTCGGTGGGTTCCCCAAATTAAAGGTCTTCCCCTGAAAAAGCTTTCTCCTACAAGGCCTGGATTGGAGCCTGAAGTAATGATGTCAACTGCTACATCAGTGTGCAGGCTGCAAGGCAATGCCTTAGGTAAGGTGAGAAGTGTACGGCTTTAAATCCTAGAGTTAACACTTCGAATTGCAGCGGGAAGCACGCGAAGAAGACGCTGCAGCCACCAGCGTAAGCTCTGAAAGAGCTGAAGGACGGTTTTTTGACTTGGAGCAACAATTTCATCAGAAAAGCCTGGATTTTGAAAGGACCGAAAGCTGTTTGAAAAGTTGGCTCAAGTCAAGCAAACAGGGTCTGACTGGAAAAAGGGTGCAGCATTTCGCCAAACGTCAAAATATTTCATTGTGAGATTTGCCAAATAAAACTGTTAATTTTTCAAACTGAAACCATAATGTATTTGGGGAAGAGAGAGACTTCTCTTTTAAAGAAGTTAAAAAGAGTTGACACCAAAATCAAGATCCTTCATTTTGGATTGAATGCGGTATTTCAGGCTGACCAGAAATGAAACTTTGGGCTTTTGCTTCCCTAAGAAGTTTCTGATACATTTTAACTGAAGCCAGATTTCCCCACACTCTCTCCTGGCCACACTCCTAACCCTAATTTTTTTTTTTTTTTTTTTGAGTCAGCCACTGAACTGAAGCATCCATTATTTGCCAGCTCTCCTTTGAAGCTGAAATCAAAGCAAGTGAGCGACTCAATTCTGCTGCAATTGTAGCTCCGGGGGGTTCTTCAGAAGTGCTCCAGGAAGGCCTCGCTAACCAGGTAAGGTCTGTCTTGGAGTACGGCAGCTCCAGACCCTCATCCCCGGCCTCCCGACCTGCCGGTGGGGCTCCAAAGCCTGCTCCCGAGTGGCAAGCTCCCCCAGAGGTTCACTTGCCAGCTGGGCTTTCAAAGGCTGGGCTTTGCTGGAGGGAGCTGCGGGACCCAAATTCTTCGAAGGGTTCAGCACAGGGCGCACACGTTGGGCGCCGACTTCTCCGCAAATCTGCCCCGACCTGCCTCTGCTGAGCCTTTGAAAAGCCAAATCTCCAAATCTCTAAAAAACAGAAACTCCCCGACAGGGACACCACGCTGCGGGCTGCGGCGCTTCCAGTATCTGGGGAGACGTGCTCCCAGGTATCTCCGAACCCCGCGCTGAGTTGCACAGACATGCCCTGGGGGGGGCCAGGGAAGGATGAACTCATATTCAGTAGGGTATTCCCCCGCTGCCGGAGCCCGCAAAGGGAACGGCACCGCTCCTGGCATCCTTGAATTACATCCCGGCCGTGCCCGTCCTGCTTTCTGTGGCAAGAGAGACCCAGAGAGCTGGGTTTCGACAGCTCTGTCCCTTCTTAGCCCCCACCACGCTCAAGGGCACAGGGCTCCCTCTCTCTTGCCGGTGGGCCTTAAGAGAAGCAGGCGCCGGATGCTTTTCTGACCGTGTCCTGGGCCGCATCTGCCAAACTCCAAACCCATTAATCATACTCTCCTCTTTTCCAATCAGGAAACTGCCTTAAAAACCCTGACGTTCAAAGTCCAAAAATTATGACTTCTCGTTGTTTTTTTTTCCCCTCCAGCCCTTCACATTCATATTTTCCAGCATTTCTGTAAATATGTGGGACAGCATCCTCTTCTTCTTTCTCGGCCAGGAGGGGTGGAGGAGGAGGAAAAAAAAAAAGAGGGGAAAGGAGGGGCTAAAGAAAAGCGGAGATTCTCATAATCCCCAGAGCAGAAGTTTAAGTAAAATACCATATATCATGAGACGTATGATAAAATCATGAGCTGGCGGCAGGGCTGTAACCCAGCAGAGCTGTTTGGAAACTGTGCGGGAAGCTCCGCAGCGCCTGGAAGCACATTCTGCCACGGACTTGGATGTTTGGTATATAATGGTTTAAACACTTAACGACTTCTGCTTTGGCCGGGCAAATGACTTTATACCTCAATCAAATCTGGGAATGTTTTCAAAAGGACACTGCGAGATGCCTCTGTGTCCTACAGGTTACGCCCTCGCTTCCTTCCGGCCCTGTCCAATTTCAGATTCCTCATTAGGAACTGCTGAAATGCTCAATGTTAAAAAAAAAAAGCTTAAAAAAAAATAAAAAAAAAGGAATCTATTTCAGCCATCTGTTTTTCTATTAACCTCCATCTTGGAATGCAGCGGTTCCTTCCGATCAAAATTTGCAAACAGAAATCAACGGGAGGAAAACCTCCCGCCCGGATGAAATGTTGGGCTTTTATATAAAGTACCGGATTTCTTCGTAAGGCAGAAAATGGAGTCCACGGTGGGCACCCAGGCGACGCCACTCAGGCGTGCAGCAAGCCCACGGCATCCCAATGGGGTGGACTTTTGCACCTCATTCCTTGGCTCCGGGAGCCAGCGGGACAGTCGGAGCGAGCAACGCCTGCCAGTCCCAGGGTGGGATGGGTGGGTGCGCATCCGCCGTCGCCAGGAACGAATGATGCTGGTTTCACGCACAACAGCCCCCCTGGGGCAAAACAGGCCAGAAAATGACGATGACTGGCTCATTATAAATAGCTGTGGGGAAACGGTGGTTCCGGACAGAGGTGTAAAAAGGGATTTTGTTGCGTTTCTCTTGTTCAACAGGTAGAAAAAACAACATTGTCCTCCTAAGTTCAGAGCATCCATCGCCTTCCCCTTTCAGCGCAATTACAGTCTCAAACAAAGCAAAGGAGGAACGAAGCACAGGATGGTCCAAGCTGCAGGACCCACTGCCTGCCCTGCTGGGGAAACCCTCACTGTCCCCACAGCCTCATGGCTGGGGTTTCCCTCCTTGGTGTCTACTCTTTGCCCATGAATGTCTCTCTTGTGAAACGATGGTGGAAATACAGGGCAGCACCACAGCTTGACCAAATACCAACAATGTCTCTGTTCCAAGCGTGGTCTGGAGACCATGAAGTCTTGTGAGGAGCGGCTGAGGGAGCTGGGGGTGTTCAGCCTGGACAAAAGGAGGCTGAGGGAAGACCTCGCTCTCTACAGCTCCCTGAAAGGAGGGGGTAGCCGGGGGGGGCGGTCTCTTCTCCCAAGGAACAGGCGATGGGACAAGAGGAAACGGCCTCAAGTTGCGCCAGGGGAGGGTTAGGGTGGATATTGGGAAAAATTTCTTCACCAAAAGGGTTATCAAGCATTGGACCAGGCTGCCCAGGGCAGTGGTGGAGTCACCATCCCTGGAGGTATTTAAAAAACAGGTATCATGGAATTGTTGGAGTTGGAAGGGACCTTCTAGAGATCATCTAGTCCAACTCCCCTGCCAAAGCAGGGTTGCCCAGAGC
>JAOXJK010000004.1:32944059-32960556 GCA_025774025.1 Xenus cinereus | reverse complement strand
CCGGAGCCTTCTCTTCTCCAGGCTGAACCCCCCCAACTCTCTCAGCCCCCCCTCCCAGCAGAGGGGCTCCAGCTCTCCCAGCATCTCTGTGGCCTCCTCTGGCCCCGCTCCAACAGGTCCATGTCCTCCAAGCTAGCCCGCTAATGACCTGTCTGAAAGATCAATCTCCCTCCCTCTAGAGACCCACAAATGAAGAAAAACATCCCCTCTTGTTCAAACGTGTCTGCAAAGCTCCCGGTTAAGGCCCAATCTCGCAGGGCTCTGTGGGGCAGATGGTTCAGGGCACCAGTGCCGCTCACCTCCTTGAAATCAATGACGTTGATCTCCTGTGCACTGAGCTCAGTGACGCAGCCATCGCCGTCCTCGCACCTGACGGACACGTTCACGCTGTAGCCAGTGGCCTTGATGTTCAAGGAGAGGGGCTGGCTCTTCCTCTTGACATCGCACTTGAGGTTGAAGACCACCTCTCCTTCTAGTGTTGGTGTGAGGAAGATGGTAACGGGAAACCTTGGGAGAAAAGATCCTTTTCGCTCCGTTCACTGTCCCTTATCTTTCTCGGCCCCACGCTGCCTGCCCCACTGTGCAATAGCTGTGGTGAGACCCCAGGCCTGGGATAAATCAGGAGGACCACTCTGCCTTTCCAGAGCCTTCCACTATGGAGCAAGCCCTGGTGAGCACTGTTGAGGATACGATGACCCCATGGAATGAAATGGGAGGGGATACAAGAAGCAGCAAACCCTGAGCTAACGCTGACCTTAGCGCCCTGCCCGTATGCTACAGGGCAGTGTTGGGTTGAGACCCCACTTGTGTCCCAAAGAGAGAGGAGGACACTCCTAGGGACTCTCGATCTCTCCCATCTACCTGGCAGGGGTAACATCCTCTTGGAAAAGAGGAATCATCCAGCTCCCGTGACAGCGGTAAAACGTGGGGGCCACCAAACCACCTCTTTCTAATTTTTGTGGATAATTTGTACAGCGATTGAAGGAATTGTCTTTTCTCAGGTGGGCCAAAGTGACTGATACAGGATGCTCTTGTCTTGCACCCTGTGACAAGCCAAAATGCAGCACCTTTTAAGCCACAACAAAGCTAATGCGTTCTCCTTACACCCAGGCAGGCTACGGGTGAGCCACCCATGGTGGATAAGCAGATGAGGTAGTGACCTCTTACACTGCTTGAACTCCTGATCATGTCTGGTGGCAAGTCGTGGCTGGAGTTTACAAGAAAAGAGCATCCATTTCCCGACTGGAGATCCTTCAAAACACAGCTGGTTGTGTAAGGCTGTCGATGTCCCCCCCCCATGATGGGCTTAAATGCTTCTTGTGGGCTTTGCTGCTTTTGGTGGCTTTGCACAGACCATGCGTGGTGAGCTCTGTCACTGAAGGAGCACGGGGAAGAGAAGAGACCTTGCCTACTTAAGGCTGCTGACTCAGGGGATCCCAGGATTAAACCCCCCAAACGGGCTTTTGTCATCAAAATGAGAAGATCCAAAGCCTGAATTCCTCCAGGAAGGGGGCCCGGAAGACCAGGGTGACCCTGACACGGCCACTTTAAGGAGAAACCTGCAGTTTTTGTGGTGTCCCCGTTGGGAAGGAACGAAACAAGGCAGATGTATGTTATTGCTGAGAGTCACCTGGTGACTGCGGAGGGGAGAAAGCCTCAAAGGCAAAAAGACAGTGCGATGTTTGGCTCGCGTGAGAAGAATCTGGCCTGTGAGCCTTGTTACCTTGAAAGAGGAGCGATGGAACCTTCCAGGGGCTCTATTTTCATGGAGGCGTTGCATGCCTCCGAGAAGAGAGAGCTTTCTCTGAAAGCAAAGCTGAAGGCTTCCTTCTCGCTGTTGATTAAATGGATAGTCTGGTGTACCTCGTACCCTGGGGAAGAGGACAAAGCAGCCGCTGAAAACCTTTTGTTCTTCTGGCCACCAGACCACCACCGCTCACTGCCTTCCTGCTTGCCGAGGAGCTTTGCCTGCAGGCACGGCACGCTCAAGATGCCAACAGGGAAATGTACTTCTGACCCCCTGGGCTCCCAAATCAGCCCTTGGAAACAGCCCCAACTACATGCCATGTCCCTGACTCGTGTCGTCCTCCCTTCTCCTTCCTCTCCCTCATACACTTGGGTGGCAGGAGCTGGATGCTCGGCTCACAAGAGCCCATTTCCATTTCTAGCTTCCTCAAGGGAGCCTGCTGGGCCCCTGGAAAGGCAGACTTTGGAGTGTGTAATGTATAATCACGGTGCTCACCAATTAACAGCAAGTGGAAGTTCAGGTGGGATCTGTCCAGAGTCACCAGTGGGTCAGTGGCGTTGCCCACCAGCAGGAACGGGACTGAAATGCTCTGCTCGGGGACTGTAAAGACCCAGAACGATTCTGTGATGTCCAGGTGCCGGGGGATGAATTCAAACTTCATCTGGGGGAGAAAGAGGCAAATGAAGTAAAGCTGCTGCCCTCGGCAGAGTAAGGGGAGGGGTGGTGCCATCTATACCACCAAGAAACCCCAGGAACCTCCACCTTACGCGGCTGTGAGCTCAGAGATAGGCTGCTGTGCCCCTTACAGCCCCAAAGCACGGCAGATGTGGGGTACAGGGTGAGAATGGGGTCATCTGCCAGTTCATTTACACTGCAGTCAAAGGTTTCATAGAAGCAGAATCGTTCTTCATGGTCTTGGCAAGCTCACAGTGAGACGGGACGCCCAGTAAATGCAGACATAGCTGGTGTTACACTCGTATACGTGTGTACTGGTTCTACCATCTTAATTTTCTGCACCCACCTCTGCTTTCTTCTCTGGCTGGATCTGTCCTCTCTCTGTGAGGCAGAAGAAAGCCACCTCTTCTGGTGGGGCTTCGGTGTCTTGGCAAGTCCACTGGAAGGAATATGCGGCGCTGGTTGGGTTCATAACCATGAAGGTCCTGGTGACACAAAGCAAAAAGGGCTACTGAGGTGGCGTTGGGATGTTAACGACTGTCCTGCAGCAGACGTCAGGCACTGCCAGTCCTGGCCATCACCTGGAAGGAGTTCTTGGGTATGGGGGAACAACGCTGGGAGCACAAACAATTCACCTGCCTTCTAGGGACCTTGTTTATCTCCCAGCTGGCTAAAAATTAATGGCTATCAACAAAGAAATTAGCAAAGAAATTAGCCCAACTCTTGCATGTTAGAATGGTAAGATCAAGGCAAAACGGTAGAATCAAGCTCAGTAAGATTCCTTTGGAAGATGGTGTTCTCTGTTGTGATTGCAGCCTTCACTGACCATATCTGACTGGTATCTCAAAGGAGTGAGGATGTCCCAAGGATGCTCTTCAAAGGGACAAAAGTTGTGACAGCCTTTGGGATACGTGGTCCTCCCAGACTGACCCATACCTTATTGAAGAAAGGGGTGAAGAGAACAGAACAGTTGGTTTTCAGTGCCCGCCTTGTTCCAGCCCCAAACCAGACCGGTGGCCAAGTGTCAGCAGCTCACAGACAAGGCACAGATGTGCCGTGGGGCTTGGAAGAGCAGCTGTAGAGGTGTCTGGTTAAGGAGGGTGACCAGGAGACCATCATCAGGAGAAGCCATGCCCACACCTACCTGCTGTTCCTGCTGCACACTCCCACTGCCGCAAACTCAATCACTCTCGTGTCGAGATCGAACGTTGTCCCCTTTGGTCCCCGCAAGTCTGGGTTGCGCCTTTTTGCGGTGATGTAGTCAGAGTCTTCCAGTTCGAAGTGGCAGTCTGGCATCAGGCTTCTCCCCTTCACGACCACCTCTGGGCCCTTCTGACTTGGCTTCAGGTTAGGAATACTAGGGAAAAAAACCAAAGGGACTGGTATTAGCCAGACTAACATTTCCAGCCAGCCAACCGCTCTGTGATCTCCAGTGTTGCATCTTCTCCCCGTGCAATGATCGAGCAGCAAATCAAAATGAGGAGCAAATCAAACAGAACTGCATTCCTCACCATGGAGGCAGCAGAGATGAAACGGCAAAAACAGAGTTACATGTCTAGAGGCCAACCACAGCACACAGGTTTCTATGTAGGTCAGGAGGCCACGCTTATAGAATCACAGAATCGTATGGGGTTGGAAGGGACTTCTGGAGATCATCTAGTCCAACCCCCCTGCCAAAGCAGGGCCACCCACAGCAGGTCCCACAGGAACGTGTCCAGGAGGGCTTTGAATGTCTCCAGAGAAGGAGACTCCACCACCTCCCCGGGCAGCCTCTTCCAGGGCTCTGCCACCCTCAACAGGGGTTCCTCCTCACGTTAGGTGGAACTTCTTATACTCAAGTTTGTGCCCGTTTCCTCTTGTCCTGTCCCTGGGCACCACTGAAAAAAGACCGGCCCCATCCTCCTGACACCCACCCTTGAAGTATTTATAAGCATTGATCAGATCCCCCCTCAGCCTTCTCTTCTCCAGACTAAAAAGACCCAAGTCCCTCAGCCTCTCCTCGTAAGGGAGATGCTCCAGGCCCCTCATCATCTTTGTAGCCCTCTGCTGTCCCCTCTCCAGCAGTTCCCTGTCCTTCTGGAACTGGGGAGCCCAGAACTGGACCCAGTGCTCCAGGTGGGGCCTCCCCAGGGCAGAGCAGAGGGGCAGGATGACCTCCCTCCACATGGTGGTCACACTCTTCCTGATGCACCCCAGGAATGCACTGGCTTTCTCGGCCACAAGGGCACACTGCTGGCTCACAGGCATCGTGTTGTCCACCAGGACTCTCAGATCTCTTTCCACTCTTTCCATGAGTTCTTACCTGCAAATTCTACACACCACCACAACATGACCCAAAAACTGCAGAAATGAATGGATCTTATAAATTTCTGCCTATGTACTTGGAATTCTTGAGGATAACAGTCTCCAAAAATCTAATTTTCTAAAACACTACTCAAAGGGTGGGTTGCCGCCACGTAAGTGTTTCTTATTTGGTTCTAAAAGCACAATGATCAGAAAGAAAACCAAACGGTGAGATATTTTCAAAGCTTTGATCTGCCTACAGTGCATTCTGCATCTCCAAAGAATTAAACCCATCAGTTGTTATTCACCAGCCTTGGAAAAAACTCAAATGCTACCCCTCTGCCTGGCTTGTGCCATACTATTTAACTTCCTAAATTCCACCACCAAAGATTATTATGTAATAAAAACAGACCATGTTTTCAACAAAATAAGGCGAGCATATGATTTACATTTTAAAAAGCAAATATGCGTCTGTATTTCAATTGCATTGAAGGATAACAAAAAGAAAAAACAGAGCAAAATCCCCCAGTATGCCATTTCTGTTCTGTCCTCTATTTTCTTTAAACAAGATAAGAGGCATAAAGAAAAAGCAGGCTTAAACCCACTAAAATTATGAAAGCTATGTGTGAATTAATTTGGAAAAAAGCCCCATTAAAGTCTTAGTTAAGAAAAGACAGTAAGTTTCATATTCTAGAAATCACATCATTAAAAAGCTCGTGCTCATCACACAGCAGAGCCAAGGACTGTCTACACATTAAGAAATGGGGCTATTTTATATGAATGAGGGGTTTGGAGTCTGGACACAGCAAGAGCAACTGCAGCAAAGTCTTTTAGGGGTTTGGAGCAGGAAGGGATCAGCCTGACAGATGTTTGAAGGTGACTGTGTTGATGTGGTGGTCGTGTACTGTCCAAAAAACTGGATCCCGAGGAAAAGAAAGATTTGGAGCACAGAGTCATGGCCTTATGTAAAAAAAAAACAAAACAAACCCTGAAACTTCCTTTTCCTTTTTGGATAAGATCTGATGCCTGAATACTGGAGAAGCCTGGTGATGACAGAGGTTTCATCAGCATAATCAGAAGGAAGAAGTTGAAATGTGTTCAGTTATAAAAGGAGGTAAATGTCTAGAAAAGGCAATTAGTTCCAAAAGTAAAGGAGAAGAGCAAGGGAAGACGGAAAATAAGGGGCACGGGAGAGTGAACAAAAGATTCATCAAGTAACAACATTAGCAATGATGATAAAGGTGGTAAGAGACCATAACCTACCACACCAACCCCAAACTGAGCAAGCTTACTGTTCCTAATCTATTTACGAGGCCAAGAAAGTTAGAGATTATATGATTTCCAACAGCATGAACTCATTTCCTTGCCCCTTATTGCTGTGTAGTTGGTGTTTCCTCTACATTTAGACCTTTGCTACCCTGACACCACCTCCCGGCTCAGCACCAAAGAGCCCCTTACGTAAGTGGCATTTTTGCTTAGCGCAGGTGATGCTGTTCCCACGCACTGCACAACAGATTCCCAACCAATAAGCAAATTCAGTTACACAGCTGAAAATGCACCGTCCACAGCACACATGCAACAGCTGTGCAGATGTTCTCATGTTGCATCACACTTAAATAGTTTGAATCCCCTCCTGGTCTATAACACGCTAAAGCAAATTGAAAATATGTCTGGATTTGGTGTGTTTTGACTGCACTAAACGTGTCACACCCATACATTCGGGAAACCTGGGTGATTTTTTTTGTTTCTACAATGTTTTACTTCTTATCTGAGGTTAAAACACCTACGTGCAGTTCATAACCACCTGATATTAAAAACTTTAAAAAAGGGAAAGTGTACGAGAACATTCCATTAAAAAATGAACTTGGAGTAATCTCATCTCCTTTACAAGTGGATTCAAGCAGAGATTATTAGTTACATCTATAAATACGTGTGTGTTTGCATTTATACATATTGTATCTTTTCACCAAACAATACAGATACCCTGTGTTGAGTCTGACCACGTTCTACTCTACTGATTCCCAGCAGCACCGTCTTTCCTCCAAATCTGCTACTGGGTAGAAGAGGAGCAGAATCATAGCACAGAATCATATGGGCTTGGAAGGGACCTCTGGACATCACATAGTCCAAAGCAGCACCCCACTGTTCCAACCCTGAGAGATACGACAGATGCTCAAGGGAATTAATGTGTATCAACCTAAACGCAATTAGACTACAACCAATTAAAACGCCAGAGGAAGCTGAAGAACGCGCTGAAACCCTTACAGCATGTAATCAGTTTGGGTGGCTGTTATTAGTGCTTGGATTAAAAAAAAAAAGGCAGAAAGTCTGCATGATTCTAGAATTCTAATTTGAATTGAATGCTGCTACACTCCACACGCATTTCAGACTGTCTTTTAAAAAAATTAAAAAGTCAATTATCCCAGTTCTACTCAGTAGATACTCCCCGGTATCAAAGTTTACACTTTTTCCTCTTATTTTTCTTCCTGTTTAACAGCACAAAATAACTGTAAGAGCTACTAATACCACTATAAGCAAGTAACTGGTAATTCACTTCCGAAGTAAATACAGCTCTGGAATATCCCAGCACGACTCAAATAAACCATTTTGAAATAACGTTCTATTTTTAAGAGTAGCAGGCAAGGATGGGCATTTCAGATACCCCCAAACCAACCGGCTGGTGCAGATACAGCCGGGATACCCTCATCTGTTCTCCTCCCATTCGGGCTATGGACTGGGAAGGTAACGGATATGGCTATGTGTCAGCAGGGTTTAAAAATATTCACATTACTCAAAGTTTTCTGCCTTAATTCCCACAGTCAACCAGCACATACTTCTAGAGACTTTTGGAATTTAAAAGGTGGACCACACGAGACCTGTCTAGAGAAGATTTAGTAAACAAACCGATGAGATTGCGCATAGATTTTCCTGAATTACATCTTTTGATTACTGTTTATGGCGTGGTTTAACCAGGGTGACTGACAGTCAGAGGCAGCTCACAATCAACTGTAATGGCATGCAAATTGACTATTTGGGGTTAGCAATTTGAAAGGAGGGAGAAGAAGACTCTTTGCTGGAGTTTCCTTGAAAAAAATGGCTGAAAGAAGGGATATTTGTGGCCAGCAAAAACTGTTTTAAAAGCCTCACACACTGAAGTTAAAGCCCTTTCCAGCCTTTTAACTCCTGCCTGAATCGCCCGGGCTGTGCTGTCATCTGCAGTCAGAGCTGACGGGGGCAGACAGAAAAAAAAAAACAAAAAACACAAACCAAACAAAAAACACCATCTTGAAGGTTCTGAAATGAATTAATGTGTTCTACCTACAGCAACACAACGCCTGGGAAAGTTACCGGCTGCCGCCTTTGTTCGAGAGAGATTAACCGCGGCACACATGAATAACGGGCTGGATTTATTCCGCAGAACAGAAGCTGAATGACAATTGTCGAGGCGCTGCGTTAGACATACTCCGGCTGCCTTCTGCTCTATTCATTTAACACTCGCAGGGAGCGGCGGTGAACGAATCTCAGCTCCTTTCCCTCCTCCCCGTTAAAACCCCAGCTACACACGCTCTTCTGGAAACCGGTGCCCAGCAGATCTTACCATGTATGTGCCACCGTGAAGCGACGACGCTGGCGGATGCTTTTATTGACGAGCAACTTTCTGAAAAAGCACGGAGAGTTCCTCGGCGAACTGCGAGGGGAAATTTTTGGAGACGTAGGTCTGTTCCCGGGCAGCTTGGGAAGCTCGAGCTCTAAATGCATTTGTTCTTTGAAAGTCCTTATGTAAATCTCTGACTCCGGAGTGGCAAGTTCCCTGGAAGAATCTTTTGCTGTCATAGCTTAGACGTTGCGTGAGCTCTCACCATTCAGAAAACGGAGCAAAAACACATCAGGCGGGCATCGCCGCGGATTGAAAAGGCTGATAAATCGGCAGAGCTCACCCCGCTCGCTCACCAAGGCTGGGCTCCAAATGGAAAGGCAGCCTGAAGCCACGGCAGCGTAAATCGAAGGAACGATAAGCCGGGGCTGTCAGAAAACCCTTTATCAGCCCAGCTCTCCCCTCTGAAAATGCGCCAAAGTGGTTTCTGTGTCAGCAGCAGCCTCCGTGTGGATGCAGCTCGGCTGCCAGCTCCACACCGACGCGTGCCGGAGCCATTCAGCCCCGCGCACCAGCTCATGAAAAATTCATAACGGCCGGCTCCCCATCAATCCCATTCCTAGAGCATTCTGGCTTCCCGGACTTCACAGAAAAAAGAAAAATAAAACCCAACCCTCTGGATTTTTCAGCCCGTGCTAATAAAAATCAAGGAATTCCCTAGTTTGTCGCGAGCCAAGCAACCCGATTCATTCAGGCCCAGGGTGTTTAATAAAAAGGTCTTCATTGAGAATTAGTTTTGCCCGTGCTGCAGTAGCTCCACCCATGACATGCTTATTGGCTCGGTATTATTTTGACAACTGGACTCTGTTCCAAGCTCTGACTTGTGTCATGAGCGTGTCGGATTCTCATGAAATTTTAACGAGCCGTCTAACACCGTGACATCGTTCCCGGGCATCGCACCCCGTGGGTCACCCCCCCGGGGACAGCGGCAGCGCTGGCTGGGATGGGGATGTGCGCCGCGCTCGGGGTGGGCCAGGAAGAAAAGGTCTGTCTGTTAGGATAAAAAAAACCCAAACAAAACCACAAAAAAAATATAAAAAAGAAACAAGGAATAATACCGTGCAAGAACAAAGCATACAAAAAACGCACGCTGCACGGATGAAGTTGAAGGCTGGCTGAAATCACTGCCAGGCACTGGGGAAGCTGGGGCAGGGTGAGCAAAGACAGGGAAACACTGAAGGGTGGGGGACCTGGCACCTCCCTGCAAACACAGTGTGAATTAATTGCAATTAACTTAAGCAACGTATGAATTTAGAAACACCAAAGAAACCCCAAGATTTGTTCTGGACATTAACAATCTCGGCACTTGCAAGGCTAAAAAAGCATCATCTAGGGAAGGAAATTAAAGACAAGATTTGATGCTGACAGTAAGAATAAATACTACAGGGGGTGGCAGAGCATCTCTTTAACCGGTCAAAAGTAGGCGACCCTTAAATGTAAACAGTAATTTTTTTTAAAGGAGGAGGAGGAGGAGAGAGGAAAGAGCATACCCAGGCAGCCGGCGGTGACAGCGCTCCGATCTGTGTGCAAGAGGCTGAGCACACAGTACAGACATCAACCACACAACAACCCCCCCCAGTCCCATTCCCATGTTCTTTTCACTTATATACCCCAAAACGCTTGACAAAAACATTACCCTTCCTCAGCTTCAAGCAAAAGGCTTGCTATAGAGAGCTTCCCTATAGCAGAGACTATAGAAGAGTTACCAGACCTTCTACCTACCCTGCTGTTACGTTCTTCATCATTTCCATTTGTTTAATATCTATGTATTTATATTTTTTTAAGTAGAAAGACCTGCTTGAGCCTAACCTAAGGATATTGGAAATGACAGTGTTATCTGATGCTGAGAGGTTCACGCAGCAGCAGCAGAGGAACATGTAATGCTTTAGGAATTATGACGTCTCAGACTGATCTGTTATTCCACGTCTCGCTGACAGCCAGTGAAAGACAAAGGGAAGCTCGAGAGCTACGCTGAATGAGAAATAAAATCCAGCATAAATGCTTAGAATCTGGAATTCCAAACGATAACAAGAACTTTCCAACTCACCAGGGCGGCAAAATGGGATATTGGAAGGGGGTCTGTGAGAATACATATATCTGATACGAGAAATAGTATTTCCATGCCTTCACATACAGTTATTAAAATTGCAAAGAGAATAAAGGGAAACTCACCTTTTGAGAGCACTCTGCAATGACACACACTACAATGGCACTCTCCTCAGACTGAGCGTGTACTCTCCTTACCTGCATTCAGAGATGTTTCAGACGCAGTGTCCATTAAGGGAGTGCTTCTCATTATTTGGACAGTCATAAATTACTAATGAGATGTCAGCCCCACAGCTGGTAGAAGACATGGAGCTGAGATGCGCAAAGGCTGCTGATGGAGCAAAGAAATGCCAAAAAGGCTGAGCTAAATAAGATGGAAAAAGGAGACTGTGGGGAGAAGTAAGGCTCCACTCTCCCTTGGGGAAGGATAAAGAATGAAAAGACAAAGTGCCACCCACTGCTTTGGGCACCCAGAATAATGCAGGGGCTTCTCCAAGCTGAGGGCTAGGACACTCATTGCTTGGTACAGAACCTCAGAGTATTTTGACCATTAGTACAGGATATTTCTTCTGTTAAACACCTCCAAGATGTCACAGAATCATAGAATTGCCAAGGTTGGAAGGGACCTTTCAGATCGAGTCCAACCATCAACCCAGCCCTGCCCAAATCCCCACTGACCCATGTCCCTCAGCACCACGTCTGCCCGGCTTTGAAATCCCTCCAGGGATGGCGACTCCACCACTGCCCTGGGCAGCCTCTGCCAAGGCTTCACAACCCTTTCGGGGTAGACATTTTTCCTAGTATCTAATCTATGACTCCAGGTGAGGCAGACTCTTGCATCTCCTTTATGTGTTGGTGGCAATGGAAGCTACTGGTCACCTGGACAAGGCTGTAGAGCAGTGCTCTCTCCTGGTTCAGTTGCCATCCTTCACGATGCCAATTTCTGAGGCCGCACGTACAGAGGACGGTGCAGCCAAAGTCTATGTAGCCTCTACAGATTTGTACATTGGAATTCTGTCAAAACATACTGCTTTACTCAGGATTAGCCAAGAAGAGGTGAGAAGAAGAACATCACAAGAGACTTGAGCTAACTGGCATGAAAGCTTAGTATCAGAATAAACTTGGCATTAATTCTGAAAATTGACCTTTGCTGTATTTGCTGAGGTTGCTGTCAACAAGAGGAGGCAATGGCAGACACAACACCTGGAGAGGATACCAGGTACAAGGACCAGTTTACTGAAGTTCCCCTAATATACAAACAAAAATGGTCAACAGGCACCTCGCTCTCATCTGACCTTCTTATGTCTCAATAACACAGTGTAATGCAGCAATTTGTCTATCATTACAGATTATTGTGGGCAATAGGATCCATAGTCCAAGAGTAACAAGTAATTTCAGCTTATCAGAAAAGAGGCCAGTAATAGGAAGGAAGAGACGAGGAGGGTGAAAAGATGATTAAAGAAAAGGGCGTAGTAGCGCTGGCAGGAAAATGAAACTGCTTGGCAGAGCAAGCACAATTAAGGAAATTTTCAAAAGTTTAAGGATACTCGTGTGAGTTTTCCTACAAGCCTCCCAGCTTACCAAAGTGTCTAGGATTGCAGGAGGTTTTAATATATTTTATTAGAACAACCAACATAGATGGGAAACAGTATTTTCCATCCTTATCAAAGGCTGATCTTCATTGTGTCGACAGCAATTGCTAAGCAACAAGGATACATACTTTTTCTTTACGGTAGCACTATTATTTACCTGTTTCTAAGCCATAATTGCCAAGATAAAATAAAATGCCAGGGAAAAGACAACTGTGAGATGCCCTACATGCTTCAGTAGGAAAGGAAGAGAGGGTAGTTGACTTTGAACAGCACTTTCGGTCAGTGGCAGAGTAATTGGATAATTCTTCCATACAGCACACTCTGTAGAGGCACATTGAGATAAAAACAGGTAGGAAGCTCCCCCTGTTACTCAGGTCTTTGTTCCATCCATACGCATTAGCAAGGCATCCCAAAAAGATAACACTAACCTGACAGCAAATTAATTAGAAAAATTATTTCAAGGGTTTGTGGTCTGCTGGTACAACTTTTACTCCTTTTTTCAAAAGAAGGAAATGGAGGGGAGACATATTTTTAATCAAGTACAGAGTCTCTTTTTCAGAAATCCTGGCTTTTAGTATTCTGTCTTTAAAAGCAAAAGTAAAGGTATTTTTCAAGCTTTCAAACAATTTGAAAATTAAGACTATTATTTGGGCCAATCATTGTAAAATACAGATCCTCCCCACGTGTTTAATTGTTCTTCAGGCATTTGCTGCCTAAATGCATACATGGAATATGTGCTCCTGAAGCAGCAGAGAAAGTCTGTTCCTTTATACTTATTCATCCTGGAAGGACTTTGGTGGTGCCTCACTCATATCAGTGTTCACTGGTTTAAGGCACAGCTTTGTGAAGGTCACTCGGGAGAGATGGCCACCTCTAGAACCTTTATTAATAGTTGAGGATGCACAAGGGAAAGACTTTATCCGAGTCCCAGAAGCCAGTGTCTTTCTTTTACACTATAATTTGAACACATTTGATGTACAAAACCCTATGGGGCCAGCAACATTATGGAACCTCACAGTACTGTCGCTACTTAACATCTGGATTTCTGCCAAGCGTAGAGGGTAGAAGAAGGGCTGGGAGAGGATCTACGATGGACTTCCAGGAGAGAAGCTCTAGAACCCGATCAGCTCCATTACCTCAGAGACATGACAGGGCAGTACGAACCTACGGAGGAGAAGTGAAGTCTTTGTTCCCCCTCTAACAGGTCAGCTAAGTCATATTTCCATTATAAAAGGGTTGATGAGAGTAGGAGTGATCATGCAGGAGAACAGAAATTAGAATCAGAACTGGGTCATTGAAATAAGTGCTGAGTTTAGCAGAACAGAGCAGTTGAGGAGCTTCTATGTTTCTGAAGGGACAGAAGAACAAGATTTTGAGGAAAAAGGGGAAAATAAACCAAGGTAAGGGAGAAAAAAAACTATAATATAACAATTTTCTCTTGGACTAAACCAATAAAGACATATGAGTAGAGAGAAGCAGAGGCAATAAGAAGGTAGAAGAGAGTCAAGAATATGGGAATAGTCACTTGCACTGGAAAAGAACTGAGTTAAAAAGACTCCAGTAGAGGGGGGAATAAATTTGTGGTGGAAATGTCACAGGACTGACGTGGATGTGATCTCCAGCTCCAGGCCTAAGGCAGAAGATGTAATTGCAGAGATGAGCCAGCACTGGGGATACAGAAGAGCAACCCAGGCAACAGGAGACGGGCAAAGACACGAGGGGGAGGCAAATGAATCAAACAAAAGAGAAATGTCTGGGAGGTAACTTAGGGCAAGACAAAAAAATATATCAGTGAACTAGAAGCTGTAGCAGGGTAACTGGCCAGGAAAAAAGGTGCCAAGGAACGGCGTAAATAGAAGTCACCCCAGATGAAAATGTAAGGATATAAATGACAGCCAAGGCTTTAAGTCAAAGCAATGGCTGGGAGAAAGGGCTAAAAAGGCAACAGCAATGTGAAAAGAAGAGCTGGATGCAGCATTGCTAAATCCTGGAAAAGATTCCAAGAAAATGAAAAAAAAAAAAAAAAAGATGTACAGCCAGTGTTATACATAAGGATGTGTTTGTGGTGGAGAACTTCAGTATTTCCAGTGGTGGAGTTAGTTCTCTAGATACAACAGACATGGAGATTAGGGGAAAAGAAGGGTGAAAAGTAAGAGAGTATAAACTGAAGGGACTGACATGGGAGAAAACAATTAAATATGTGCTTTGTGCCTTCATTTCCTTTCTACCACGACCAAGAGGCACACTATGGCCATTGCACCAGAGAGTGCTGCTGATTACATTAGAGGCAGTATCAGTATTAGTTAATTCTAACACACCTTAGTCCCAATTTTCCCTTTAGCTCCCCCAGAGTAGCACCAGATCTGATGATATTGAAATATATACCTATGACTGACATTCTTAAAATAGTTTTAGCCTGAATAATAAGAATTCTCCATTTTAATTTGAGGTGAATTTGATCAGCCACATCTTCTTACAATGCAGTAAAGGAAAGCCACAACACAGCACAGCGATCGAACTCCCCAAACATGCAGTACTGACCTAGTGCTTAGCAATAATATAAATATAACTGCAAAGAAATATTATCTGGAAGGTGTGAAGAGATGCCAGTGTAGTAAACTCCTTCATCCCTCCCGTAATAATGTCGGCTTTAACAGAAGGCTGAGCAAAGCCCAACGCAAGAAAGTCTCTTTGGCTCAGAAGTGGAAGGATTTTTGGTGTTTGGTTTCTACTTTTTAAAGTTAAAAAAAAAAAAATAGATGCCTGTCTTTGCTCAATTGCAACGTCTGCTGTCTCATAAGTGAGAGCTTCTAAAAGATGGCTCTGTGACAGAAAACTTTAAATGACATGTCTGAGGATTTTTCTTGTAATTTCCTGAAAGTTTCCAGAATTGAGATGCTGAAGGAGAGGCAGAACACATCACTAATTACTGGTTTGCATGACAAATTTCCCACATTTGAGGGGAAAAAAAAAAAACCCAACCAAAAATAAATCACTGCAATTGATATTACCATTGGAAGATAAAATCTTTTTTCTATACTTAATAGTTTTAAATTATATAGTTTGTATCTCCATTCCCACAGATGTAGGGGCCTCTGGAATTTTCTGAAGAGCAGACACTAGAAATTGTTGCACAGGCCTTTAAAGTGACGTTTTGTAGCCCTGTAACTGGTCACAGAGGACAGAAGCACTGCACCCACCAACCCTTCGGTTCCCACTGCAAGAGCTGAGCCAAATGCAGAAGAAAGAAGAAACTGGAAAAGTCCATCGTTCTTTATTTTAGAGCGTCAGGACACCAGCACAGAGGAACTACCCGCATCTATGAGCTTAGCTAAGGGTGAACAGGACCCACCCTACATAAAAAGCGACCTTTTAAACTCTTCCCATTTCATTAACGTGCAGTTTCTCTCGAACAGGCTATTCCTCAGTCAATCAGCAGCTTGTATATTAGATTTTGGTTTAGCAGCCAACAATTTCAGCCTCTGTATATGATTTCATAAGTTTTTAGGTCTTTAAAACCACCAGTACCTCTAACAAGGTCAAGAAGATCCAGAATACTTTTCAGATTAGTCACAAATAAATTAACACAATCTTTACAAAAGGTACCTCAAGGGTTTTGAGTGGTTTGGACGCTCTTCTGCTCACACTGAATTAGTCATCTACGGCCACCAGGTCACCGTACCATCTGAGCAGGGCACTACAAGGTGTCCTCTGTCCCAGAAAACTTCTTTGCATTCAGAACATGGATGAAGAAGTCAATAGTAACAACAAGCCTGATGCCTGTCACCCGCCATTTAGTCCTGAAGCTGAATTTGGTACATTTTTTTTTTCCCCAGTAAACCATACCACAGAAAGACAGAAACACAATTTATCCGAGTTCCTTGCACTTTGTAGTATCTTAACAAAAAAAATAAATACAGTTTCTTATCATGCCATAATACTGTTTTGCTCTTACAGGTATTTATGTTGTTATTTCCTAGTAGATATATATGAGGAAATAAATGTATATACTGTAAGCCCTCAGGGCATGATGTAAGATACTTTATTCATAATGGTAATTTCCTTAGCAACTTTGATTGTGCTTGATTTAGAGTATTTCTCAGAGAACATTTAAATGCCTTCTATATTATCCACAGTGAGTAATCACATATGTTAGAGCAATCTGTATTACTTGCGATTATTTTCTCGTTTCAGAGCTATAGATTAGTATTTCACAGAAGAATTCACTAAGCCAACTTACTCTTCCCAGGCAGAGGCCTCCGGGGTGACTCCAGAGAAAAGAGAAGCCAATGTAGAAAAGTCTCAAAATTTCATAGAATCATGGAATTGTCCAGGTTGGAAGGGACCTTTCAGATCATCTAGTCCAACCATCGACCTAATTCTGATAAAACCCATCACTAAACCATGTCTCTAAGCACTACATCAACCCGTCTTTTAAATACCTCCAGGGATGGTGCCTCAACCACTTCCCTGGGCAGCCCATTCCAAGGCTTAATAAC
>JAOXJK010000004.1:32921905-32936977 GCA_025774025.1 Xenus cinereus | reverse complement strand
CTGGTGTGGTGGGAGGTGTCCCTGCCCAGGGCAGGGGGTGGCACTGGATGGTCTTTAATGTCCCTTCCAACCCAAACTATCTCTGATTCTATGGTTCTAAGGTCGAGAAGTCCACACCAGGCTGCACTGGCAAGAAGCACCTCTCTATGGGTCCGCCACTCCCTGAGACTTGTACAAAGCGATAATGTTTGGAAATGGTTTATGTCCTGAACCACTGGCAAATGGGTGGGGATGTGTCTGGTTGCCTCTTGGTGGCTGGAGGATAGTCCTGCCCAACAGGCACAGCCTGGCCCTTGGCAAAATCTGTTTGAAAAATAATGGGCACATCACTTTACGGTTGGGCACCTGGGGCTGTCAGCAGATGCCAGTGATTTAACTGCAACCTGCTGAAAGGGAGCAGGCGGGAGGCTCAGTGAGAAGGACCCTCAAGGACAAAGCCATGGTGGCTTCTTAGGTTTTCAGAGAAGATGCTATGAGAAGACAAAGGCATTGGTGGTGTAACTCCATGAGCACCAGGTATGCACAGCAGTGGTACAACTGACCGACAACTCCTGTTAGAAGGAGATGCCTTGGTGCCTGGGTACGCAACCTGCAGCGTGCCTGGCCCTGCTCCTCCCTGTCCTCCACCTCTCTACCCCCTCCACCCAGCTCCCTCCATCCCCTCGTCCTCCTCCCAGACACAACCACTGCTGCTTCTCTTCCAGACCTTCTCCTGGGACTTGGTGGGGCTCCAGCATTTTTCTCCAATGCCAGCCCCCCAGAGCAGGGCTGCTGTCTGGTGGTCCCTCACACCCCACACCTGCAGCACCAGGAGCTGTGTGTGTCCCAGACACCAGCCCTCACCCACCCCACACTTGGCTGTTCAAGGACACCAAGACAGCCCCTTCTTTCCCGGCCCAGCTTCCCGGGACGCGTACTCTACCATGGTCATGTCCTGTGCAGAGGAGCTGGGAGCTGGCCTACATGATGGAGCAGGTGAAGCCACAGCACTCCTTGAGCAGGGTGAGGCCCGTTTTGGTCATGTATGGTGCAGAGGTTTGCTGCCCCCTGGAAGTCATTTTCTTCTCTTTGACAGGAGCTATAGAAAGATGAATTGATGTCTGCCTGGTGACAAAAGCACAGGCCCATTGCTTCTTCTTAGAGCTCCTTTTGGGGCTAAGATGCTGTTCCTCTTCTGACCCACAGCTGGGCATGAGGTTCTGCATCCGGGAGGCACATCACCATGTGTGCAACAGGCACAGGGACCCGAGGCTGGAAACACCTTCCACTGCACTGGGGAGGTGTTCCTCCAGCAATGATGGAGGCACAGCAAAGAGGGTAGCCATCAGAGGTTATGAAGAAAGGAGGACTGAATGGATACCACAATTTATGATCTTAGCTAATGGTGTGATGAAATCTAAGGAGCTGGTTGGAAAGGGTCAGATGAAGTATATCTGCCCTAAAAGGAGACCTACCCATCCCCATTCTCATGGGACATGCTGGCTGGGAAATGGAAGCATAACATCTGTACCAACTCGGGATGTTTCCACAATGTCATCTCAAGCACCACCATCCCCCAGTTGCCATTTCCCCACACCCTCCTCCAGCAACAGACGGCCTCCAGGGAAGCGGCTAGCATGGGGCTACCATGCCGAGCAATGAAATCTTGGGTACAGTGTCCTTAGGAATGGGGAGAAACTCCCAGGAAGGTTCAATGCAGGGAATAAAACTCATCAACCACCTACTTGCTTTCTGGAGGTAGCTTTTGGAGAGCTTACTTTGCAGGAACTCTGCCATTTCCTTGTCTTCTTCCCTTTCCCTGTGACAAAGAGATTGGTTAGAACTCAGGGAAGGAGCAGCAAGGCATTCAGGACCATCTGGCAAGGCATGATATGGACCAGAGGACAGACTGCACTGTCCTCAGCGCAAGGAATAAATTGCACCAGCTACCTGAGCCTCTCAAATTCCACATCGTCCACCAGGAAATCCCGTGTTTCCACCAGCTTGTGTATCTGCTGGACCAGCTCTTCTTCTTTTTGCTTCTCCTCGTTGGACTTCTCATTCTCTGCAGCACAGGGAACATATTTAACACACCAACAGAGGCCATCCCACCCATTCTAAGGCCAAGCTTGCTCTGCTTCTGCTCGACTTGGGAGCAGATGTGAGAGTGGGGGTAAAAGCCAACCCAAAGTAAGCACCTGGATCCAGACACAGGCTGCTAAAAAAGCAACAACCTCATCCCAAACCTCCCTGGCCAGAAGGAGACAAGTCTGGTGTCACTGAAATTTGAATTTTCAGGTTCTCCCCAAAATTTCCATGAGGCTGAGCAAAATGTAACTGTGAGCTTTGCAGAGTAGAGGAAGGGCCCCTATGACCTCTCTGGTCAGAGTTGACCATGGCTCCCCTGGGGTCTTCACCCTGCACTGCTGGAGAGGCTGGGTACTGGGTGTCAGCAAGCTCAGAAATGTCAGGTTCAGATGTCATCCTTCGGTCAGGATGTGCTCAACCCGCGTTTCCCACTACAGCACACCCAACCAGTCTCAGCTTGGCCCTCAGCTGGGTCGGGGTCCAGAGACCTCTGAGCCAGGTTCTCTGGCTGAGAAACCAGCCAGGGATTCAGGCGCACAGGGAATTATCAACAATCCCAGAAGACCTGGGAACACCTCACCCCACCATTTATCCCATTCATAGAGAGTCATGAAAACCAATACGATCCACTGGGTTTTGTGGCCTTATTCCCTTGCTGAACACGGTCCTGGTGATCTCATCCTTTACATCTGACGTTTCAAACCACTGACAGCCCCACTCCCACCCCAGCGCCAAGGAAGACCACAAGTTTCCAACCAGGTTCTTTTGGATGTGTTATCCTGGGCTGTCACCTGAACCCCTAGAGTGACCTGCCTTGAGCACGGTGGGACGCACTTGTGCCACAGATCTCTGGGTAGTGAGTTAGTGAAGACCTGAAAGCTCTCATAGCACTATGAAGTCGTGTCTTATCTAAATTGGTACATAATGGTAAGTGGGATATGAGAAGATGATAGAGATAGGGCTACGGAGCGTTAAATGGAGAGCTACCTCAGGTGGAAACTATGACTGTCCGTGCTGCAGCTATTTAACACCATTTCTGAATTCAGCATCCAGCCCCAAAATCAAGCCAGCACAGGACGGATCAATCTCCAGTCTTCCTTCAGTTATATAAAAATGCAGTGAAATGCACAGTATGGAGCAAACCCGTCAGGCTGGGTCTCAGCAGTTACCTAAACTGTGTATTGATTTGTAGTTTAAAGTCTGCTATCTATTGATCGGAGGTGCCACTGCTGGGGGCTGAGTGGGAGGAACTTCTTGTAATCATCATGTTGTTAGAAACACCCCCAGTGAACAAAGGTTTCTCCTACAGTTGTGGTCTTGTGCAGGGAATGAGCTCCAGCTTCCTGCCAGAGAAAGCCAACCTGGACTGAGGTCTGTCCAACTCTGGAGACATTGAAAACCTGCCTGGACACATTCCTGTGCAACCTGCTCTGGGTGGACCTGCTCTGGCAAGGGGTTGGACTAGATGATCTCCAGAGGTCCCTTCCAACCTCATAGAATTCTGTCATTCTGTGAACCCCAACAGAAGCCGAGCTTTCGTACCTCCCAGTTCACAGGGATCCTCCAGGGATCATGTTTTGATATATCCCCCCCCTCCAGAAACTTCAGTAATGTTTTTCTGGTTAAGATGATAAATTTCTACAAAGACAACAATGGCTTGAACAAATAGGAAACAAAATCCCAAAGTGAAGTGACTTCTTTGTTGAGCATGAAATGCCCACGGAAAGCCCCACTTCCTCCTGACCTGCCCTAGAAAAAGAGACAACGTTCTTTATAGCAGTTTTATATGTTTTTCTGAAGATACATTAAACATAACAGTGTAATGAGGAACTTGTATATCAGCATGAAAAGTTTACTGTCATCATGGTATCGCTCGGAAGCTCTTTCACAATCGTACAGTCATTACACAAAAAGATGATAGCTACTATGCACAGCAGACAAATGAAATAAAGACATTATTTCTAGGAATCATGTTTCGTGTCATAATAATGAGGCGTTTCACGTCTGTCTTTGGCGTTTCGTGCGCACAGAAATAGATAACAGAAAGCTCAGGTAAACCTACACACTTCTGAGTGAGTGCTATTGATCTCCTGGAGAAAGCACCTCCAAGCTACAACTCTATGAACCCTCAGGAAAAAGCCAAACAACCCTGCTAAGGGAATGTTAAACAATTTGTACTGGACATATAAGAGTTGAGATGATTTACCTCACAGAAAACCTAAATCTGGACCTTACATTGTTTAAGCATTTTAGTTGTGTGGACCCCAAATATCGTAAACCAAAGCCATTCACATTTAAATTTCCGTGAGGAGTTTCCTTTTGCAGGACTCACTAATTCCACTGCTGTGACGGTATCAATGAACTTGATCTCGTACAAGCTGTAACGAGACCATCCACCTTTGGGAATACAAATAGAGGTCAGGAAACCTCTGCATCCTGAAGCCAGCTGAGACTTTTCTCTGAGCTGAGGCCAGTCACGCAGCAGAAGAGGTTGCCCAAAGAGGATATGAAGTCTCCATCCTTGGAGGTTTTTTCAAGATCACACTAGATAAAACCCGCTGAGCAACCTGGTCTGACCTCACCGTGAGCAAGGGGTTGAGCTAGAAACCTCCTGAGGTCCCTTCCAGCAAGAAATATCCAATAACCCTATGGAACTAAGAATTGGATACTCTTTTCACAAGGAATATCCTCCTTCCTGTCCCACTCTGAGATTTACTCTGTTCAACAGCATTAGGCTCCCTACCTCTAAAGCCTTTCTTTGAGGCCTGTGGCCTCAAGCATTTTCATTAAAGCTCCAAGGAAAGACACCCAGAAAGTGAGGTATAAAAACCAAACAGATCTGTAATTCAAGAATGGTCCTACTGGTCAGGCCAATGGTACATCTAACCCATAATCTTGACTCCCGCAAGAAATTAAAAGCACAGAACAGAAAGGAACAGAAGGCCAACATATATGATACTTCCCCTCAAATACCTCCCAGCCCTAAACAACTTGCAGCTCAGAAGCTGAACAAGAGATGGGGTCTACGTGTTGAGAAGGAAATCACAACAGATCACTCCCCCAAGGACCTGCAGAGCTTTCCCTTGAGCCTGCTCCAACTTTCAGCATCTACAGCACCCTAAGGCACAAAGTTCCACAGAGTGACTACGAACTGCCTGAAGAACCACTTCCTTGCACTTGCTTCACGCCTGCCAAACCCAATTTGATGGCCCCTCATTGTCATATTAGAAGGGACAATAAGCAATAGAACAACCACGACTTCATACCATCAGCAAGATCTCAGTCCTATCCCTTTCCTCAACTGTTTTTTCCATGCTGAAGAGTTCCAGACTCCTTGGTCGATCCCAGTGCAGAAGCTGCTCCATATGTTTGATCCTCTTAGAGGCCTTTAACTCTTTTTAGTTCTGCTATACCCATTTTGGAGAGGAAGAACCAGAACTGTACACTATATGCAACATTTTACCAAGTTATGGGTTCCTACCATGACGTCCTGATGTTCTATGTTTTATCCGCTATTCTTTTCCTTCAAACCTATAACAATCCATTTGGTTTTTGACCATTAATAATCACTGAACTTGCCGCTCTGTTGGGCTTCTATCCTACACCCAGGAACTTGCTCCTGAGCAGCTAATACTGTTTTGCAGCTACAATTCTCTCACACTCAGATCTATCACTTTGTATTTATCTGCACTGAAATCTCCCTATCGCTTTATTGCCCGCTCACTGAGTCTCTTAATGCTCGTATCATTCCAAAGCTGTTTCAACACAACGGCACGTACTGGGCTTACACAAATATAACCTGCCTTGGGGGTATATTTCATGCAGAACTGAACGACAACACAGAAGCCCAAAGAGCTTCGGGACCAGATCCTGCTTGCACCGCTCCTACACAGAGAAATCTCCACTGTGACTGTGTTCCCCGAGAGCGTGGTCAGGCCCCGAGCAACTGGGAATTGCATGAGGAAGGGATGGCATGGGGTAGGGAACAGGGCCATGCTGTTCAAAAGCCCTTGATGACTAGAACTTGAACAGAAAATGGGAAAAAATCAGACCAATTTTCTTCCCAGCTGGCAGAGCAGCCAATCGAACCGTGCCCAAGTCAGGAAGGTGAGGGAGATGCCAAGACGCCCATGTTCCGACGCGTTGGAACACCCTGCATCGCAGCCACCCCAACCAGTAACTCCCAGCTCCCTACCGGGCTGTAAATAGAGGGACAGATTCAAGCAAAACAGCAAAGTCGGAAGTTTTCTGCTCGCTTATAAGAGATTAACAGCAGAAAAGAAATCACAGTAACCTGAATATCAGTTATGTTTCCTCTTTGACGCATCGTTCAAGAAAAACACTCGTTGTGCCACACAACACGCACACCTCGACTGGGCTGTAAGGGAAGAGAGGAGCAGCGGTGCCCCCTTGTGTTACAAGGGAAACTAACGATAAATCCATTGCAATTCCTTGCATTTTTCCTAAATCGCGCATGAAGGCGCATGCAAAGATCAGAACTAATTCATTCTTAAACACAGACCTTACGAATAGGGTCTCAGTTGTCTTGCAGTTCAAGATTACAAATTGCTGCAGATACACAAAAGGGAACACTCGTAAAATGCTCATAAAGGTAAATCAACCCTTTTATCATCAAAATTCACAATCCACCTGAAATGAGATTAACTCATTTTGTTAAATTTATCCACAGCAATTGAATGCAAAAAATTGAACAAAAGCCCCTGCTAATTCCTCTTGGATTTCTTTTCTCATCTCTCTGAGTGCACAGTTTAAAAATCCTGTCTTCAATAGGAGAACTGTTTTTAAAGGACTCTAACAAACAAATCTGTGATCGTCCAAACGCAAACTGAAATGCCAGCTCTGAAGAGAGCTGAGTTTCTAAAACCAGATTCAGACTTGGAAATAACGCTGTGAACGTGTCTCACAGCCAGCAAATTAAATTGAGAGTGAAGCAATTAAAAACTAGAATCTAAAGCACAATTGAAATCTGAAGTTGAGAGCAGAGGTTTTAAGGTTGCACTGCAGTGTCGTTTCAAGATTCAGACAGCAACCTGGACATCTAACCTTATTTTGCCATTAAAAATCTACCCTTGCGATTCCAGAACATGAACGCTCTGGGCTTTGTCTTCCTCCCTCCAGATTAATTTCACTGTTTCAGCACCAAATGTTCAGTTTCTGTTTTGGAACTCACCTCTTGGCAACTCCCTTTTAATCAGGTCCTTGATAGTTTCTTTGGGACTTTTCTTGAGCTTAACATCAGATTTGAATGCATTTCCAAGCTTTCCTTCTAACACTTGGACAGGAAATAGTCAGAGAGCTAAAGCCTTTTTCCTCCATTTGTTGTAGAAGAGTCTACCACCATCCCAAACTCTTCTGTGGGTGGAAAGCTAGTAACACAAATCCCCTGGCCAAGATCGGAATTTATGACACAAAAGTTTCATTAAGATCATTAAGATCCTCCAAAAAAAGTGAACAGAAGGGATTTCAACAGAAGTATCATTTCAAAAAAAGGCAATCACTTTGTAAACGTGCCTCCATGATACACCATCTGACAGGCATCAACAATACTGATTAATATATACAAGATAATTATCTAGTGCCTTTCAGAAACAAAGAAAAAAACCAACACAAAACTAGAAAACAGAACAAAAACCACCCAAACTCAAAAAAAATCACATCTACGTGAGACTCAGAGAAAAGGAAATAACCTACCAGTCTTGGTACGTGGTGATGGCAATACTTGGAGGTGTCAACAACGGCAGAGTTGTTGGTCTACAGACGATGTCCCTGTCGGGTGTCCTTGCTTTCTCTGTCTGTCGTTGGGACAGTGGAGGCAACTGCAAATTACCAGAACAACATCTTCTGCCTCTCCAGAGGTCTATGCCCAGGGCATGGCTGGAAGTACTGTAGGACTTACTCAGCCCACACTCCAAGTAATCCAGAGCGTTCTGCAAAGACAGAAAAGCCACTGAAGTTCTGCAAATAAATGTTTTCCTCCACTGGGATAAAACACATTTAACTGTTGTTCTACAGTCATTGCTACTCACAAAAGATAACCGTATGATGAAATCCTGGCAGAGCCTGACTCAGATGCATTGTCATCTTATGGAGTTGTGAACGAACTTGAAAATTCACTCATAACTTGTCTAAGCTAAATTCAGGATCTAACTCTAATTTATTTGAGCCCTTCAATAATTCAAGGTCACCTCAGTGATACATTAAACTTCTGATATTTTGAACTCTTTCAGAGAACACTCCACTCAACATCTATCTTAAGTATCATTCCTCCCCACAGCACAAACATACTACTGCTTTGCCGCTTTTTTGGGATGAACCACCAGACAGAGAAAAGTGTCAAGAATACTGGGCTTAGACACATCCCAAATTATCCAGAAGCTATTCAGTGAGAACTCCCAGCCAGGCTACCCTGCCCTATGTCTGGCGTTCCTAATAGAATTAGTCTCAAAAAAAGAGTTTGAACAGTTGAAGCAGTTTTTCCTCTCATAGATTCTACTGATTTTTATTTAAAAGCACCACCATGACCTCAGAAGTGGCCGTCAGTCTTCTCAGACCCAAGCCAGAAGGTCTCCCAGAGCGGAACAGCGCTGCGAGAGGGTTGTTGGTTTTAGTCTTACTTAAGAGAATTTACATAGTTAAATGTCATTTTCTGATATAAATGTGAATATTTCTTTCCTGCATTTGATGAGCGACCAGTAGATGCTGGAGGGTTATTGTAATAGGTGGATATAGATCTATGGCAACACCTCTATGTTTTTCTTCTTCTTTACCTGCTCCTGAATTTTGATCTCTGCCCTGAGTGCAGAAGGATCTACCTCACCTCACTGAAAAAATGAGTAACAACTGGTAACTGGTAATGTTCTCCATAGCCATGAGACTATAGTGCTATAAGGCACACTGGTGGAGATTCGTGAACAGGGATCAACATCATAGTGAGCTAGATAGAAGTTTACAATACTTGACATGCTATGCTTCCAAAAACATGTTAGAGGTCTTCAGTGAGCCAAACCCTACTCTCTCATAGCACACAATCAGGCCAAAAAACCTCCTAGGAACCCCAGAAAGGAAGCCCTGCCTTCTATATGACTTAACTTGCCTTTACTTATAAAACTGTGTAATTTTTTTGTTATTACTTAAAAAAGCATACAGCAGAGTTTTCTAGCTTCCCACTAGATGATGCTTGTTTTCATGCAGATGCCGGCTTTCATTAAAATCAGCGAGGATTAAGCATCACGCTCAGGCAAATCGACTACGAAGCAGTGCAACACAGGGTCTAAGAGTGTAAAAGAAGCACTTATTTATTGAAGGAGTTCTATAGGACACATTAACTATTAGGTTCCACTCCTCCACTGTATTTTCATATACATTCCACATGGTTTTCCATCCTTGGTGAGCCCCAGCTGTGACAAACGAGTCAATTAAAGGCTGTGGTTATCACGCCATTCATTACAAACTGATACAATTCTCCAGAGAATGGGATCTGGAGTTTAATTAATAAGGGATTATGTCGATGATTAGCAAGTGTAGTAACGGAATAACACGTGCATCAATGCATTAGGTGTTCAGCAACTACAGTGGGAAAGATGTTGGAACGCCTGTAAGTGCGGCACGTGAGCATTACACTGACCAACGAAGAGTAAAATACTTGTTCTGCATAAGATTCCTCTAAACTTCTCGCTGTGTGGGGTTTGGTTGGTTTGTTTTTAAATGTGCAGGGCTTATTTTCGGCTTATTACATGAGCTGCAAATAAAAGCAGCTGATATTTACAAAATAAAACCAAACAAACTTTTAATCTCATTTTTATGAAGCACTGGGAAAAAGAAAACATGCCTTTAGAAGAACCTTACCTCATCTGCAGTTACTGTCATGACACTTCTGCTTTTCTTCATTATTGAGATTAAAGTGCACCCCGTTATAAAAAAACTTCTTGTTCTTCAATCCAATTTCTTCAGATGGGCAACCTGAAAGAAAAAAAGATTATATTTTTGAATAACAAACTGCTTTGATGATAAACTACGGCGCTATCACAGCTGATTTATAACTTATTGTCCATTTTCATAAGACTTGGCAGCAGATGTTATGTAGCTCTCTGTCAGTGAAAGGATAATTCAATATTGAGTAAAATCATGTTAAAAGTAACCAGTATTCACAAGGCTCTGCAGCCTGAGCAAGCCCTGAAAGACGTCTAATAATATGGGATGAAAGCTAACGGGTTCTACTTGCAGAGAATTTTTCTTCAAATGGGCCCTTTTCAGCGGTACAGTATAAAAGGTCTCCAAGAACAGCTTGAGCTGGCTCTCACAGAAGAAAAGGAGCTGCATTTGTGTGCGATTCTAAGGTTTAATCATAAATAAACATTATTTATTATTACACTGGCACGCACACACCACTTCAGCCACTGAATGACGGCCTTCTGTAGGGGGTGACACTACAGCCACTTGGAACTTGGCGAGAGCGCGAAGGGGAACGGAACACAGCAGCTGAAGCAGCAGGAGAAACCAGAACATGGGGAAAAAAAACCCTCGGAGTGTTCCAAACCCTTTCTTGTCGGGAATTTTGTGCTCATAAAAAAGGCTACATTCATGATTACACAGAGAGAACACTGAGGGGTGTGGGCCCTTTCCTTTCCCCTTCCCTTCCCTTTCCTTTTCCCTTTCCGCTTTCCTTTCCCTTTCCCTTCCCTTTTCCCCAAAGCAGAGGAGAGCCACTTTTTGTGTTGACGAATTTCCTCCCCTGCTTGGAAGGATTATCTCAGAAAAAGGCCCACCATTCATGAACTTCACCATTGAATGCACCACCACAAGCTGTGTGATGGTTTCGGGCTTGGTGACGTTAGATGTCTCACATGATGTCCACTCCAAGAAATTAAAGATTTTTAACCGTATTCAGATGATCTCTTCATGCCGGGCAAGTTCAGGAGAGCAAGAAGCAATTCTGACCGCCTGCAAAAAAAAGGGCTGCCAGAGCCTGGTGATCCACCCATGAGAAGAGGAGCAAATGTGGCACCAAAATTGGGCACCGAATTCTCTTCCCTGCCACGACCAGCTGTCAGGGTCCCCGAAAGCAGGCAGCCTGCGAGGGTCCCGAAAGCCCATCTGACACAGCGATTGCTGTTTTTACAGACCTGTTCTTTGGTTCCCCACCCCACAAAGTCTGAATTCTCCAGCCTGGCAGCTCAGCTTGGCTTACGGCCACCACACACCGGTGGCCGTCCAGGGTTCAGATTCAGCTTAACACCACCACGTCCAGGTTAAACGCTACTTAGCTTGCACTTCTCCCTATTTAAATTAAAAAAAAGCTTTAAGAAACAAAACCTGCGCTAACTCTCAGCATCTGAATACAGAGCGGTGCCTCCGACAGCAGACGTCTGAGGACATCACAGTGTCCAGGAGCCAACTGCTCATCTGCTCCTCCACGCAGAAGTGCTGTAAAGAACCCGCTTCCCTCTAAACCGGATTGCTCCGGGAGAAAAAAACAATGAGAGAGAAAGAGAGAATAAAACAAACTCAAAGGAAACACTACCACACGGTGCCAGCACTGTAGAGGAGCCCGCCTGCAGCTCTGGCGGTGGCACAGGCACCTCCAGTTGTTTTCATTTCCTCGGGGTTCCTACACCCAACACACATATATCCCTCCATTCGTCGCCAGCCAAAGCACCCGGAGGGCTCAGATCCGTGCCAGGCGTAACTCCCTGCCATGCCAGCACACGTGCCAGCACACGGGCTGTACGATTCATCCTCTGTGAGGCAGCACTGGAAAAGAGCGGAGGGATTTGTCTTCTAAAGCACCTGCACGGCTTCCCTCCAGAAAGGGATGAACAGGAGCAAAGGGCACAAAACAACTCCGCAACGCCTGCCCCCGGGCTCTCTCTCCTCTCAGCATCCATCGCTGGCTGTCGCCAGACCCCGGCCAGTGGGAAAAACAGATTTATGGCCTCATCAAGAACCCTCTTCTGATGACAAGAGGCCACACAGAATCACCGAATGGTTTGGGTTGGAAGGGACCTTAAAGACCTTCCAGTTCCACCCCCTGCCCTGGGCAGGGCCACCTCCCACCAGACCAGGTTGCTCCAAGCCCCATCCAGCCCATTATTCTTATTGTGAAAAATTTTCCTCTTGCGTCCAAGAGTCGTTACCCTATTAGCAGCATAAAATCATCCTACAGTATCAGCGTAAAAGCCTAGAAGAAGTTCAATAATTTCATCAATCTCCAAAATTTAGGAGAAACTAAAAAGCCCGGTTATAAACAGAGCCCAAAACTGACATCAGACAGCAAATTAGATGATACTGTCCCAGATGTCATCGAGGTAAAGAAGACCGCGGCAGTGGTATGTATTCAAGGACTAGGAATAATATGGCACGACTATTTGCTGCCAGAAATAAATACATATTCATTCCACTGTAATATGTAGAGAAAATTCATAGAACAAGCTCAGACTGCGGCGGGTCCCCCAGTGGGATTAACACATGCATCTCCCTCCTGAATTTATGTCGGTTCACAAACAGACATAAATAGGTAAATATGTAATAAATAAACACACACGTAAACAAGTATCTTTGGGAAAAAAAAATCTGAAAGAATGAGACTGTCTCCTAAATTTCGCTAAACTTTAGGACCAGAATTGAGAGTAGGAGATGAGACGTGGGGAGATGGACCAGACTGACTGGCAGATCGTTTCTGCGGAAGCCTGAGTCCTCCTCTACCACAGCTCCCTTTCCTTTATAAATATTTATCAATTTGTCAAAGCAAGCTTAACCAGAACATGAATAATTATAAAAAACATATTTCGCTCAATGTGGATTGCATTTCTGAAGAGATTAGCAAGAAAATCGAAGGCTTCCGTTAGTCATGACTAAATTACTGTTAAAATCTGAGTCATTCTTTTCTTGTGCCTTTACATAAAAGATCTGACACCTGGGACGAACATCTATGGGAACAGAAAACCCACCAAAAACACTCCAAAGAGGCTTTCTGGAAATTTTTTTTGCCCACGCACATTTTCTAGTACATGCAATCTTCTGTTACAAGCAAAGAGTTTCTCCCTGCTACCCAAATTCTCCCAAAAGAAACTCTATCCCAGCTGACCAGTTAAGTGCGAGTAACAGGGAATGCCTAAAAGCAACAAGGTTTTGCATTTTCTACAAAGAAAAGTACTTTTTCAGTGCTGCACTTGGGTCTAATCCACTTGGCTGGAATATATCCTAGGTAGGGTATGAGATTTCTTTTTGCACCAAGCTGCTGACCTACTTCTTCCACCTGAAGTTTTTTTTTTTGGTGCTCAATGACCGTGTTTTTTAAAAAATGACAGTAAAGACTCCATCCATCAGAGACGGAGTCCCTCCATCAGAGGGATGAAGCCCCACAGCGAAGGAATGAATTAACGGGGTTCAAAACTGGCAACGGACAGCGGTGGGGATAAAATTACATGTGATAAATCCTGCTTTTCCTACACACTTCTTTAAAAATAGCTATTCAACTCATCCAGTGTGAAATCCACTATTTAAAGAAATTCCTAAAACGCATCTTCATGTGCAAGTTCTGGTACGGTTTGGAATATAAAACGCATTTCACCACGTCATTGGTTTTTTTTCCCCCCACACACACTTTTTGGCCTCCGCATGGGCAGGTTTAAAGCCACCAGGGAACACGACAGGCAGATTAACCCTCTCACTCTTACAGATACATTTCCCTCCCCGAGGAACCGCAGGCCAGGCAGGGCCAGGAGGATTACATTTTTGCTGCCCATGCGGTGCTAGTTCTTTGGATTAAGGAAAGGTTTTGGCAAGCAGAGCTATTTATCCGGCTCCTTTCATACTCTAAATTTATTTCCACCCGCTTTTCAAGAAGGCGGGGCACAAAGATTGAGAGACAGCGAAAAAACAAAACAAAACCCAGCGAAATACTACAGAAATACTCAGAGAATACTGAGTTTGTGTAGTATTTCTGCATTATTTCTGTAGTATTTCTGCATTATTTCTGTAGTATTACTGCATTCCGCAGCACCGTACCTCCTTTTCCCCAACGGCCAGCAGCGATGCCAGGGCCAGGACATACATTGCTGGGACAGTATTTTTTCTAGCAACAAAATGCTGGTCCTTTCAGGTTCAGGAGAACCTGATCAGAGATAAAACCAGAAACCTGAAGGGTGAATTCATGAAGAAGCTTTACTAAGGAAAGGGCTGGAGTGAAGGAGATTATCTCATCACGCAGATAACAGCATCACTTGTGAGCTGGGATTCAAACAACTTACTTCTCCTTAAAGGTCATCGAAACTTCACAGGGTGAAGCACATGCTCAGACAGGGTGATAGTCACCCAAAAAAAAAAAAAAAAGGAAAAAAAAAAAGAAGTGATAATCTCAGGTCTAGCTCTGCCAGACGAAACACATGGGCTCTCACTTCAGGTTTGGAAATTGCACACAACACCTTGTGAGAAAAATAAACCCTGCCCGGATTTAACATTGGTCGAGGTATAAAAAACCAGCAGTCGGTACCCGACGAGTGATGGGTTTGTACTTTACCTTAAACAAAACCAGTTCAAGATGGGAGAGCAATACTTCACTCTGGGATTGCTAAGAAGGTCAGCTTGCTCAAAATTAGGGAATGGAGGTCATGGCCAACTGGTCTCACAGCGTGGCAGCAGCACGGCGGGTACGGGAGCTCCCCGAGCCATCCACCGACAGCCACCACAAACACACGGCGCGTCTACAAGCTGTGCCTACAACAAATAAAAACTTCAAAAGAAACACCGGTCAAATCTTTCTGCAGAATTAGGTTCCTCTGAAAAATTAATTTCAGGAATGTTACTGTTTTATTTTTGCATCACACACATGTCTTAATGGAATTCTTAAGCCTGTTGGAGTCTGCAGGCTAGGAGATGTGCAAGAAGAAGAAATCCAAAAACGGATGTTACAGGCTGAGAGAGTTGGGGGGGTTCAGCCTGGAGAAGAGAAGGCTCCGGGGAGACCTTCCAGCCCCTTCCAGTCCC
>JAOXJK010000004.1:32904570-32921805 GCA_025774025.1 Xenus cinereus | reverse complement strand
GGGCTTGGAGCAACCTGGTGTGGTGGGAGGTGTCCCTGCCCAGGGCAGGGGGTGGCTCTGGGGGGGCTTTAAGGTCCCTTCCCACCCAAACCATGCTGTGATTCTATGAATTCTTACAGAATTAACTGTACCTTTTTCCTTTTCACCAATTTAGGCATTAGGCTATTTTTTCCCAGTTTTGAGGCCTGAACTTTTAGCTCTGTGACTACCACTGTTACGTCCAGCTCCTTGGACACAGCCTCCCCGAAATACATGCATAAGAATTTCCCTAACAGCTCTTTTTACTTCTTATTTAAAATTGTTTTTTTTTTCAGGGGTCTCTTTCCATTTCTTGTAAAAAGAAACACCTAAACTGGTCTGCAGAGCTTATGGCAGCCCCAAGAAACTCACTCCTCCGCAGAAAACTCCATGTAGTATAATTTTCATAAAATGCTGAGAAGACTTCATAGCACTGCACAAAATAAAAGCAAGGGCATCTATTAGCACAAATGAACCTATGAAAACAGACTCGGAAAAGAAGGATTTGCCCTGAGAGGTGAAAACTAGCTTTATTTCTTGCCCCTGCAGTTCTCACATAAACAGAGTTTGCTGTAGAAGCGCTAAGATCTACCAACACCATCTGACGAGCGAAGCGACTGCTTCACCTTGTGCTCTTCCCAGGCTGCTTTAAGCTTTCTCATAATTGCCAACCTGGTAATTACAGACTGATTACGCAAACCAAGTCTAAATCAGTTTGCTGTTCGTAAGCTATCAAGCGTCTGTGCAATGCGATAAAGCTGCAAATTTATCTGCAATATAAATTAAACCAATTTTTTTTTATTCTAAAAAGTGAATGCTCTATGGAGGACACTCTTTGTACATATTTGAGAAAGTTCTGTCAAAGTTCTGCAGGGTCAAAAAAAAAAACCCTTTAAAACCCCCCTCCCTTCCCACGTTACCACTGGATAAATTATCCTTATTAAAACAGTGACTTAACTTTCATTAGGAGGTTTCTCACTGAGATATCACCAAGGCTAAGAGGATTGCAAAGACTCATCTTTTCTCCTAATCATCAAAGCTGAGAATAACCAAGTCAGTCTATTCCAGAAATTCCAGTAACTCTTTGATTTCCAGTAGAGGGTACAATTCGATTGTCATCGTGCTTCATTTATTTCAGTTATGATAGGAAAATCAATATTAATTTGAACCTATCGTTACATCGCTTACTGTCATTAGGCCTAACGTGCTCCAAAGGGCTCCCGTGAAATACAGGCAATATTTTTCACTATTAATGCTGAGAAAACACGACCGTATTTTTTTCAGGATATTTTTGGGTGAATGTTAACAGCCTGGGCAGAAGAAAGAATTGCAGAAAACGCTGTTCTATTTTCTTTACTATGTTAATAATTTTTAAATCTTATATTTCTATATGTCTACTATTGTGGCCAAATGCAGTTAATTTAAAAATCAGTTCGGACAGCAATAAAGAATACAGTTTAATAGTGCTACCTACCAGTACATACAGGATTTTCAAGGTAATTATTTAAGAAAGTGAAGCATACTATTAAAAGACTCAATTTATACCTTTCTTGTTCCATGTGCAAATGACTAGCAGAACCTCCCACTCCTCCGAGTGGAGCTGAACAGCGTTCGGAGAGCAAAGACCAATTATTAATTATGCTTTTTAAAAAAAAAAAAAAACCCACAACACATCAGTTTAAAAATACAACAAAACCCAGCGCCACAGAAAATGCATACAAGGCACATTTTCCCCTTTTAGATTACAAAAAAAAAAAAAAAAAAAAGAGACTTCATGTTCCCCCATGTGTTTTCGTTAGGGAAGGAGCATAATGCACTAAGCTGTGCTGGTCTGTGCAGATAACGGGAACGCCGCAGATCCGTCAGGATTAGCATGTGCTGGATGAACCTACTTACGGTGTCACCGCCAGCTGATGTGGCACTCGCCTCGTGCCACCGATTTATTTCTTACCTTCCTAAACTCCCCCAGATATTGCTTCTCGTCCAAGAGGAAAAGTTCTAAAATCCTCACATCTCTTTTTCTTTCCCCTACAGTTTTCATGGAAAGAGACAAGCTCAAACAGCCTACAAGAAAGATTTTTTTTTTCGTTCTTTATTATTTTTTAAATACTGGAGCCACACAGCAAGCAACACGATGATCCGAAGCCCAGAAGTACACAATCAAGCCTACAGATAGAGAGCATCCTCAGAAAAACACATTCTCCAGAACTCTTCTAACAGAGGAATATTCCCAACCTTGCCAATTTTTCCCTTTGAAAAAAAAAAATGCTAAAGAATAGTGGGGAAAGGTGAAATGCAAAAACCAGAACAGCAAGAGAGAACCAAAATAAAGCTGAGATCTGCAAAGGAGGGGACCCACAAAAGTAAGAAGAAATCTTAGCTGTACGGGGGCTGCGCAGCAAGAGGCTGAAGGAGAAAGTCCAAAGCACCTACATGAAATGCTAGCAGCCCCGCGACCAGCAGATCCCTCAAATCCTGCCTGGTGTGCAAGGGATGGGCTTAGCTACTGCGTTTTATCACCTCTGCATCCATGCCTTGCATCTGCATCCCAAGGCAGAAGCTCCCCCCGCAGACCAGAGCCATCTCTGACCTGCTGCCCAGCTGTGCTTGGCCAATGAGGTCTACAGGCCAAGGGAGAAGTCATAAAATCATAGAATCATTTTGGTTGGAAGAGACCTTTAAGATCATCAAGTCCAACCGCCAACCCCAGCACTGCCAAGTTACCAATAAACCGTGTCCATTCATGTCAATGCTGCAGCCACTGTGGGCTCCTTCTGGTAAGACCCCATGCAAGCATCTTGCTACAAACACCATTTCCACACTGCTCCAGAAGACCTCCTCCACCCTGCAAGGAGCTGGGCACCACCTCAGTCCCTCCTCAGCCAGGCATCCCATAAAAATGAACAAGAATCTCCCTTGAGCCTAGCATAACCCTTCTTGCTGTTCTGTCTTATTTGCAGATGGCTTATAAAGAGGGAGATGACCTCTTTAGATAGCCATAGATGACCAAGCTAAACAAGCATGGTCAGATACCATCACTGTTAGGTTGATGGTTGGACTAGATGATGTGAAAGGTCCCTTCCAACCTAGGCAATTCCATGATTCTATACCCACCAGCATCTTCAAACGTGACACGAAGGCCCTACTCACCAGCTGGAGCAGAGCTCTCCAGGCTGCGGCACGGTGGGTTTCTGCACCAGGTAGTCACGCTTGGGCAGGTCCTGCTCAAAAACACAACCCTGCGGGCCACGAAACACCACCTACAATTTAACCTATTCCGTGGCCAATTTAGAGCAAACGCTTCTGTGGCGGTAATGGCGAGGATCAGGTAACCAGCTTTTCTGACCACAAGCACACACAAAAACTAAATTAAAAGGAAAAACGATGCTCCGTGCCAAGGTAGACAGCTGCTGCCGTTTTTCTCCTGCCCCCCCGTGTCCTCTCTCCGCCAAGAAGATGGATTCTTCAGCTGATAAATTCCATTTTCATAACTGGCGCATCCGAGACTGCTCATAAAAGACAATCCTGTAAAGAGTCCGAGGAAGGAGAAAGAAGGGCCTGGGAGAGGAGAGACCTCTCCGTGCTGTTAAATGCTGTACAAAATGAGGTTACTTCTAGGGCAACAGCATCGAGCCACGCGCAATATATTGTTTCTAACAACCCTGCCTGTCTCTGGCATCATTTTGGTTAGCGAAATACGCAGGATTTATTTTTTTTAGATCACAGATTTCGTGCAGCAGTAGCTGCTATTATTCTGTTAAGTGGTACAGGAATAGTCATTCCATGCTACAGTGCACTGTCTCACAAATATTATACAATATACTGGAACATGCCCATCAACTCTCATAAGGAAAAAAAAAAAACCCATATATCCACAGTAAAACCACTGTCTCAGCATCTCCTGCCCAGGTTTTGGGTATATTTAACACTTTTCACCCGCAGACCTCAAAGGGTTTGGCAAGTGTAGGCAGCCTTGCAGGAGTGGACACAGATCCACAGAGAAAAATAAGTGACTGAAAAATAAGAGAAAAATAACCACTTATCAGTGAAAGCAGAGCCAGAAACAAGAGGGAGAACCAGCTACGCTTCCCACTGCACAAGAGCACCCAGGAAAGAGTACACAAGCTGTGTAGGCACAGATTAGGAACGAGAACCTATTTTTAACTCACATTCTTCGCCTAACTCCCCTATTTACTATTTATCCAAAAACAGTCGCGTCCTGAGGCTTCAAAAATAACTTAATCGTTCATTTAGAACTGAGGAAATTCTCTAAATGTGGGATTTGAGGCTTGTCAGGAGAGCTCAACCCCATTCCAAAATTCGTGCCTAAAAGCATCTATCGTAACGCTCTCAGCTCTGGAGGGTTCATCAAATGGCTCCACTTTTCAGAAAGTCCCATTTTCATACAGAAACAGACAGTAACAAAAAATTAGATTTCACATCTCATTTGCAAAGGCAGAGCACGGCACGCAGAGTATTAAAGAGGACAGGACTGCATTAGCTTAGCATGGTCAGCCACAAACCTGATTTATCCCAGTTTTCCTTCCCCGCTACCAACCTCCAGAATGAAATTGCTGTCTGCCCATCTCATACAAATATTTAATAAAAAAAAAAATAAAGGCTAAAGGAAAAGCCTTTGGGATTGTTCAAAAGCCCAGGTGTTTCCTACCAGCCACTGGGCCAAGTCCACCTCCATCAAAATATTTTACTTCATACATTTTTAATATGAATCTATGACAACATTGCTGTATTCTGAAAAACTAATTTATAACAAGAGATTTAGAACAAGCCTGATTTAGAAGAACATTTAAGCTTCCTTATTCCAGGATTTTTCTTTTAGCCAAAGCAGATGTTACTATTTCTTTATACTACTGCTATTTTGTTTCCTTCAGTATCTGACATTTTGCTTGTTGGGAAAATATTTGCATTATTCTGGATTTCAGGCTGAAATGATCACAATTTAAAAAAAAAAAAAAAAAGAAAGAATACTTTCAATCACACTGCAATTTCCTCAGAAATCAAGTGCTATTATGTTAGGTGAAAGTGATAACACCAGCGTTTCCCTCGAATTTTTCTCGTTGTCATTTTTTCTCCCTAGTTATTTAAAACCCTTCAAACCTTTGATTATGTGGGGTGATACTTCCAACACTCAGTCTCTCCCTCACGCTGCGCATTTTAGAAATTTTGATCAAATTCCATCGCTTCAAAGAGTGCAATTAATGAGGAGCACGCTCTTCAGTAACCCCCGCTGGCCGCATCCCCCTGCTTCACACTCACCATCTCCCAGGGACGAGCTCCGTGTCACCGGGAAAATTCCAGCTCTTCTGCCCAAATTACTCCACTCTGAAGTTGCAAAGGGAACTGCAAAACTGGAAATCGTAAAACACGGGGATGTGCAGGAGCCCCAGGTTGCTCAAAGCACAGCCAGAGGAATCCCAACCTGGTTCCATCCAGCCTCATGGAGCAAATGCACAAAGCTGGTAATTTTGAGAAATTCTAGCAAGTGAAAATGGGGTCTTGATGTCAAAAGTCAACGTTTGTATCTCTAGATGCAATAACTGGTACCACTTCAATCGTCTCTGCCCTCTAGAGATATTCAACTACTGCTAAAGCTGAGGCTGGTAACTGCAAATAATATTGTTCTCCTAATAAGATTTGAAAATTTGGTGGAAAAAGGCTGTTCCTCATATTTGCAGCAACGGAGCCAAAGAATGTATTTGAAACATTTAAGTTCATTTTATAATAGACAATTATGTACTACCTCATATATCTTTTTTTCCAGAAATAAAATATTTTGGTATTATCAGTGAACATTTTTTTCAAACTAACCTTTTGCCAGGGCCGAAGAATATGATGCTTTTTGCTTGTTCCAATGCAAAAAAGCCAAACCAGCAGCATGATGTAGACACGAAATGACCTTTTTATGCCACAAGACATCAGCATACAAAATGCTGTAAGTCACCGGCGTGGCCGAACATTTCTGCAAGGTTTCCCCATTTTCCTTGTATGATGCACTTTTACTCAGACAAAAAACGCTCTTCTCTCTCTGGAAGACTTAGGGCTACTTGCATGTTTGGTTTTTTTGTATTTCTATAAATTGTTCTAGGAAAATAAAGGTAAGGATTTTCAAAGATGGATAGCAGATTAAGAGAATATATGGATTACTACGAGTCATTAAACTACCATCCAGCTACAGGAATCCCCGCTGCATTACCACTACAGAGGAGCTTTAAAACCCTAATTTTTCAGGATTACCTTACTGAAAAGCTAAAGGGCACCTGTATTCCTGTAGTAAAACAGCAGTATTAAATTACTGGAAAGATTTTACAGCAGGGATTACTCTCTGAGAATCAAATTATATACATATATATAAAAAAAAAGTATCAGCTTTTCAGCTTGTTCTCGTCACCCCAGTAGAGAGATCAAAGAATCCCAAATTATAAAAGTAACAGAGTATTTCCTTGGGGCCCTAAACAACCATATCCTCACCTGTAATTTTTGTACAGTTAAAATATACACGCATTTATCTTCTACAAATATAATAAACATTTCTATTGACTAAGCGGAGCCCGATTACTGATAACCTTAATTGCTGAGAGACAAAATGTTAAGTTTCAATCGGAAATTAAACAGTCGGATACCTTTGTATTTCATCGGAACGGAATGACCACCTACAGCACATGAATTCCAGATAAATCCAAAGTACCTGCAATGCCAGGCCAGATGGTAGATCAGTCAAACACATACCGAGAAGTCTACACAGGTTGTACAACACAGTCAGCCTCCTACCTGTGGGGTGTTTTTTTTTAAATAAATCCAAATTCTTACATAAAAGCGACAAGCTTTTTCACTAGTCTTTTTTAACTGAACAAGATGCAATAGCTCTCTCTGTATTGTCTAAATATTTCAAGATTTCCATAGACCATTACACCACCAAATTACTTCTAGGTTGAGAGCTCGCCGTTAAGCAATAAACTGCTCAACAAAACCTTCATTGTTCCTAAGGCAGAAGTTACACCCAGTCATGAGAATTACAGTATGAAACAGCAAGCTGTTTCAAAGGTTTATTATCAATTCCGGATGCAGAATTACACACTCCGAACCAACCAGATTACAACGGCAAAAACCATCTTCACACCAGGCCGAAAGAAGCATCCCAGATTTCCACGCTCTGGTCGCCAGACATCCATGCCATGACCTGACATTTGCACCTCCAGAGAAAATAGGTAAATATTTATTTAGCAGCTGCGTCCTAAGAAAACATCGAGTGCAAATAACGACAGTGCACAGATACGCAAATAAACCAATCCTTTCCCACAGTCGCTCTACACGTTAACGAGCTCAACAGAAGTGACGTACTTCCTTCTGCATCAATGAGAACATCCCAAGTGAGTTACAGAAAACAAATTCCTTTTTTTTTTTTGAAACCTCTGTAGATATCCTTCTTCCAGGGGACCTCCAGAAACGAGATGGTGCTACTCTGGTGAGGTCACATCTGGAGCACTGGGACCAGTTCTGGGGCCCCCAGTTCCAGAAGGACAGGGAACTGCTGCAGATGGTACAGCAGAGGCTACGAAGGTGATGAGGGACTAGAGCATCTCTCTGCTGAGGAAAGTCTGAGGGACCTGGGGGTGTTCAGCTGGAGAAGACCAGACTGAGAGGGGATCTCATCGATGCTGAGCAACATCTAAAGGGTGGGTGTCAAGAGGATGGGGCCAGACTCTTCTCAGTGGTGCCTGGGGCCTGGACAAGGGGCAACGGGCACAAACTGGGACACGGGAAATTCCATCTCAACATGAAGAAAAACTTCTTTCCTGTGAGGGTGGCAGAGCCCTGGAACAGGCTGCCCAGAGATGTGGTAGTCTCCTCTGGAGATACTCAAACCCCACCAGGACACGTTCCTGTCCATCCTGCTCTGGGGGGATAGAATAAACTTGTCCTTCCCACTGGCAAATAACCTCAGGATTTGGTGAAAGCCTTAACCATGAAACAGCAGAGCTTCCTGGGGCAGGGAGAGAGAGGAGCCCAGGGAGAAGATTGCTGCTGGCTCTCCAGACGTGGGCTTCCAGATCCCTTCCCCCAGAGCTGAGTCACTCAGATCATACATTTTAAACCTGAGCTTCCCAGTTACTATAACAACTTAATGGATTTCTTCTTGATGTTATTAATTACATTCAGTTTAATCTGTTCATCGAGGATTTAGGGGGGAGGCACTATATGAGAGCTTCTCTTCTCCTTTCCAAAGGCTTTTACATTCCTAATTCGCTCCAGCACTCAGGTGCTCCCCCCATAAATCTCCTTCCACTGAGATAAGGAAACGCTCATATTCCTTCCTTCGAGAGCTCAGAATAGAAGGAAATGCTTTTTTCTTTTTTTTTCCTGAAACCAATAAGATGCCCAAAATAAATCTGCGAAAGATGTACCCTCGGCTGTTTTCCTACAGCAAACACGGTGCCCGGAACAGCTTGTAACCTGGCTGGAAGTGGCATCTATAATACATCTCCCAGAAGAGAAAGACTTGAGCACTTTGCAAGCAAAACTACTGAGAGCCCAAGCGAAGAAACAGTCAGAATCTAATTTATTAGGTCTACATTTCACAGCCTCAGGGTATGAACGGGCAGACCTCCGCTGCTGGAAATGGCAGGAAAAGGCAAGAAACTCGAGGCAAATCCCAAGGTCCAGCAGCGTTACAGGGCATGGAATGAGTCCCCTTCATTCTCACCTGTCTCAGCTTCGGAGACAGGGAGCAAAAGAGCCACCTCTACCCAAGAGCACAGAAACAGGGGAGAAAAGTGAAAATTTCGCTTCCTTTGGCAGCACCGTGGGACGGGGAGGAAGGGCAAGCTTCCTCAGCCTGGCCACAGGAGGTGGGCAGGGAAGGAGGACACTTGCCTGCTCCATTCATGCAGGGATGAAACAGCCTTCTGCCACTTCAGACCTGCAGAGCGTTTAATTAATGTTAAAATCACAGAATCCTAGAACTGTCTGGGTTGGAAGGGACCTTTCAGATCATTGAGTCTAACCACCAACCCAGCACTGCCCAAAGCCCCACTGACCCATGTCCCTCAGCACCACGTCTGCCCGGCTTTGAAATCCCTCCAGGGACGGTGACTCCACCACTGCCCTGGGCAGCCCATTCTGATGTTTGATAACCCCTTCTGTGAAGACATTTTTTCTAATATCGATCCTAAACCTCCCCTGGCTCAACTTGAGGCTGTTTCCTCACGTCCCACGGCCTGTTCCTTGGGAGAAGAGACTGACTCCCCCTGGCTACACCCTCTTTTCAGGGAGTTGGAGAGAGTGAGAGGGTCTCCCCTCAGCCTCCTTCTCTCCAGGCTGAACACCCCCAGCTCCCTCAGCCGCTCCTCACAAGACTTGTGATCCAGACCCCTCACCAGCTCCGTTACGGAATCACAGAATGATATGGCGTTGGAAGGGACCTCTGGAGATCATCATTGTCCTTCTCTGGACATGCTCCAGCCCTTCAAGGCCTTTCCTGCTGTGAGGGGCCCAAAACTGGACACAGCCCTCGGGGTGGGGCCTCACCAGTGCGGAAGGGGCTCCAAACATCAAATCCCTTCCTCTTCCAAAGGACGGTGTGACCCTGGCTGGCCACGAGATGGCTATCAGCCATTTTGAGGGTGACAGGCTGGAAAAGACTGAAAATCAGTAAGTCAAGACCTACAGGCATCTTGTCTGTCAGTGCTCAGTGTCCATCCAGAGGCAGACATTAGCTGTTGACTATTTATTTTCCTTCTCCCACAGCTTGGGGCAAGAGGAGCCACGTCTCGGCACCCAGCTGAGCCAACTTGGTCTCTGCGAGGGAAGCTTTGGCAGATACCCAGAGGGTTAATAAATGAAAATTACAATATCACTTATTGAATCACTTCTACACTTATTTTTGGGAAAAAACCATCTAGGGCTTAATTAAAGAGGCCCTACTTAGAAGGGCCAAACCAGAAATATAGGGACAATATTCAGTGGAGAACCTGGAATTCCCTACAGCCTGAGCGACTCGGGAATGAAGCATTCCCGCTACTTTTTCCATTTCAATTGATCCATTTTAGCTGCGAAGCGGGGAACGGCGCTCGGCTGCGGAACCATCGCCACGCAGCGCTCAGGATAATTTTAACCCCACAGACATATGGAGAACACTCCTTTCACCCTCCTCTGCAGAAAAAAAAAGGGAAAGATGATCCAAGCCTACAGACTTCCCAGAGGGAAAAAAAAATAATCTTCTCCAGATATCTCAGATCAAAAAAAAATTAATGGAAATTATAATAATAGTTGTTTATATTTACAGTGTAAAAACACGCACTCCGTTTTAGTCACCAAGCGTGGAGTGATAAATACAAGAACACATGGAGGAACAATTTTATGCTGCTTGCAAATTATTTTTTCATTTCAAACGACTAATTTGTATGAATTTAATTACTCTGATTATAAAGTACAGTTGTTAGACACCTACAAGTACCCTTTTAGAACCTATCACTGTAACCATAGTTTAAAAAAATAATGAGGAAAGTGTATGTGTGAAGTAAGAACCAGTGTGAAGCAGCTGTGCGTGCCACAGGAGTCACTTCACCACATTGATCCAGGTGCAGCTCGTTGGCTCCAGAAGACCCAATATCAATAATGAAAAGCAAAACAGGCTTGTTTTCCTGAAAAGCATAAGCTTTCTCGAAGAAAACCAGTTTTATACAACCGCAAAGTAACGGGTGCAAATGTAGAAATAGAATGAACGTGCTCTGGATTAGAAGTGCTCTGGCACAATGATGGGAATAACCAGCAAACGTGTCATGTTTTTATCCTGAATTTCTGGAGATGGGACTGCCACAGCCCTGGAGAGAAGCAGGGAGACCTTGAGATGGTTTTATAACTTGTGTTTTCCCAAATCCACAGCTGTCTGTAGCTCTGAGGCAGAGACTTTCATTCCAGTTCACCATTCCCTCACTGGTTTTACACTGCTATACTGGAAAGCAAGTGCTGGTGCCTCCCAATAGGCGGGTCTTTGATCCATTAGGCAGCCACAATACCTACCAAATGAAGAAGCAATTAAGGCATCTCTGCAGAATAAAATGGAAAAATCAGTAACTACTCCAGGGAGCACACCATATCACAGTCTGATCACATCGTCAATTATGGGAAGGGAGAAGGGCACCTTTTCTTGGGGGCTGGTTGGAAATGCTTTCTCTGGTGCATTCACAACCCCAGCGTAGAAAAGAAGCTTCAGAGAAGCCAAGTGCTACAGGAGGAACATCACGACCACCACCCTAAGGTGAAGCAGAAGAGGAGTATGAGTGATTCTGCTGGTGAGGAGACACGTGGAAGCACAAGCCATTCCATGGAGAGGAGCCTGGAAGGTGTCTCCTGCTTGTTTCTTGTTTTATAAATAAAACAACCGCACTCACAAAAAAAAGACCCAGCGCAGCTCGCATCAATTCCTCCTGGTAATAAGAGCAAGAAGCAAGCTCCACAGCAGTAACACCTCAGAGCCGAGAAGAGAAGCCATATTTAATCTAGAAAAACTCATCAAAGAGTTCTACTGATGTGCACAAAGTCAGTAGGAGTTTGCTCGGGGCTAAGTTACTATTTTTATTGTAAAGCTGCTCCGTTTTCACACAACTCTAAACAAATACCTTATCTTTTGTGTACTGAGTACTTCCTAACTGTTACTACACGTAACTGAATTGTGGAATTAATTTCATTATAACTGTGTTACATGCCAGGAGACTTGCACTAGTCTTGTAGGGACTACTAGTCTTGTAGACTAGTACTTGTACAAAATATTGATATAATATGATTAAGAAACAAGCAAAGATGCTAAAGAATGTATCTTCCTACTTCCTTCTAATTACCTACTTGCCTGTGACCTGATTATTTTTCCTTTTTTAAAAATATATGTTTTTCTGTGACCATGCCAATAGGCTCCAGAAGAACACCAACCATTAGGTAAACAAGTATTTATTTTTACAGTTCTTGTGCCTGACTTTATTTGAACACTGCCTTGCTCCTGCCTTTTCTGAAAAAAATATTGAAAGTCTTCAATTCATCAGTGACCCACAAGCAGCTTGAAAACGAGGCTCCTCCAAAAATCACAGAAATGAATAAAAATGCACAAAAAAGGGGAAAAAGTACCAAGGCCCAATTCACCTACAGAATAGGGGAAATACTGGAGACATGGGAAGTAACACATCAAACCTTTAACAGTATAAGCAGGGGATTTCAGGATACTAAAACTTTATGCATATGCTGGAAGGAAATGAAAAGCTCAGAATGGGACAAGATCACCAGCCTCATAAAAGCCATGGAATCACAGAACCACAGAACCCTCTAGGTTGGAAGGGACCTTTAAGACCATTGAGACCAGCCATGAACCAAACACTGACAAAAACCATAACTAAATCATCCTGCTTAGCCAAGTATTTCTCTTATGCTAATGGTTTTCAGCCAAAGGTCTGTAAGTCACATACATACATAATTCATTAGGAAAGTGCAGTTAGGAGGGGAAATTTCTGAATGAATTCTAGAAAGGAAATGCAAAATTGAGACAGAGAAAAGAAAGAAAAAAGACCAAAAAAACCCAGCTGAGGCATATTCACTTTTCCCAGCCCTGCATACGTGGGAAAACACAGTGGGGAAGAGTATCCTAAGACCTATTACAGCAGAATATTAATTGTTATGACAGCAGTAGACCACTTGCCTGGAGCTTCTCCATGATGATGTGCCTCTTTTGGAGTTGTCTCGAGCAAGAATCTGTCATGAACCCCTCGGGGTCAGCAGGCGAGGATGCTGCTACACCCCGTCTGACCCTCCAAGCCCTGCGCTCCTCGCGCTGTACCTCCCCACCCAGGCTCGCTGGAGAAGCTTCCAGGACCTTCAAGGATGGGACAGATCTCCTGCTGTCTTTTGAGGATCCCCAAAAAATATACCTTAGATACCGTGAGAATCTTCTCCAGTGAGAAGAGGGGCTCTTCTGGCAGAAGCGGAGATCTGGATCCAAGCTCTCAAAATAACTCTTCACATCCTGCTTCTAAAGGCTCTTTCTCTCCTGCCCAAGAAAAGCCAGTGTTATTGAGAACCCCAAACACCACCGGCCCTTCTCAGATGAAAAATGGAGAAATCCTGTGCTATTTCAGTGATGATTTTCCAAGCTGATGCCTACAGCGACTGCAAATGTTATATACGGATGCCTTTTTTTCAAGTGGAATGACCAAAATAGGCTCTAGTGGGTTTAGCTCTTGCACCACACACAGGCACTGTGAGATTTATGATTAGTATTCCCGAGCACACTGTACAGCCCGAGAACACGATTTTCTCTGAACAGAATCCCATCAGACAGAGCAGCTTCACCCTGAAGGTTTCCATATGTTTTTATACTTATTTTCTTCTCGAGAGCTCTTGTGAGGTTGGATCATTTTCTGTTTCTTATTTGGGCTTGTAGTTTCAGAAATGGTTACTACTGAGGATTAATCATTTCGGATTCCTCTCTTCCTGAAGTTCCCGGTTTCACTATTTATAAGCACTCTTGAAAGTATCCCTCTTGCAAGGAGCTCCACTCCAGATTTATCTTTCACATTTAACAAGCGCTCTGGCAATTTCAGAAGATTTTTTTTGGGTGCTGTTTATTCGAGTGGTATTCAAGCAGTCTTTCTCTTCCTCAAGCACTTACTGAATTACAAAAGCATGAATGAAACAAAAATCAATTGCAAGGATTTATTCTTCCATCTGAGCACAGTATTCTTCCTTCAACCAATGGAGTTTCACTTGGTGACCATCTTTTGGGGAGAAAGCATTCAATCCACATCAATCTGCACGACTCGGATGTAAAGTTTTGTTTAGCAACAAGAAGGTTTAGAGAAGGTTCTCCCCCATCAAGGGAAATTTCTCCCCTTTTTTTCTTGACGTTTCATAGTTTACATCCCAAAACCAATTCCTCCACGTCAGTGAGAAAACGCTGCAACTCCAGCAACTCCCAGACTTTATTTGGATTAGTTTCCAGAAAAAAACAGCTTCTCGTGTATGTCACCGGCACCTGAGTTCACTCAGGACCCCAGGCAAAAACAAAAATGAAAATATCATGGTTACCTGTTCTAGCAAAGCGAAGGGTCAACTGCTTGTTTACAAGCTCAGAAACACTGTTAGAAAAGAGAAACATCTAAAAGAACACTGAGGAGAAAATTCTGGCAGTAAGCTCCCTCTCTCATTGTCTTTTGCAGCTTCCCTGAGGTATCTTTGTAAATAAAACATAAACATCCCAGCAGAATATTGTCTCTAAAACGCGGCCAACAGGTTCCTTCTGGGTTTAGGAGAGCAGAAAGGACTTCTCTTCCAAACATGGCTTACAAAGCCACCCTACACCATAAGCCTGTTAGATGCTCCTCACCCTGCTGTTTCCCAGCTCTCTGCAGACTTCAAGACCATATTGTTTCCTTGAACTTATTTTAGATGACCTCTCTTTCCCCTTTTCTCTCTTCCTACTTCTTTCCTGGTAGAACAGAGCTTCTGCTCTGTGCCTTCCTCTACCACAGATGCCTTGAATATCTTGGGCAAAATAATTCTTTCATTGCAAATATCACGCCAACAACCCCTGTCCCAGTTCGTGCAAGCTGAAAAGTATTTGATTTAAAAAAATTATTAGAACCTGCTGCTTGGTTACCCTTTTAGTCAACCTATTGCTACCTGTTATGTCCTAACTGTAGTCATTCTGGTTCTGCCGCTGCTCACTAACACTTCAGGCACATTTTACCACAAATAGCTGCCGTTCCCTGCAAAATCTGCAGCTTATAATCAGGTCAAAAGTAGGGTATTATCAGCTGCGCTGCAAATAATTACAGAGCAAATGAGTACGCGTTAACTGTTTAGCAGCTACGTCAGGTCGGTTTAATGTTCTCAACTGGCAGCTGTTTGCAAATGAAGAGCTTTTCGGCAACTGAATTTCAAAGTATTTCTCAAAAATGTCATCTAAGAGCTCACATCCTCCTGCTCCCATTGAATCATGGCCTAGACCTTCCACATAACACAAAACTGCTGAGGTTTTCCAACCTCCTCTAGGTACCACTCACAACAGTCCAAGAAGCAAGGAGAACATCCAACCTCTGCGATGCATTGCAAAGTAACCTGGTGGCTTCCACTGCTTTTCCGATGTCAGAAACTCATTTAAGATATATGACAAAGTACATCACACACTGAAACACTGGTGTTTCATCGAATTAACCTACAGCTCTCAGGAAAACAGAACCACTGTAAGATTTCTTGGCAATCACAGAGGTTTTCAACCACCTGAGGAGGAAAGGTCCTCTGAATTAACCAGTGTTTCAATTATAAAAAGAAACTTTATAAGACTCAGTCAGCTCAGTGCTTTCACTTTCACAGAACCATAGAATGGTTCGGGTTGGAAGGGACCTTGAAGATCACCAAGTTCCAACCCCCTTTCCACAGGCAGGGACACCTCCCACTAGAGCAGGTGGGTCATCTCCAGAGAATGGAATGCAAAGAGAAGGGGAAATACCTCCAAAGAGTAGTAGTAAGGTTTTAAAGTCTTCAATGATACAAAAATTCATGAACTTTGCAGCTCTTTTTGATCAAGTACATTCTTTCTGTACATGCCCAGACAGGACACTTCTTGGGCACAAGTTTCCCCAAGACAGTCTCCAAGCCTGGTTTGAAGGAACCTCTGGTGCAGGGCACAAAAGGCACTAACACACTATGTTAATGTTAGACAGCAAAGGTCCCACAGGGGTAGGAAGGCTCTGGTTAAATTTGTGATTTGGGTCTCAGGGATAAACGTGGATGTTCCTTTCAAAGGCTAAAGCCAGCCAGGTAAGGGACAAATGGCTTCGTCTTCCGGCAAGGAAGGGTCAGCATGGCTACACCAAGGGGTGGATGGAAACCTTCACAGAGTAAAGACTCAAAAACCCTTAGAGATGACTCCACTTGCTGGGACAGGGACCCAGTCCCTGTATTCTGCTGGCAAGGGTGACAGACCAGCAGGACACATCTAAGCATAGCAAGTTCTAATGGAAAAATGGATCTTAGCTCCAGGTCAGGCAGGTTGCTCATCATCAGAGTCCATCAAAAGACACTTGCCTACTTGGCTCCAGCCATCACAGTTTAAGGACCACAATTTAGCACATCTCTTAGTGTGTTAGTTGCTCCCATTTCCAAATCCAAGCTCAGAAACTCAACCCCTGGCCTTGTCTGTGGCTTTAACCACCATCTAGTCAAGACTTATCCTTCAAGGCATTTGCCCCTGTTAACATGAGCCCTTCTTGGAGTTACAGAAAAGGTCATCAACCCACAGCTTGCCAATCCCTCATCCCAATTTTAGCCCCACTACTACATGTAGCATTTCTACACATGGAGAAAAACACCTAAACTCATGACAGACCTCATCCCTTTCCCAGTGGCTTTTTATGCCACGTTGCACTGAACTCTCAGCCACTTCCACCCCACCAGAATCCGCGGTAACTTCACATAAGCCCACAGTAACTCCGTATCACCCGCCCACGTCATCCTGAGCCAAAAGATCAAACCCAACCCAGCCTCATTTCACCATCCCACAGCCCAGCATAATCCATTTGTTGGTGCTAGCACCAACTCTTACCCGTCTCTCAACTCTTTAACGATTTAACAGCAAAGATGTTCAGCCCATAAGGCACCAAGCTTTATAATTCCACCCCAGACAAGCTACCTTTTTTTCTCTATAAAGTAACTGGCTCTGTACAATACCTTTGGTCTATGCTGTCCCAATTCCTAACCTACATTTTCAGTAGGACCACAAAGATTGTCCTTATTTCTTCCAGGCTCCAAACCTGCACAGATGCCTCCAGATCCTATGTCTCGGTTTGTCATAGCCTGGTTTCGTGGTTGCCCCACCAACTTACAACCCTGGTTGTCCTCACGGAGACATATTATCAGTTTCTGACCCAATCCTGGTAACACCTCCCCCTATAATGGGACATCTGTCCTCCTGCTGGCGAAAGAGAAGGCGTAGGTTGAAGGACGCAGCCAAACGCCACCACGTGCACAGAGCACTATCCAGCCCATGACAGAGCTTTTGGTTCCTCTTGCCTCCTCATTCCCCACTGGCAAAAATATATATATAACACTCTTGGCTTGGTTTCCAAAAGGAGAGAACATTCAGGAAAGAGAGATGGATGGAGGGGGGGAGGGAGGGAGGGAGGGACAAATACAATCTCACAAACCACACACACA
>JAOXJK010000004.1:32853905-32882350 GCA_025774025.1 Xenus cinereus | reverse complement strand
GGTGGGAGGTGTCCCTGCCCAGGGCAGGGGGTGGCACTGGGGGGGCTTTAAGGTCCCTTCCCACCCAAACCATTCGGCAATTCTATGATTTCCACGGGGAGAACAGCCCTCCAGAATTACCTGAGGAAGTGCCTTTGCCCAGCACGGTACCTGCCCGTCGCTGTCCCACCAGGAGTAAGCAAGGGAGATCTTGCTCCTGCGTAAAGCTCCTGTATCGGCTGCCCTCTGAAAGGAGGAGGCCGCTGTAAACACAGAATAAAACACAGAATAAAAGACAGAAAAGAGCGCGGTCACTGAGCCCAGCTCTTCGTTTCCAGCTCTCCTGTGGGAGATCCTGCCCGTGGGAGCGGCTGGAGCCACCACCGTAACCCCAGAGCAGGGCAGAGGCAGATGGCAGCAGATGGAGGATTCAGGACATGCAGATTTTGGCTTCATACAAGAGCGAGGAAAGGGGAGGAGCGGGACTGAATGTCCATTCCAATGCCAGCCCAAGAGCCAGTTTTGGGGAGTATTCGTTGCCTAATTCAAACAGCCCTTCGCTGGGGGTGGGGACCTGGGTCTACCTGCTCTGTCAGAAACTCAGGGGTCGGAGACGTGGTGTGGAGCTGCTTCAGAAAAGGCACACCGGCATTAAGGGATTAAATGGCTCGGTCCCACAGTAACCATACTTCAAATATTTCCTTCTTTTTGCTGAAGCTGAAGAGATCAGCCAATATTTGCAGTATTTCTTACTCACAGCAGGGATTTTTGTACATACCCTATCGATTTGTGTTTCTAAGGAGCACTGCTCACCGTGACCATTAGGAAAAGACCACGATTGGGATGGCAGAGGCACCCAGGAGGTCAGGCTGGACTCCAGAGGTGACGATATCTGGATATCTACGAAATTCCACGGAGGGAGGCCGTTCTGCACCTCTTTTTTCACATCTCATCCCTGGAGCAGAGCTGCGGGCAGCACGGCGAGTCCAGGCTGCCACCGCTCTCCTGCTGTCAGCGCCGAAGCACGTCAGGGTCCTGCACAACAGGGGACAGATGAAGAACTCTGGAATTTCCCCATGTTCCCAGGAAAGCCTTCACTGCTTCACTTGGCCAACCCTTCCCACGGTTAATGGTCCCCCTGTCCTTACAGAGCTACTGGATGAGGACTTTGCACGGTAAAATTGATGTGAGATTTTCATTTCTGAAGAAAGACGATCTTCAAATGCAACTAAATAATTTTTCTGGACACTGTAATTAAATCCAAACCTCATGATGAATAAACCTCACGCGTTCATTATTCCAGTCTAGAGAGAACTGTGCTGCCCTTTACACTTGGATCTGCCGTGGGGACACTGGGAGGGGAGTCTGTGCTCCGAAGAGGTGGTGACACAGTTATACTACGGCAGGTGTCACAGAAACACACCTCAGCAGGTCACATTTCTTCTGCAGCCCGGGGTAACGAGGAGGTGGCTGATGTGCAGGAATCCAGTTCTTCCACCCCAAATTCAGGGGATCCCCGCCGCGTTGGCTGGGGGGGCAGCCACCTACACCAGCCTCCCTGCATCTTCAGCCTTCAGGAGATACTGGACCTGGTGGACACACCATCAGGAGAAGAATCCAGCACCCGACCCTGTCTCCGGGGCACTCTCGGGACCTGGAGGTTGTGTCACATCGAGCTCACGCGCTGGCAGCAGTGAATTTCTTTTTTTCTGAGGAATTCCAAGTTGAGCATCCACCGGGGCGTTAATCACACTCCTGGAGCTCCACAGGAACGTTTTCAAGACTTCAGGTCTGTCCCTGCAGCCTTCAATCCCATTTTCAAGTGATGAGGAATTTTGGACACTTACACAAAACAAGTTTTAATTCCTCCCACCATACATAGTATTTTTGAAACAAGTACATAAGATTTGTGTCATAATCAACATCAGAAACAGAGAGACCCAGCAAGAGCCAGGTTAGCAGCTGGTCTGAGAAAAAAAGCGGTGGGGTTTTTTGGTAAAGCTTGTCTTAAATTCAAAGTGCGGATAAATACTTGCTTTGGTCCCTTTTGCTCCGTAGGATTTCTAATCTATAACATATTTTTTCCACACCTCTCCTACCATCTACTATCATTGCTGGGTTTTGCCCTTCTAATTACCTAAGTTTTACATAAATCTAGCTTTGGAATACACAATATATTAATCTTTCTTAGCTCCTCAAAACAGTTCTTTGAAAAGGCACATATACAAAAATATTTACTAACTATGAAGTAGAAAAAAATATATTTGGCTTGCAAATAACTGTGGTTTTCTTTACCTGCTTATCCCAGAAAATACAGTTGAGATGCAAGATGTAATTTTCCTCCCATCTGAGGTTTTTCAGCCGAGCGGAGCCGCCCCCATGAAGACAAATCAACTTCTCCAAGCCCCTAGAGACGGCTGGACTCACCAAGTAACAAAAATACAGGATCCTTGGATGAAATTACTGCTTTTTCTACTGGGGGCTCTTAGGAGAGGGCCTTGGAAGAGACGTTAGTTTAACATCAGTACCATTTGTACTAGAATCTCACTTCCAACAACAAAAATGTGGAGGTCTGATGTCCAAATACATCATTTTCCCCAGGCCACCAGAATTTAGATTCTCTTCCTCTTCTTTCAGTAAGATCTACCTTTAGCTACTGGAACCGTCACTCCTTCAGGGAGTTTCATACCCTGCTCAGCACGTCACTGACCTCACGATTTCTCTTACACCTCTTTGATGCTACTGATGACTATTTTCCGTTTACTTTTTTTATAAAAGAGATCCCAGAACAGCAGCTACATTCACCGTTGTCATTGGTCAGGGCCTCCCTTTCACCACCTGAAATGCAGCCTTTCTGACTGCTTTTCCACCCGGACCGTCTGTGTATTCACAGGCTCAATTTAACCCAGATAAATACAATAAGTACATCAGGATTTCGGAGGAAAAAAAAGCCTAACAAATATATTTGGTATTTGTACCGCGCATCCATTTACCACCAGTCCAAGTAGACACGGATGCACTGTAACCTGGCAGCCTCTCCAAGCATCCAGGGGCTGCGCCGCATCCAGGTCGATTTGGTCTGTACCACCCAGTGTCCCAAATAATTCTCACCGAAGTGACACATTTGAGCTTTTCTCCCCCCAAAACACCACACGTACGTATTTCAATCCACGTATTAGGTCACTCCTTTCTGTCTTGCCCTTGGGGTCCCCAAGCAAACCCTAAAACAAGAACAAGCTCTTTCAACACCCAGTTTGCCAATGTGTTTGAAGAGAAGAGATACTTTACTCCTGAGCAGAGAGAAGAAAGGTGCGCGTGGGTCTGTAGTGCCAACAGACACGCTGTGCTCGCCCCTGTGGAAAACACAGTCATGTCTGACAACAATAAACTGGGAAAAGCCACACTGGGACCGCGAAGGGACAATTTAGCTCCACAGCAAGGCCGTGCAAAAGCCCTGACTCTTCCCCCTCTGCCCAGCCGGAGGAAGAATCTCTTGTCCCCACTGGAAGGTGCTGCGATGTGGGGGTCGCGTAGGTTCGTGGTAGCCAACTGTGGCTACAGAGGGCTTACAAACCTGGGGAGGGCTCCGCCCTGGGGACAGACCACAGCACAGAGCCTGGCCCGGGCTGCCCAGAGAAGCTGTGGCTGCCCCATCCCTGGAGGGGTTCAAGGCCAGGTTGGAGGGGGCTTGGAGCAACCTGGTGTGCTGGGAGGTGTCCCTGCCCAGCGGAACTCTATGATCTTTAAAATCCCTTCTGACCTGAACCATTCTATGATCACACGCTGGCAGAGGCGGCACCTGGATCACATCCCACCCTCTTGCCTCGACAGCTACGGCACCGAGTCCAACTCCCAAGTGCAGTTCTCCACGAGGCGCTCAGACACACACCAACAGGCACCAACAATAGGTAAATTTGGCAGCGATCAAATCTCTAACAGAAGGCCTCACATTTGAAAATCAGGTCAAATAGAATTTCTTCCTACTGAAATCCTGGCACTCAAATACAGAACCCGTTACCCAGCTTCAAAACAGGAAAGAAGTCAGGAGAGGGAAAAAGAGGGAAACATATCGACACCTAAAAACTCAAACATTAAGAGTATCAAATTATGGTGTGACAACTTAAGAGTTCTTCTCTGTGGTCTCTTGCAGCTTGGCAGCGGTCATCTGAAACTGTGGCATGTAGGGCACAATGGCTTTATATTTAAGGCTACTTTGGATAAAGGCATTTAAATTAGGAGGCATATGCTGAAGAAACCCCATGTCTTGGAGTAGATCGGTTGTATGCAACTGACACATCACCCCGGAACCTTCTGTTAAGAAAACGTTATTTTCTCTTTTTCCCAACGATGTTATCCCGAGGTAACACAGGCTCCTCTCAGGACTGTCCCCGTCTGTGAAAGTGTCATCCTGATCTGAAGGCTCCGAGAATCCCTCTGAGGAAATAAGGGAAAGGGAAAGAGTTTTCCCAGGCGGATCGGGTAATACGAGGAACGCCCCGTTTCCCACCTCCCAGGAGGTGTTCGAAAAGGCTCCTGTAACTAAGGGATCCTCAGCTGGGAAGCAGCTATCAAATAAACTTCGTAGATTCAGTTTCTGTTCGTAAAGCCCACTGGATCTGGAATTACTGATAAGTGTAGCGTATTTAATATCGGACTGCCTTGTCATTTCTCTGCTGATTTGGTCATCGTGGGAACTCTCGGAGAAGCTGCTACTGTTGAAATGGCTGCTAGAGCAAGCGGAGTCACGTTCAGAGTCTTGAATATTTGTAAACATGGAATCAATCACTAAAAAATCTTGCGTGTCTTCTTTTTTCAACGCTTTCGTCACACTGATGTCTTCCAGCACTATTTCTGGTTCCAGAAGAAGAGGCTCAAATGACAGCGCTTCCCGGTGCTTGATGAAAAGATGCTCAAAAGTTTCAGGCTAGGAGAAAAGATACATTTTAATGCTCACCTATTACTTAATAGCTTTATTTCAGTATGAAACTACTGATTTTAAGAATCGCAGTCAAACCCCCCGTAGTTTTAGTGAGAGTATCCAGTTGGAAATCCTCAAAACCACATTTCTTTCTGTCTGTGTGTAGATGAAAACTGAGGGACAAGACACAAGAAAGCAGGGACCTGTTTGTGTGCAAGTGCTGCAAAGCAACGGCTCTGTCAAGCGCTCAGTGCTCCAGCCAAGGCAGCGCATCCTTTAAGCTGAAACAGCAGCAACTGAACCATCCCTTTCATTTCAACATTGATAAACACACACGTATCATTAAAAAACATGCAAGTGCTTTGCAAGACAAAGGTCTTACACCCACAGATTTCCTTGGCTTTTTAATTAGATTGTATAAACAATAGCCTTAAACATTTACATGTGAACTGAAGTAGCTTTCCCTGTTAGGATTGGATTATTTAGCGTCAAATTCAGCCTTTCCATAGTGTTTTTAAAGCACTCCCATCTGAACAGCAGCTGTATGCCTGAACTGCACTAAGATACACTAAGAGAAACACACATTTATTTTGGAGAAATGTATGCTTTGCTACTATCTAATATATATGCGTATAAAATACACAACAGAACTGACAGCAAAACTGGAACTCCCAGCTACAAAGGAAAATTCACTTGAAAAAACACGTACTTCCTAATGAATTCAAGACAAAACAAATAGATACAAACCAGATTTTGTGTATATTAGCAAACCATATTTTACGGCGGGAAAGCTGCCAAAACAACTAGGAACCTGTCAAAATACTGAGACTAGGATACAATTATAGAAAAGAGTAAACTACCTTGCATATCTTTAGGGGAGTACTTTGGGCTGGATCAGCTGGCACTAATGCCTACACCCTGCCTGGCACAGCTGGTTTCCCGCCGCTTCTGGACTTGCCCCACACAACTCCATCATCTTCCCACACTGGAACCAACCTGCCCACTGGAACCTCTCCCTCCTCTTCAAAATGATGTCAGAAAGCACATACAAAATTAACCAGCTGCTGAAATGAACTGTAGGCTGCTGCTGTACTGTAGGCATCAAGCCATAATAATCACAATTTGTATTGCCCGGTGAAAGCTGTCTATGCTTGAACTGAAGAGGACGACAGACGCCGCGGTGCCAAAGCAGACCAATATTCAGTTTATTCATTCAGTGTACACTGCCCACAGCAGCAGTTTCAAACGGAAACCTTTCAGGAATCTTTTCAACAACCAAAAAAACCACGTTTCCTCCTGATACACCTGCCCTGCTACAACCGGCAGCTGGTTTATCCCGAGCGGAGATGGTTTATGTTCCTTCCAAGCTGTTCATCCGGGTCCCATGGAAAGCATACAGATAATATTGCCAGCAAAGATCAAATACATCACACGCAAAGGCGGGTATTTCTTTTAGAAATAACAGGCCTGAAAGATTATTAGGTTATTATAGATTATTGTCTTAAAGATTACACACTGTCAAACTCTGGGACCATAAGAAACTTTGCTGGTGCAAACTGGGTAAGGCCAGGCAAAGACTCTGACTTGTCACTGCTCATCACATCGTAGCTCCCAATTCACGTGCCGGACGGAGAGGCAGCTTGCCCCGGCAAAGAATTTGGCCTTTGAGCCACATGAGGCACTGACTGAGGTGCACGAGCATCACACCTATGGGATTCTGCAACGGATTTATTAATTGCCTGGAAATTTAAACACCCCTCCCTACATTCCAAAGAGGTGTCGGGGTCTAGTCCTGGCCCATTTCTAGATATCAGCTTTTTACAGCCAAAAGAACCACCGTATCGCTAATTTCAGAGGCTCCACGGTGCTTTGGTCAGTAATTCAGTACAAATTCAGTAACTCAGAGTTCAGTACTGTGCAAACAGCAGCCAGACCCAGGGGTCCTGGGGGAAGAAACATCCCCAGGCAAATACCCACCTTCTGAAAATTAACTCCTTGCGCCCAGGAGCAGTTCTTGGGGTTTGGAACATCTTCCCAAAATAGTTTCTTCATTCTGAAATATTAAGGCAATTCTGGAGTTGGTACCATTCTCACAGATTCTGTACTGCTGCCCTTTGCAATGTCACAAAAGGAACCTACGCGATATTATCTATCCAGAACACTACGACAATGAAACAACCTCCCACGAAACTCAGAGGGATTTTTTTCAATTGGCTTTTACTCCAGACCTTAGTTTGTGATGACAATTAAATATGGAACTCGGAGTGCTTCGCGAATTCAAAACACGCAACGCTCGTTAACTCGTCTGCCAATCACTCTGCCAAAGTAAGAAATACGCGGTACGGGCTGAAGTGATTCTGATACAGTGTCTTCTTCTAAAGGCCACCTGGGACTTTAATGTGACAACGACCAAGTTACCTTTGGTGTGAAACCAGCAACGCTCCAAGCAACAAAACTGAGGTTGAAATAATTATTGGCAGAACCACAGAGAGGCTGGCGTTATTCTCATCTTCATATCCACCTGGAAATAAAAGGAATTCAGATAATAATGCAGTCAAATAATTTGTTGGTGAACAAGGAGTTTCCAATAGGGAAATAACAAACAGAAACAACAGCTTAAACACACAAAAACTTGATAAACAGTATTATTGCACATCAACAAGCCTTTACCTTGGGAACAATTAAAAAGGAAGGAACTATTTTAAATACTGAGGTGACTCCTCTTCCATCCCTGTGAGAGGTGCTCACTGTTCCCTCACTATTAATAAATGAAATCAGAGCACGTGAAATGAGAGAATAATCCACAATTGGAGAATGAAGAATCACAGGGACCTGGGATCTCAGCTATTAAGTTGGATGCATGGGAATTTGGGTCCCTCACTCAACTAATCCCACAAAGAGTTTTCAAATTAAAGCAACTGAAGTCTAGATCACTGTTCACAGCTATATTACCATTACTTTATTACTGACTTTTTTTTTTCCGATAATATACTGACTTCTGCATTTGAAGTATACTTTTACAAGCTCCTATTTCATAAAGAGCACAGAGAAAGATCCCATAAGTCACCTTTGGCAAACTGATCCGTTGCTCTGGATTTGCCAACCCCTCCAGCAAACACAGGGTACAGGCTGAACTGGTACTTCTCAATCAGAATAAAGTGATCTGGAAAGAGAAAATCAGACTTCTGAATCAAAATTATTATCCTTCTTTTAAACAATTACCTCCACAGAGGCTGATCCAGATCAGCCCAGAGAGAGGGGAATAATGAAAGCCATTTTTTATAGATACATGTTTTAATATCAGAAGATTAAAATTAATAACCTATACTGGATAATCTAGCATTATTCTATTCTGGAATTAACACCTTCATGGAGCTATTGTAAAAATTTCTAAGATTCAAGCCAAAGTGCAAATGGAATGCGCATATTAACTGAGAGAATTAGCTGGTGCGCTCAATATTCCAGAACTAATTTTATTGCATTGCCAAAAAATGAACACACTCCTGAGCTTCATTCTATGTGAATCTGATTATTAATGCAACAGTCAACCCTCTAACCATAGTCAAGAATTGTTCTACTGGTCCTTAACTTAAAAGCCATCAGGAACAGAGAGGGGGAAAAATGACTCCAAGAGGTCAGCAATGCTACATTTTTGTGTTCTGTAACAATTAACATAATGTATTATATTTTTAAGTGCACACTCACCATAAATATAATATTTACTAATATTTGGAGGAACTCGCACCCATTTCATCTCCTCTTCTTTGTTAAGGTTCTTCCATTCAATAACAAAAGACGTTAGCACATATATTTGAGGTGAAAGCGTCCAAACCAAAACCACACAAGTGCTGTTCACTGGGTAAGCGCTAAGGGACTCCACTATACTCACTGCCAGAATAAGGAGAAAACAGCCGCGAATTACTTGCATAGGAATAACTGCTATGGTTTCAGCACTTTATCATTTACCTGGTTAATTATCTTCTATATAACAAGGCCTGTTCTTTAGTTCACGTAGGCAAATGCGTTTCTCTTTAAGCCAGCAAAGCTTGGTTTCCACCAACTAGTCCCAAACATTAAATAAATCAAGTTTCTTACCAGACATCAAACAAATATCCTGATTCTCATGCGCACCTCCTTAATTATCGCTCCTTAACTAAAAGAATATCAACAGCTACTGAACTGTCAGCATTTAGCTAGCAAAGCACACACTGAGAGCCTTGTAAGCTAAATCCTATTGAATCTCTCTAAGTAATACACCAAGATAACGATCCAGTCGGAGAAACGCTTCCCATTACACCTGCTTCCAACCCCAGGGTTTCCAGAATATGCTTCTACACAGTATCAGAAAGAATTTTATCCATAAAAATGATTTAGAAATTGCATTACAGCAGTACGGTTCCAAGAAGAGACAGCACTAATGTCTCCACAGCATATACTTGCATATGAATGTTACAGAATTCAAGTATTTAAAATACATTTTTGCTTTTGAAAATGTATACATTTTATTAATTTGTTATTTTATTAATAAAGCAGAGCACAGCCGAATCAATGAAGAGGCCACAGAGGAAGTAAAGCCAAACCTCTGAAAACTATGTACTCTGGCAGCCCGTCAGGTGAGCAGCCAGAGAAACAAGACCACATTCCATTTTGGAAACAACAAAACATTCCCCAGCAGGAATGCTGGGTGTTCCCACAACAAAATAGATGAAAGATCAGTTCTACAGGAAGATTTTACTTTTATTTGATTAATTACTTTCTCTTCTGTCAGTGGAGGGAAGAAAGCCCAGTTAAAGACAACTCTTTTCCCAACCCAAAGATCATTAAGATTTTCATATGATGGAATTTTCATTTTTCAAATAGTTCTGTTGGCAAGATACAGAATCTGTTTCCCAAATACAGCTGAACGTATCATCATCATTTTTTATTCTAACAAAGGGACTTTTATTACAAAGAAGGCTTTGTCCAAAAGCATCACGAGGATCCCTAGCATTACTGAGCAGTGTTCTTACCTGTGCTCATTCTCTTTGATAGAGTTAAATTAAAATTAATTGAAGAAAGTCCAATGGAATTCATGGCTAAAACTGTAACGGTGTGTGTGTCTTCAGTCCACGGAAACGAACAGGTCGTGCCATTATCAACATACTCCGACCACGTGGTGTTTCCTGATGTCTGATGCTTTATAACGTACCGGCTCACGCTGCACAGTGAGCGATTCTTCAGCAGTGGCTGCAGCAAACATTGCCATTAGTTAATTTCCCAGGCTTTGATTTCAAAAGCAAATGCTATTTGGGCAGAAGGCCCTGATTCAAATTTAAGAAAAGACGACCCAATAAAGATATTCTATAGACTGGCTACTGTCCTTTAGCAAAGTCCATTTAAAGCCTTCATTTCTTCTGTCTCTAAGAGCTGACACACTTCCTTGCTAAGGGAGGGTGGGGGGGAACAAGGAAATACAGACTTTCTACTTTTTCTGTAGTAACTCACTGTTTTATATTAGTATTTTGCAGGACTGAAAAACCAGAACAGACGATTTTGCATCCTAAAGAAGGGCAAACAGGAGCGGGCAGTTGCTGATGTACCTTTTTTTTTTCCTCCCCTCTGTCCTGTATTAACCTTTTAACGCAGCGTTGCCCAGTTTGCAGGCAGTTGCAGTGGTGTTTATACAGGCAGCTGCCCGGGAGTCAGTGGCACATTCTGCTCAGAGATCTTGGCAGCTGAAGAACGCGTCTCATTGTAACATACAGTTTTTGATTCCGTGTTAATCTTTTTTCTGAGTATTAGAATAAATTGTGTTTTAAGTCCCTGTTTCATAGCATTTGTCTAACTAACACTGAAGTAAAGAGAGTAAAGTATCAGACAGGCTGACTGAGCAAAGAAGACAGAACCGTCTTACCTGGTATCACAGTATTAGGATCAATATTCACCAAAAACCTCTAGTATTAGCCAAGGAAGAGGCAGGAACACCAAAGAAGTCATATCCCAAGTGCCTTGCCTACAAAGTCCCAGAAACATCAACTGCTTGTGCTTATCATACTCCCTTTTTGGCAATTTCACCCATGTTTTCTGGATCAAAGTGAAAGACCAAGATGTAATCGTTCTCACCTTCCACAGGAGCGTAACGTTCTTCTGCCTCCTCACCGGATCTTCAATGACAATTCTCCAAAATTCAGGGCCTTGTAAGGGAGCTGCAGGATTACAGAGTTTTGAAAGAACAGTGGCACATCTCAGCCTGACACTGAAGAGACCATCAGAGCGCGCTCTGAGACCACACGTACCTTTGATATCTTGTACCAGGGTGTAGGCTGCTCTGCTCCAGTTGCTCCAGTAACCCGGCCCGTCCAGTTCTCTGCACCGCACCTGAACAACATACTCCACGCAGAGTTTCTGAACTTTTATCACAACTGATCTTGGTGCATTTGAAACCTCATAAAGCTGTAACAGAAGTCAAAACGTTCAGAGTAAGAACAAAAGGCTCAGTTAGGCACCTCTTAAAGCCAAAATTCCTGAAAATGAATCCAGTGAGAAAGTGGCCTTTCTATTACTTATAATAGGTAATACTCCTTTGCTAGATAATGCAAATGAGCATTTGCAAGGGATTCGTTGCATTCCGCAAGTTCCACAAAAAACAGCCAGCACACTGAATGCCAACACTGCAACAATTCAGGCGTCGATCTCGAGGCAAAAAGACAGTACCTCCCATGTAATTTCCTTCCTGTTCACGGCGTACCGAATCTGAAATTTAAGCTCGTTGTTTGTAAACACTGGGTTTGTCCAGCTCACGTTCAGCAGCCCCACATTCCTGGTGATTTCTGCTTTAATGTTAGAAGGAGGAAGCGGCTTCACTAGAAAATTGAAAGAAAAGAAAAAAAAAACCCAACTGTAACATCTGCACTGACATTTCTCATGTAGTGAAATTTGCCCATAGCTTTTTCTTTTTCTTTTTTTTAAATAAAATGTTTATTCTGTAAGAAAATTTTGATATTTCAACTTAAGGGTTTTTTTGGTGAATTTAGTTTTGGTCAAATTTGAACGAATTTTCCATTAGCCAAAAAAATAAAGCCATGGGCAAGTTTCAGTACATTTAATTTTAATTTAAACCACAATAGCTTATATTGGTGCTAGCACCTGGTACCTCCACACTAAAAACAGGGAAAGATGTAGCCTGTCACTGATGGGTACACCACTGTGGGAAGAAGTGGCACACATGGCCCAAAAAAAGCAGCTCCTATAAAGGATGGTGACATTCCGCTTAGTGACATGGTTTAGTGATGGTTTTTATCAGAGTTAGGCTGATGGTTGGACCAATTATCTTAAAGGTCCATTCCAACCTAGACAATTCTATGGTTCTATGAAATATGACATTCACTTTTTATTTTATTAATAGGAAATTCCACCAAAATTGAGCTTCTTCAGCAGACTGCACAGGAATGTCACAAAGCCCTAGTTCGTTAACACAGTTAGAATAAACTTATTTTGACTAATCAGACGGTGAGTGAGGGGATAGTAACAAAAAAAAATGAAATAAGCTTTAAATTGTGCCCGACACAGACCAACACTACAGCTCCCAAGCTGAAAAGGTGCCAGGATCTCCTGGCAAATAGTCTAAGCAGCAGCAGAAGGATCCCCACCCACCAGCTCTTGCACTACCCTCCTTTCTGACACCTAAGGCCCCCAATACTTCTCTGATGATCAAAAAGGCACAAACTGCTCTCTCTGAACTAGACCAGAGCAACCTTGAAAACCACAAGGCCACTAACTTAACAGTAATAATAATCCCCATACCCCACTTAACTATGACACACTGAACTTTGCCTTTCCTTCCCCTGACGTTTATTTTTACTTACTCTATTTAAACTTTGAAATGCAGAGGATAGTTTGGTTTCATTTGTGTTCTCTGCATGCATGTTTCTCCACACACATAGTAGATGTATTTTATTATTCTGCTTTATTTCACGCAGCACTTCTGCGGTCTAGCTCCCATGCTTTCTCTCTACATACGTCCACATTTGTGTCCAAAAAATACACAGTCCAATGAGTGCTCTGAGTCATCAATCAGACAATAAGAAGTGCTTCGCAGATTTTGCAGTGTTTGAAAACACTCAAACACTCTTCTTGCCTCTTGCTTTTATACAAATTTAAGTGCTTTATGTGAAGCAGCTTTGCAAAAGCATGAAAAGTCCCTAGGATTTTAAATTAATATATAACTGTGTAAGTAATACATACAGTGCTACGCTGTATCAAAGTATAAGCTTAACAACTAATCAAAGACTTCAGAAAAAATAGATAACCAAGAACCTTAAAAATAAGACAGTCTTTTTAAATATAATACTTGTATTTTCTGTAGATGCCTCTGCAAAACGCGCAAGAGGATAAACATGCAAAACTGGATGTTTCATTTCATAGGTATTAGCTGCAGTTACAATCTGCTCCTGTGCTGAGCAAAACGTATGGAAATAACATTTAATCCAATGTCTTTTAGAAGACAATATCAAAGCTCTTACGTTCTTATGTTCTTTCCACAATCTGATTTATTTGAAACGCTGTGAAGTAGAACTGTACCTACACCATATAAGGAATGAAATCCAAGGTCACAAGTGAAGAAAGACGTGCATGAATCTTGACCTACCCACATCTGCTGGAACGACACAGGTTGGTGAGGACTCAAGCGTTCCCAGGAAGTGCTTAAACTCTATCCACATGGTATATCCAGACAAAAGAAAAATAGGCTGAAACATGCACTCATAAGAATGATTCTTTTGTAAATGGCATTCTTTCACCTCTGATTTTGGAGAAGTACTTGGAAAGTCAGAACAATAAATTCTGCTCCTTAAAAGAAGAAAATAAAAAAAAATAACATCCAGTTAATACCTTGCAACTACAACAGTGCAATATAGAACTCTGAAGGTAATTAAATTAAATGGTGTCACTGGAACAATCCGGGGGTTTTTGATGATTGTTTGGACAGATCTTGAACTCGAGCCTGCACTAAACAGATAAATAACACCGTGGTGTTAAAGCTTTAGCTTTTAGCCTTAAAAAGCAGGACATGGAAGGCTCTCCTTAGTGCAAAATCTCTTGATAACAGATTAACCACAGGAAGGAACAGGTAGGCCAAGGGCAGGCACCTCCAAACACTCATAAATCATGTTACTTGAGTGGTATGGATTAGCAATACACGTAGCAAGGCAGATGTCCAGCCAAGAATTTCCTCCTGCCAGGAATATGACTTTCAAAGTATCAGCTGGTGCTCAGGGAAAAGCTGCCACGTGGACCAACTGGACACGCCCAGAGAAGTCTCCAAGAGATGGAAATCCCATAAAAACAGCAGTTCTGGAGGGTGGTATTAAAATCCCACATATAGTCAGTATCACATCTGGCAACAGAAGAGAGGAGACTTGGACTCTGGATAAAATGGCACCGGACATCTTATTGGTGATGGAAATTTTTGCAATTTCTCCTAATTTCTGCTAAGCTTGTGCACAGCTCAGACTTGTGGTGAGAGCGACCAGAGAGGGTACCAGTTATTCAGCTGAACCACAAAAGTTACGCTCAGCTGAATCTCCCCTGTCAACATAAAAAATACTGATTAAACTGGTGCCTTGTGCTTTGAAGGTTTAGCTCGGCATTCTCTGTTTTTCCAGCATGATCATTTCTGTGCTGTTTCTGTTGGCAGCACCGACTGCAGAGGAAGATGAAGTAACAACCCAATCAAAACAAAACGCCAAGAGCAAAGCTATCACACCAAATTACTGGAGAGCCTTGGATTTCACCTGCAAAATGTAGCTGCATCAGTAACTGAGAAGAATAGCTGCCTGCTCCTGGAAAACCCAATGCAACACATTAACTTCCAGCTTTCATCCTGAGGACCTGGCTATGTCTAAGCAACTCCAATGTACATACGGTGCCTCTTACAACCAAGTTTGGGCAATTAAATCAACCATTTCGTTCCAGTTTGTAAAACATTCAAGTTCTGTATTTTTGTTCCCAATATGCAATAGAATGCTATGCAAATTATACTGGTGTTTTCACACCACATAAATTTTTAAATGTCTTATACTTTAACTTTTTAGTAGTTGCTGCATTCGTGTGGTTCTCCATGATTTATTGTTTTTATTTTTTTATTTTTCCTCTTTCAGATCCTACTATTAACAAACAAAAAAAAAGAACAGAAAGAAAGATCACAATAAATACTAGCATCTGGGAAGCATTTTCAGCCTGTATGAATGTTCACCCTTTGATCTAGCAGGGACGCTGTAACAAATGCACAGATTATCACCTCCTATTAGAAAAAAAACATTTTTAGCTAAACCTCAACAGTAAAAAAAGTGGGAATAAAAACTATGGCAAGAGCAGCACGGGTTTTATTTCAAGCTCCCTGCCCAGCAGTACACTTATTATATTCATACTTGTGAAGACAGTTGAAACAAAACCTGCCTTAGCAGTCAGCGAGTCACTAATCCTGCCCTAAAAGTCTCCCTTTGAAATCTCAAACATTCCAGTTCTTACTTTAGTCCACAAAATCCTGAGAAATATTCACCTGGGTACTATGATTGTTCAAGACTTCACCTCCAAGAGAGAAGACAATCCAACTCTCCAAAGAGGATTAGTCCCTCGGGGCTGATTTAAGCTTGTTGGCCAAAACTTTCACATATTCATTCCAGCAGAGCAGAAAAACTCAAGATTTTTTCTCAGGAAGGGTTGTCTGTCTGTCTTGTTTATATAAAGAACAACACCGTTCTAGGAAACTCTCAAGCTCAATATATTAGTAACTCAAAGTGTTTTTTTAGTTTCATGGTTAAACAATACTACCACAGGCAATATTTGTGCAGACGAATGAAGATAAGGATGATCATACGCTGATTTAATGATCAGTTTTGTATTTCACAAACAATGATGTGTTTGCCCCACACCACGCCCCAGCTCTCCTGCTCTGTCCAGAAGACAGACAAAATTAAACCAACCATCTGAAAACAAGCTCGGCCAAAACCAAGAAAACTGGGAATTGCTCTAGCCACCAAAGATGCCACCTTCATAAAGCAATAATCCCTTTGTTGAACTAAGATTTGATTCCCTCTTTATAAGCAAGATTTTTTCCATCTGGAATGAATTAAATTCCATCCCTGTATTTTTATCTACTGCCTGCATATAGGTTAAAAGATACAGAATTACAGAAAAAGCGAAGACTGAATGGAGACCTCAAGAGGTCTCAAGTCCTACCCTCGACTCAAAGCAGGGTTAACCTAAACTTAATTAACTAAATCTGAATTTAAGTCAGATGATGCTGCCCAGGGTCCTGTCCAGTCGAGATCTGAAACTCTCCAAAACCAGATTCTACCGCCTCGCTGGTAGGGAGTGCTCACTCTCACTGTGAACGCTTTTTTTCCTTATTTCCTTACAATTTGTAGATACGAGCAACTAGAAGAATAATTTTTATAACTGATCCAGGCAAACACATCTTTAAGAAACTGGCTTCCAAACTGCACCTATAGGTTTTATAATGCTGAAAAATGTGGTAAATAGAATCCATGTTACATACTCAGGTATCTGTGGTCCCCTTTCTGCACGTGTAGTTAATACCCCTGGAGCTCCCACTGGGAAAACAACCAGCTTAAAGAAACCAAGCACATTTTATAATTCCATCTATTCAGAATCGTTTGCTGTAATAGTATTTCCAGAGCAACACTTTCCAAACACAGAGAATGCGTTAAAAGCTCTACATACCTGTAGTATCTTAACTGCAAGGAACTCCCCAGGAGCAACGTGTTTGGGTTGGCAGACCATCTGCAAGTCATTTTAGTTAAATACCCATCCGTTTCACATGTGATATTAATATTCACATCTAATTAAAACACATTGAAAGTTAATTAATAAAGATATGATTGTTTACATGAAAACATGCATTACAAGTCATAACTGCTCGATAAAAGCTAACTGGAGTTTAAAATGGAAATATTCTGACCTGACTATTAAAATGCACCAAAATTATAATTTAAAATCATCTGGAATCTTACCTACTACATATAATTCAGCGTATCTATGATGACATTCCCTATTTTGATGACAACAGTATAATGCGTTATAGAAGAAACTTCCTCTAGGTTTTGTTGCTTTCAAGTTGAAAAGAGTAACTTTGCTTACGCGATCATTCACAAGCGTATACTGACTTTCTGGGATTTCTTCTACTAAATTCAGCCACCAAACAATCTTCTTGGACATTACAATCTTGGTTTTGTTTTTATAGATGCAATGAAAGGAAACGTTAGAACCAACACTGGTCAGTATCTTAGGAGGGAAGTACAGGACTTCAGCTACACAGAGGGGGAAAAAAAAGGAAAAAATATCCATTGAGATTAGAACCTGAACAAAAACCATAAAAGCATATGTCAACAGAAATATATTATTATTATTATCATCACCCAGTTGTATTTCTAAATTTCCTACTTCTTAATTCCTATTAACAACTGTAAGGGGGCAGAGGGGCAGAAAAGAGCCTTTGACTATCTCCCTCCACAACAGGTATTTGTAAATTCTGATAAAAATAACCTGTAATATCCCCAGGCAAACAGGAATTAAATGAGCAAAAATTCACTGGAGGGTACAGGGAAAGCAACACACAGCAGCACAAGGGAAACGGGGAATTATACGGGCTCCTCTAAATTAAATCTTGGGAAACTATATTAACACTGCTGCTTTTTACTCAGCCCGTTTTTTTAAGGCATCAGGTCAGGTTATTTAAATACCACAACAAGTACTTGCAATCTATAAAGGGTCAGCTTCTGTAACTCATCTCACAAACACATACACCACAGATTTTAAAATTGTCCTCAGGTGAAAATAATAGAAGATCCAAGTAAGAGAAGAGCTATGTTTAGCTTTGGAAAAAAAATAATCTAACTATTTGAACCCCGCAAGGATGTTGAAATCATACACCAGCTGAAGCGATATTGGAATGTAGATTTTGAAAGAATTGCTATTCAGAACTGGAGGGGACTGAAAAAAAATAAAATTAAAAAAAATAATAATAACCAAGCTTTCCAGTAGTTGCTTATCCTGCTCCTACTGAAGCCAGCAAGAAATTAGTGTCTCAAAAAGTTGTTTTACAATCTCAGCGGTGTCCTTAATACCGAATGGTAGCAGTGATATGTAAGTAATTCACAATAAAGACACTGAATTTGCAAAGCATGTAAACAGGTCAGGTACTTAGGGAAGCTCCAAGTGTTTTATACCTGCTGAAAAGGAACAGTTTGCCAAAGATCAACCCAAAGCCAGCATGAAAATCCTTAAAAGGCCGGCTTTGTTTTCCATAGTTGAGGAACTATGTCAGGTATTTTAGGATTTTTCCAATCTTAAAGCCTTCTCAGATAGCAGAGCAGACTTACAATATCGTCAGTGTCAAAGACTTTCATCTTAAATATAAATCAGAACACGAAACTGGTCAGTTGTACAAAAATATAACTGAATGATATAACTAAATGATAACTAAACAAAAACATAACTAAAATTATTTCAGCATTTACTCTTGCGGTGTTAACGTGGCTCCGTGAACGCGCGGCAGTGCTCGTGCTGCACACTCCGCTAGGCCTCCACTGATTCATCCTAACATTGGCCCTTCGGAGAATACACCAATTTGAGCTTCCTGCAGTGAAGCAATTAATCCCTCTGTGCTGCTCTCAGGTTCGGCACAACAGGATTATTTTGCTGGTGAGATGTATCTTTAATACAATTACACATCCCGTAACAGGATTGATAAAAAATAATCTAACAGTATCTGTGGCACCTGTTTTACATCCTTATTTCTCACTACACTCATAAACCCTCTCTGAAAATATCAGTATATGTGTATGTGAGAGAGAAATTGTGTATTTACCCCCAAAAAATTCTGAAAGCTATACAGTTATATGCACACATACTTTTTAAAAATTTTTATATATATAAACGCAAAAGACTAAGGGCCAGTTAGAGCTCTAGTCATATAACCAGGCATCCTATGTTTCATGCTTGATTGCCATGAGGGTCTGTGTATCTTTGGCTTTCATGGAAGAGTGCTCCTTCTGCAAAATTTAGTTATTTCCTTGGTAGTTAATTTAAATACATACATTACACTATTTAGCACACAGTGAGCAGGTGTACATGTAAGCATCGAGGTAAAGCACTAGCACTGTCACGTAACGGTTCAGAGGACACCTGTGACAACGCAGACCAAATCATAAGCAGAGCATGGAAAAATAAAACATAAAATATCCCAAAATCTTTAGGCTGACTCAAAACAGTTCAATCTGTAAAGCAGATCAGCAGCCCTGATCACTGACCAAGGATCTGCCCAACTATATTTCTTTCCCTTCCTGTATAGTCTGACCATGAATAAAGAGTCATTTTAGCAGGAGCTATGTTGATATAAGCGACCTCATCAAATCATTCCCTTTACTCACTCTAGGAGAGCTCTTACCATGTGCAATATGTCAGGAATTCACCCAATTTGGGTGGTAAATTGATTACAGCATATAAGATTATATGCTTAACCCTAAAGCTACATGCATTGAAACTGAGTGACTGGGGCTATCGCGCAGTTTATTATTGGGGCTCAGCATTACAAACCAAGATGGATTATGTCAAATCTACAAACCCCAAACTGTGTTCTGCACTTTTAGTTCCACTACAAAGCCTCACACTAAACTAAAATTTAGAGAAAGCACATTAGGAGAAAAATCTCCTACTGACTAGAAGTTAAACGTTGCTAACTGTCTTTTGAAATGGAAAAACTCTTAGAGAAAGAGCTTTTTCTGGGTCTGAGCAGGTGCTTGGTGACCAAGCAACAGGACCAGACAAGGAGGTGTCATGGGTGTGACTGTGCAGAACTCTTTTAGTGCACATCTTCTACCAAGGAAGGAGCAGAATCTCAGGCAAAGCCACGCAGAAAGAGAAGCAGAAGGGGAAAGAACTTCCACAAGATTTTTCAGCCCAACCCATGCATATGTTGGATACCCTGGATAACACACGCTCCCAAATACTCGTTCCACAAACCAAATCAAACTGGGAAACCAGTTCTATTCCACTGCACGTACGTGACTGTGCGTGACCTACCTCCCAGGTTATACGGTGTGCTCCAGTCACTCCAGAACCCTGGCCCCCGATGGTTCCTGCACCGCACTTGAACTAAGGGTGAAGAATCAAGTAGTGCATTGTCTATGGCCAGTGAGGTTTCTAGAGGAACCCGAACCATCTGTGGGATTATCAGAAGCTGTTGTTGTTGTATAATGAAACAGGAAAAAGAAAGAGACAGAGGGAAGCAAAACAAATACTCTACAGTTTTTAGGTAGCGAATGGGGTAAAAAAAGCTTTCTTCTTTAAATTTACCGTAAATCTGAATATGGTAGAAGTTGCATATCTCTCTGGAAAACATGTTATTTCATTAAGGACTGCTAATTAACAGTTGCTTTTTATTCCAGAGCCAGTTGCGTGGTAACAACAGAAAAAGCAAATCACTCATAAAAGCTATAAATATTGAACATATACGCATGTATCATGGAATTTGGGATTTTCTGAGAGGAGAGGGCTTTGCCTTGCCCTTCACAGAACCTAGTATTTCATCCAAAAAGAAAGATGGGAGCTTGTTTGTAAGACCCAACAGGAGATGGGTCTTTCATCATTGTGCAGTGGCTTTCTCAGAGTAACAGATGCAAAGTCCAGCTCACCAGTTTCGCTGGACACAACAGCTCAGGAGAAACCAGTGTGCCCTGCCCAGCTCCACCAGACCAGCCACGCTGCTCAGCCCACCAGCACCACCGCCCAAGGAGAAGGAGAGTGGTGAGAAATCCTGGGCTCTGGAAGAGACCCACTGACCCAAACCGTAAAACAAAGTGGGCAGACTCACCTGCCAACCATTTTCACCAGAACTCGTAGAGATCCTCACTTCATACTGGAGTGGGTATGGCATCAGCACAGGGGCGGACCAGCAGATCTTCAATTGACCTTTCTCTGCCATTTCTAGGTGCAGGTTCAAAGGAGGTTCAGGCTTTACTGCGGACAAATTAATTAGCAAGTTTACCACTAACCTTATTGCCTGTGACTGCTGGCGGCAATGGGTTTTTAATGATTCAGAAGTCTCTTTCACGCCTTTCCTTTCAACTCAGTTTTCAAGAGCTGCTCTACAGCTACTGTGTGACAGTGTTATAGGGTTAGTTAGCAAGACACGCGGTTTGACCTAACATTTGCCTTAAGACTACGTTAATTTCTTGCCTTGGGCCATGATTTTCCCCAGTAAGCAAGCACTAATTTACCTGTGTTGCTGAAAAGAGGACAGAGGGATGGGAGCGCTGAGCAAAGCTCAGCTCCTTAGGAGACAGGAGATAACGTCCTCATACTGTACACAAAGAGTTTCTAAATATTCCCATCCCTTCCCCAGTGATCGTGGCTATGAAAGAAGGTCTCCAGGAGAGCCACTTTAGGGCAAAGCCGAAAACGGAGGGTTTCAGGAATTTCCCACAATGATAAAAAGAACTCTCTGGAGAGGGAAATGGATGGGCAACTTAGAATGGTGGTTAGGATTACACCCACTTGTCCTCGGAAAATGGCATAGCTTTTAAAACACAAGTCAGTAACTTCTACATCACACTTTCGTCACTCTCACAATTCAAATTACATCTGTTCTACTGATGCCACCTGTTCTACTGATATCATCTATAAGCAAGTACAACTCTACATTTCACAAGTATTCACAGCTTTACTTTCAAAATAGTTTTAATTGAGCTAAATTTTGGCAGAATATACACTAATATTATGCATTTTGAAATATACTTCACTAAGCAGAACAAACTAATTATGTAATTTTAAATACTGGCAGCGGCTCTGAATTTTTAATTTTTTCCTGGAGCATAATTTTAAAGCAGCATGATGAAAAACGCAACCTCTCATCTTCAAAACTAGCCCACCCAGAGACTTTTAACTTATTCTGTCTGCAAAACACATCAGTTAGGAAGTCGATAACATTTCTATTTTTTTTTCCCCACAGCTGATAGATTCCCTGCCTTTTTGAAATTTTCCAAGATCTGCAATAACTGTGCATTTTGGATAACACCACATATCAAATTCATAATGTCACTACAGTTTTAACTTGATTAAATACAGAGGAATGTTTTCCAACTTGGAAAAAGCTGGTATTGTATGTGTAAGGAGGAAAACAGAGTTGCTTGAGAAAAGAGGTGGTTTTATTTGCTAAGTAACTTTAGGAACAGATTCTTTTCCCCCTCACTCGTTAATTTAAGTCCTCAGGAACACAGATAAGCTCCACCACCATGCCAGACTCAGGCACAGAGAGGTCCCAATTAGAAAAGAAAGCTCAGGCGCGTTGACAGCCTGGCCTTTGCTCAGAATGGATTTGTACTAGAGCCCAGACAGGCGTTAGGCAGCTCCGAAACACGTACAGCACCACCCTGAGCAAGTGAGACAGCACCAGAAGCCTTTTCCTGTTCTGTCTGTGCCCTCCTTTTCCAGCAGAGACATCCCGCTGCTGTTCTCCATTACAAAAAAAGCTTTAAAATATACATTACACTCACCTATGTCTACGGGTTTGACTGACATCAAAGGTGACCACAGAGGCGTTACATCAATCGTCATCTTCAGCCACATGATGTAAGTGTAGTTGAGTCTCGGAGAAGGCACAGAGCACTCACACTCATCGTAGTCACTACAGTCACACTGAGCCACCACAACTGTCCCCTTCAGAGAGCTCGAAGATACATCTCCCAGTGACAGCTCGGATCTACAAAGGGAAAAAAACAAACCAACCATAAACCAAAACAAACCAGTATTTCTTTCTATAATCTCAATAGAGGAGGCTTACCCATCTGGATGAGATTTTAAAAAGAAAAAAAAAAAAGTCAAAAAAGCAGTAATTGTAACTAATTGCTTTTACTTTGCCGCTTCTCCCTTTTTAAATGCTTTCCAAGGAAAGTAGTTAAGAAGATTTCATGAAAAGTATTCCTGAGGTTTGACTTCAAAACAAATGTGTTGCAATACACCTGTAGTTTAGTCAGACTGGTTTCTCATTCCTGCTGGTAACTATTACTAGATGCTTCTCAGGCACACAAAGTTAATTTACCTTGCAGGAGACTAACTGGCAGCTCTCTGTCATCCCCATGGAGATTATGTTCTAATTCCTATTCACGAGGCACTGAAATAAAATCTAAACAATCTAACATTCCTTCCAGCTGCTGCTACAATTAAGCATTACAAGTAATATTATTATCAAAACAATTATTCAAGTTTTGGAATAACAAAAAGCTTAACTCCGCCATTCAGAACATATTTTAGCAGTAGTTTACAACAACTTATAGTATACTTGAAAAATGTATGTATATATACCTGTGTCCTCCAAAAGTGTTAACATTATACACAATTCCAAAATAAGGCTTTAATTATTTTCTGGCCCGGCATGTTTGTCTATCAGAGAGCCTGAGGTTTCCTAGGAAAGCAGATTATTTACTCACACTCGTTACTACTATTGTCCGGGACAGGCTCACGGAAAGTCTTTAGTAAGTAACTTACTGCATTTTGCTTTTATTGCTTCTCAGAGTAAAGCTCATGGGACTATATTGGATTGAAGGTTCAGATTTAGTTTCAAGGGGAGAGTTGCCTTTTTTTTTTTCTTCCTTTCTTGAGGGTTTAACACACACAGGTTTTGATCACATAATCCACTGCAAAAATTGTACGGTCTAAGATAAACTTTGAAAGTTTTAAACAACTAATAGCTGCATGAGAATAATATGTGTTTCATAAAGAGTGTAATTAGATTTTCTAATAATATAATTTCAATACATTTTAAATGAAATAAATAACGAAGTAGCATATACTGCTGGAAGCAGTCATGCATGGACTTTGAGCAACCTGGTCTGGTGGGAGGTGTCCCTGCCCATGGCAGGAGGTTGGAACTCGATGAACTTTAAGGTCCCTTCCAACCCAAACCATTCTACCATTTTATGATTCTGTTACTTGATGCTAGCAAATGTTTTATAGGATATACATTCATACTGAAATACAGACCAATCACATTTAATTTATATCTCTAAAACACATACAATTTTCCTTGGGTCAACTTCAAAAAGCAGCACAAAGAAGACCCATACTACTTCCCACGTACACTGTAGTACACAGATGCTTTTCAAATATGTTTTACAGGCATTTTTAGAGAAAACCTCATGGGTACGATTATTCTTTTATACTTGTTTTCAATCTCCACTGACTTTAGTCAATATATTCGCAATTTATGAAATAAATACCACACAAGTGGGCAAAAACCTGCTTCTATTCTGAGAGCAGCCAACAGTTCCCAAAGTATTCCTCATTCTCATTTCTATTCCACAGAAATTCTTTAGGCTCTTTCAAACACAAATAAACATTTATGGTACAATGCAGGTATTCAGTGACACAGGTCTCCTTAAGGTACTGCATTTAATAGTGTGAATATTTTCTGGCTAAACTTCTCACAGCAGCAAAGCCAAGACAAATCCTAACAGTTAAGCCATCCTGGATTCTTTCCTGCTTTTGACATTTTATCCTTACCAAAAAAAAAAAAAAAAAAAAAAACGCAGCTTATGTTTTGAATTGTTCTGAATTAATTTTGGAATTATTTCTATATAGTAAGGGGTTTGTTTTACTAATTCAGAGGATGAAACTGAATAGAATAAGAACCTTTCTGTAAAGGTTTTTAATAGTTTTATAGTTGGTATGATTGATTGTAATACTTGAATTCAGGGAGGGCAGAGAACTCTACGTTAGAGGAGGAGAAAGGACGGGATATTCTGCTTTTTTTTTGTTTTTAGTCAATTTGGTAATTAGCACATTTTACCAACTGCAGAGCACAGGGGAAATGATTCACTGACCCTGTTACCATAATCTGCCCCATTTAAAAAGGAAAAGGTCAAAACCTGAGGAGTGGTTGGGAGCAAACAAAGGGCTGATGAATTACAGGGAAGAGCGTGTGTGAATCACGCTCTCTGGGACTGCCAGGGAACCCACTACGTACACACACACGGATCTCCCTAAAGGGGGCCCCCCTCAACATACACTTATTATGCACCCACCCTGTTTTTAGGATACACTTAGAAGCTGGTAACACAAGGATTTTCAATACCGTGCCCTCACAGCACCTGTACTCTGCAATAATGACCCCATAAGCTACGCAGTTACATATGAATATGTAGTTTACATTTATTAGTGCTACAGTCAGGCAACACTGACATTCCTAAAATAATTTTTACCAGGACTCACAGACTTTAGGACACGAGGATTATGGAACCTTATGCTAATGGTATCTGGCATCAGCACACAGGATACAGCTTTTAAATTACTTGGAATATTTTTGGTTTTATAGTTGTGGCTCCCCTCCTCTTCCTGAATTTCCTTTCAAAGACTTTGTAGAATTTTCTTTTAAGTTTTTCGGCCTTCTATTGTTGCTCACAGATTTTATTAGCCTCCAAAACCCCACAATCAGTCCATAAGAATGCAGTCTTTTCATCAAACCATGTCTTTAATCTGATCTATCTGGAAAGCTGTAACCACCCTCCCCCATCTTTCTCCTAATCATTCCTGATAACTTTTTCCATTTTTAACCATCAAACTAAGCTTATTTGCACCCAGAAGAGACACGTGTACAGGGGGAAAAGATGCTAGAGAGCTCCTCCCCATGTTGTGTTGTGCCAGTATTGTGTTCCAAAGGCCACTTATTTGGGAATAAACAGGCATGGGACTGAATTTGGGATAAGAGAATACATTGATGGAGGACATGATCGTGAGTGGGCCCCACACCAACTTACTCCAAATTGCCAAGCCTGGGCTAAAGGTATGAGACCCGATTAGAAGAAAAAACAACAGAAAGCCAAAGTATTTTGGAGAATGTGGCAGCCTGGGATTACACAAGCAGCCTGTCTTCTTCAGTTTGGCTGCACATGGATCCAGTCACAGAATAACCAGTTCCTGAACTGGAGATACTGACTTCACAGGAGCTTACGCTTATAAATCCCTCACAAGTTCCAAGAGAAGTCAGTGCCTTTGTTCAGCAGAATGAGAGACAAATTTTGGGTAAACTTAAAACAAAGCAAGGGACTGTTAAAAAAGAATAGAGAGAAGCTATAAATCCTGGCTCAACAAGCACTTTACACCAGGCAACAGGGATCAGATCTAAGCCAGATCCAAACTGCGGTGGGGGGAAGGAAAGAAAGAGGGCTTATAAAATATATACTATGTCCTCGCTTGGTTTTATAGTGCTGGCTGCTGGAAAGGGAGAGATTTGTCTTGGCAGAGAGAGGAAGGCAAGGACGAGATCGGTACAAAGCAGATGAAGTTCTGTGAGCAGATTACTGGAGCCCACCTCTGACATTCAACAGAAAACCAGTGAACTGGACTTCAGTTTTATCGGCTGGCAGAGAAGGGAGGGACAATGCACAGAGGCAACGGGACTTCAAGCTGGAAACACGGGACTAAAGCATAAGACACTGCAGAAGAAGGAAAAAAAAAATAAATACTGCATGCCCTGAACCACAGAAGTAATTAACATTGCAACAAGGGCATGTGTCCAAGGCTTGCTTTTCTTTTCCACTCCAAACACTGCACTTTTCAGTTGTGCACAGACAGTTCTTCTAGTCAACACCTTAACGCCTCCTAAATGTTTTGTATTTTGGTGCACAATTCAACCAAACTTCAGAAAGTGTTAACATTTACCATGTTACTCATGGTAAATTAACCTGTGGCCCTGTGGTGAACTTTGAGACTTTAAGTTAGACACTGTAGAATGTCTTTATTGCATTTCAATCGGTTTCTTGCAATTGGAACACCTAACCCAAAACAAAATGTCAAAGTTGTTTTAGGAAGAAATACATTAACTTCAGGAAAGGTAGAACATAACATTTAGGTAGCTATGAGGCATGTCAGAAATAAGGTCACCGTTGTAACTCTGGTTGCAATATTTCTTTATACTGTGTTTGTGCAAGTACTACTTTCATTAGGAACTGATGGAGCAAAGCTCTCTGGGGTTCTAAGGATTTTCAATAATTATATCTCAATGTATTTGATATATAGCAGCTGTAGGACAACGCTTATTTGAATAAGTTGCCCCATCAAACTGCAGAACATCTGATGGCTGCCCAGCTCAGGAGAGGGTAAGTCTCCAATGAAAGGTTAATGGTCTCCAGCTGAAGAAGGCTCAATGGATAACTGATGCACTCAACCGAGCCACCAGTCTTGAAGCAAACTGCATGATTGATCCTTAAAAACACGGCAGCCTGAGCCCAGAACTAAAGGCAAGCCTCACAGGTGCTTCAAATAGGTCAGAAATATGAGTGCAGCCTATACATCACCATCTGCTGAAAGGGCAAATCATACTCGGTGCTCAAAATTAAACTGGGAGCATTCATCTGTGTCACTACAACAGGATCCCTAAGGCTAAGTGATTTCAGTTAATGTAATTAACCATCAGGGTATACAGCATTCCTAGAATACATACAACTGGAAAGATCATTCACTTTTGGTAGACAATTAACCTAATTTGTCTAATTAAGTTTCAGAATACTCCTTCTCCTCCCAAAGATGTGCTGGTAGGGAAGGTAAAAGCTCCATCATTGCCCTTGCTCAAGTCCCTTAGAGAACCCTCCTGTCACAGCACTGTTTTGGAAAGAACAAAACATTTTCTATTCAAAGTAACTTGATATCATTTACAAGCAGGAAAACTGTGGATGTGTAAAATAAGAGGATACTTCTTTAACGCCGAAAAAGTTCAAAGCTGTTGAGGACCCAGGCTTTTTTGTTGTAGATTCTTCTAAGTCATTATTTTTGTACATTGCCTGTCCTATATGTGAGAACTCTGGCTTCGTCTCCAGACTCCCTGGGAGTAACACATGCCAGGAATGCATATTTTTAAAACTGGGAATGTTTTCAAGGTATTTTGGCTCATGTGAATAAAATGTTAAGGTATCAGCAAGCCAACCGGGAAAGCTGTCACCTCACCAAAATTTGAAATGCTTTTCTAGCTGTTCCCCCAGAACACAGGGACCCGAAAAGAAAATATGAAATCTGGGGAATGAAACAAGTTTTCCAACGTCAGGGACTGCCCTGCATCTCGCCTTTGCAGAAAAAAGTAATTGAATACAGAAATGCCACAAGGATTCTAGTGAGGCTACAGAGCCTGCATGACACTTACTGAATTCCCTTCAAAATACAAAGAACCTCTTCATCCCAGCTGGGACTCAAATCTGTTGTTCCATGGATGTTAGGCGTACCAAAAAAAAATTCAATACAGAGATTACTGCACTAGGATTACTGGCAAAGATTTTTCTACTGCATTTGAGACTGGATGGAACAGAGACAAAGTCAGATCTAATTCTTCCACAAACACATATATAATGGTATTTCAGAAATTAAAGTAATGAGGAACACTGGAAATGGGAACCCACTCAAAATCTGATTTCAGCTTTAATCATAGAATGGTTCAGGTTGGAAGGGACCTTAAAGATCATCCAGTTCCAACCCCCTGCCCTGGGCAGGGACACCTCCCACCAGA
>JAOXJK010000004.1:32829398-32853720 GCA_025774025.1 Xenus cinereus | reverse complement strand
TGAACCCCCCCAACTCTCTCAGCCCCCCCTCCCAGCAGAGGGGCTCCAGCCCTCCCAGCATCTCCATGGCCTCCTCTATCCCAGCTCCAACAGCTCCAGGTCCTTCTGATGTTGGTGGCCCCAGAGCTGGAGGCAGGAGGTACCTCATTCTCCCAGTCCCTGCCTTTGCCTTCTGCAACTTGGACGGCGTGGTTAGAGCACTTGCCAGTGAAGACTGAGGCAAAAAAATTGTTGAGTACCTCAGCCTTCTCCATATCCCAGGTGACCAGGTCTCCCCTTTCCTTCTGAAGAGGGCACACATTTTCCCTAGTCTTCCTTCTATCACTGACATTTAAAGTATTATGTCAACTAAATAACTGTATTTAATACTAGTTAATACACTTGCTTTCTACCCTGACTACAGGGATAATTTGTGGCCAGTGATATCTGGCCTTTTAAGTAGAAGCCATCACCTATAAATTCAGCTAATTCAACTGTTTTATGCTTAGCCTGTTTCCTAAGGAGATTTGGTCAAAAGCACAGAAGAGACAGAATCAAGGTCATAGCTTTAAAATTAAGCAATTGTAACAGCAAAGATATTTTAACAAGTCAACACTGGTTTCATCAAAGCATTTTAAGAAACATGGGAAGGACAGAGGAGGGGCACGCTCCATTCCAACCATTTCTCAAAGACAGAAAGATAAACTTTCCATATTTCCAAAGATTACTTTTAGATAAGACAAAGGTACATAAAATACCATCTGCTTGCAAAGCTAACGCTACCACTGTGCTACAAGCCTGAGAGGCAGCTCAAGAGAAATTTAAGAGAGTGTGTACTTACACAGCATAGAAAAGATTAACCTTCAAGTCAGCTCTCAAGTACAACTTCAAAAACCGCAGGCTACAAACCAACAGGTCCAGCTTGCCTTTAATCCAACATTCAATGTTCCAATTTGAATCTGAACAAAAGAAAGGGATTAAACATTTCTGAACTATATTAAAACAAAACCAAAACAAAAAAAAACCAAAACACACTAAACCAAAACCAACTCAAGAGCCAGGATAAAATTCACTCGCGAAGAGAGGACAAGCAACAGACAGTCATGAAGGTCAAGCCGGACCACAAGCGTGCAAATATTTGTGAATAATCCTTGCTGAATTGGGCACCAGTATATGTCCTTTAACATTTAAAAGGCTAACAACCTGTGTGATACCGCTGCATTCTCATTATTAGAGAAGGAATATATTTTACCCAGCTTTACGGACAAGGTCACAAGGGGAAGAAAGAAATTAAGCTGCTGCTGGTGGTGGAAAGTTTTGCTACTGTTAACTGGTAGAGGCTCTACGAGGCTGTGCACTGTGACGTTGTACACACACACGCAGCTGTACTGCATACACAACAGCAACACATTAGCATGGCAGTCTTTAACGGAGATTTATTTGTTCCATTGGACAATTCTTGTAAAATGAAATTCTACTCTACTGATGTCAGTGAGATTCCTGCCGCTGATAGCAGTATGCCAACAGGCCGCTATGCTGCTCACAGACTGGCTTAAAGGAAGAGAAAAACAGTCTAGGGAAAAATAGTTCAGCTCTAATCCATGTACAGATATTTATTAAGGCATCACAATCCAGGCAGAAAAGATCTCCCCCGTCTCCTGAAGGAGTTTAAAGCCCTTATCCACAAAAAAATATTTAAAATACTTCTCATAGTGTCTAAACACCTTTGAAGATCTGGGCTAATGTCCTCGTATGCAGTGGTACCTATTTTATTCAGAGTTCCCCAAGGAAGAGAGCCAACTTTATTTCTCCCCCCTTTGAAACTTTGCTATACAATTTCCTTCAGCTTCCACTACAGACTTCTGTGATTAAGAATTTTACCATAGTATGTTGTCTGCTCTGGATAAAAATGAATACCCATTAATACAACCCACCCCACCAACCCCACAAAAAAAAAACCCAATAATTTTTTTCTAAGAAGTAACTTTTTATGCCCTCAAATGGAAAACCTACCTATTTCCTGAGAAGCAGAGATATTTATTTCTGAAGGAATAAACGTCCTTGCTCGCATGCTTGCTCTGTACAAAGAACACTCAATGTTGTTATCACTCCAAAGGCAACACAGGAAACTTTCTTCATTCGTTAGCAAGGGGGGCTTGGTTTCAGGTGTTCCACGATCTCTCCTCAAACCAGACCAGCTCTCTACAACTTCAGCAGAGAAATGATTCAAAAATGTCTCATTTAGCAGCATACAGGGTAATGTAAAGTTCCTGGGAGGAATTTGATGGACCATACAATGGGCAACTGTCGTTTGAAGGAAGTCTGCAAATATAAATGCAAAGATATCTGAAAAAAAAAAAAAAAAAAAAAAAGAAAAAGTTCATATTACTTGACAGTGGAAAGGAAGCGGCTGATGTTATACAGAAACACATTCATTACTGAAAAATCAGACTATTTCCAGGGACTGTTCTCCTCCGAGTTGCAGACAAAATTACTAACAAGGTCCCCTCTGAACTGGTGTCAAAACTGACAGGTGCCAACCTCCTTCCCCTGAGCCACTACACCCAACTCTGTTTTCCTGACCTCTCGAAATAGGTCAAGACCAAGACTGTAAGGGAAGCACCTATTTAGGGTAAATTGGCTTATATTAATTCAAAATACAGTGAATCCTAAATCTAAGTCCATGCACGAGCCTCATTTCCTCCTGCAGTGCTGGGACATTTCCCATCCAGCTCTTATAACATGGCTCCATTACTGTAGAAAAAATAATCCCACTGTAAATATAACACATAGTCACACTGTAAGTGTTAAATACCAAAGAATAGTTTTACAAGAATACACGACTGGATGTAACTATGCAGCCCCAGGGCATTATCTGGGAAATGAGATGTAGGAAAAGAATAATCTTTTCCATCAGACTTAGATTCTTCAAAATAAAATCGCTCTGGCCACATTTTTAGCTCTTGTTGGTAAGTCATAGCTTGAATTACGCTAACAATGATTTTTGAGAACGACGGTTTTGGAAACAGCTTACTGTAAAACACTGCATGAATTTCAAAGATTAAAGCTCTAGTTACAGAAAGGCATGTGGGTCATTTGCACACTCCGCATTCAGCTTTTTGCTCAGTAAGGGCATAAATATTTTAAGCAGTTCATTAGACAGAAATTAATTCATGCTCTATGCCTTGCAATAGCCAAAATTAGAGAAACAGAATTTCTTTAGCACTGTTTGATTAATAGCACATAAGCATAAGCTAAATCAGATAAAAACACAAAATGTAAGCTTTTAAGAAAATTAGGTGCATGGTACCTTAAAAGAGGCCACTGTTATACTATGCAGTGTGTTACAGTGCTTCGTTTTCTCATTACACAGGTTTTGTACTGGGGACTCCTGACGGATTCTGCTCTTTCCTCCTCTCTCATTTCAGAGTTTGTGCCACTCTAACTATCAGCTTCATTAGGGCTCCTGCCCGCACGAGGAGAATTCAGTTGACCAAACAGACTATTAGTTCCTAATACTCATTTGTTCTTTTTTAATCATGTAAGTGCCATGGATGCCTATGAAGCAGGACAGATAACTAACATCCTGCCCAATTCACAGAGGAAACCGCAGGGTGGGAAGAGATTCCTGCATCTATTTCTCTGAAAAACAGATTCCCCCCTCGCATATCGCACCAGACAATCTCACAGGATTAATTAAATCCTATACAGTCAAAACGCGTGCAGCTACTTACAACTTCTGCAGAAGTGCTTAAAAAATAGTGATACTTTACAATACAGAATGTTTATCATAGGATTGCTATAGCCCATTAATAAAATGCAGCATGCATTAAGAATGTTTTCAATCAGCAGCTTATTTCATGTCTGGGTTAATGGGGCTACAAAGATACCAGCCGTGGCTATTTGCTTATTCGCAATCAGAGAGAGATGGCCAGAGTTACTTTCAGTCATTACAGACCATCAGATGGTGACAAACTGCTCTGAAGCGTAATGAAAACTCTCAGAGGCATCCAGGTTTTGTAATTAAAAGGTACACAGTATGTTTAGATTATGTAAGGTATGTAAAAGAATGTCAACAATGCAATAGTTGATACTGAGGGGATAAAGGTACGTATATAGAAAAGATAAAGAAAGATCTATATGTACACAGAAAAGATATAAAGATGTATATTTATATAAAAAAGATATAGAAATCTAATGATTGATTCATCTTTTGTGAAAAATACAAGATGATATAATTTTTGAAACTAACTTCACTGGATTACAGCATCTGCTTTCTCCCTAAGCATCATCACCAAAAGCCTTTAAATACTTCTTATTTTAATCAAAAAAATTAAAGGCAAATACCAGCTGTCCCTGAACAGCATACACCAACATTGTCACAGACTGTTAGAATTTCCCAATTAGAAAACCAGTTTATTATATCCAACATTTGCAGTTAATTGAGCGCCCCTTATCAGCACTGTGCATGTGAAAGCAGGAACATCAGGTACCTAAAAAAGCAGAGCTCAGACTCAGAAGTGACACCCTGGCTACACTGAACTAAATTGAAATTTTGCAGTTCTGATGGAACTGGGAATTTCCCTTCTGCTTTTGGACCTATTAGGGTAAAAAACCAAATTGCCCATGAACTTCTATCTTATCAAATTTTGACTAGGGCATTTATTTGTCTGTATGCTGACCCACCACATACTTTCCACTGATACTTCCTGATGTTAATAGTCAGTTGCACTGCTTTTTGGGATACGACACAGAAGCACAACCCTGAGAGTGTCCACATTTCAATTATAGAATCATAGAATGGTTCAGGTTGGAAGGGACCTTAAAGATCATCCAGTTCCTGCCCTGGGCAGGGACCTCCCACCAGACCAGGTTGCTCCAAGCCCCCTCCAACCTGGCCTTGAATATGACACCAGGTCCTCTGTCTATTCTAGTTGCATGGTGTGATAATATACTAATGCAGTAACGTGACTTGAAAACATCACTGTAAAACAGAAATGGTGATTACTCTTCATTCTGCATCATTTCTGACAGACTTATTTTTTTAGTAACTTACCCAATAGCACAAATATGGTCAGAATCATTTGCCAATACATCTTGCTTTGTAGAACTGATCTGAAAAACATATAGAAAACTGAGAGCTGATAATTTTCATTTCATTATTTCATTAGGGTTTCATCTTGGTGCACTTTGGTTAATTTGATACTCACACCTGTGACAGCAGAAAGGAAGAACAAAATCAGAATGTGTTTTGAGGAATAGAATATCAACTAAATATCAATACAGCTCTTCTTTCATTATTACAGCTACGTAGTACCTAATTTCTCCAGACTTTTGCTGATCATTGTTCACCTTCTGGGTTAGGTCATCTGAAATCTAAACCATCAAAATGTCCAAGAGATACTCAATTTTCAAAGTGCAGGACACACAAAAGCACTTGGGCACCCATTTCAGCACTGAAGACTTCACTAAACTTTACAGTACTTTACAGTACTATTTCAATACTCTTCTTTCATCTCAGGTACTTTGTTCTTTTTTATTTTCATCCCACAGTTACATAAATTCTGTTAAAACCCAAATATAAGCATTTTTTAAAAAAAAAAAAGCTCAGTGAAGACATCAGAGTAAAACATACAGAGTTTGGTTGCCATTGTAGTTAACCAGAACTGAGTGATTAGTAAAACGTACAGCTCAAGTCAGACAGAGAATGCTGGGGCAAGAAGTAAGATTTAAGGAGTCCCTCCTAAGTATTCCTCAATATTTCTGAGAACAATTTCCTCGAGATCATCCATGTTGCCAAAAGAACTGGGGCCAGCGCTATGTAATAAACTGGCCTTTCAGTTTGGAGGTGCATGAACTGTACTACATATAGAGAGAGATACTTTATGATACATACAGATTACGGCGGTGGGAGAGTCTCTGTACTGGCTACACAGTTGGAAGGAAAGCGTGTGTGGATGCAGATGACCAGAAGGAGAGAAAAAGGGCGATTCCTTCCAGGTTTTTACCCCTTCTCAGTGCACAGTGTGAGTACATCCCTGTCGTCTCACCCAGGGCAGCGCCTCAACAAGCCAGTGCAGAGCAGGTCAGCCCCACAGAGGAACCAGCGGCTGCTAAAGAAACAAAAGGATTTGGTTACAATAAGGAAAGCCACCCTCTGCTCAGAGCTATCCCTCCTGTCCCTTTTGCCCTCAACAGAGACCTTGGTAAGATCACCCAGTGACCCTGACGCTGAGGTGATTCAGTAGCCACAGCCGTCTACCTGAAGCAGCAGACAATTCATCACTGAAGGTGAAATATTTCCGTATTCTTGTCCCCCTGCACGCTCACCCCCAAGGAAAGCACTTGCAAGTTTAGCTGTGGCTGGAACCGGAACCAAGCCATTTCTTCAGCACAGACCATCTTCATTTCAGCCTGCAGGATGAGTCAGTCCCATCCACTCTTCTCCCCATTCACCCGGGTTATAATCAGAGTACATTTTAAGCTACATTTTGAGCAATTAAAGAGGAAAGCTCAAAATTTCAAAAGCAGTGCTTCACAACCCCTATTTCAGAGGAAAATTTGCCTCTCAGCACAGCTTTTAGGAGGCCAACCTTACCTGCACCTCTTCCATTAGTCTATTTCCTAATAGGTGAGCCATGAGGGCCAGAGGCATTATCTTGCTACAACCTTCTATTAAGTCTGTCGTTTCACAAAGATACAGTCCAGGATTATTTCCAAAAGCCCATGATCAAAGTTATCTATTTTTTTCCAAACTTTCTAACTGAAGAAAAAGAAATCTTTTAAGATAATGTACCTGACATAAGCATACACTTTTCATGCTATTAAACGTATGAAAAACAGTCCATGTTCCTCTTTTACAGGTGCAACAAAAACATGCTGTTCGTAGCTCAGCAAGAAACTGTCAGAGATCACTTCCACATGTTGTACAAGACAATCACAAGACACGTATTTCAAAGGCTTATAAAGTCATCAATATGTCACGGACGTTACAGCAAACGCTTTAAAGCTCTGACTTTCAAAACAAGTGAAAAATATCCCCCATAAAGAGCTCTAAGTAAGCCATAAAGTCCATCACTTGCTCTCCCATCACAGGCACTGCAAAAAGCAAAGGCTGTTACCCAGATATCTGAGCCCTGTAGCTTCTATATGTTTGAAGGAAAGAACCACTATTTCGGTAATTACACATATTTCATTGTACGTTCAAAGCAAAAGATGAGACACCACCCCTCGTTTGTTCCTGGGAGTAAGGCAGCAAATGGTTAATTGTGTTAATAGCAACTGCTGTGTTAGTTTCACCCTGCAACACCTACTGTAGCCTGAAAAGAAAGCAGCCCCAGATCCCCAGAACAACACACACCTCAAAGAAGGAAAGTTATAATTATGTAGTCTACTGAAGATAAAGTCATTTTTCACTTCCTGCTGCCATAATAGAGCAATCACAGAGATTCTGATATCAGCACTAGTTGAATCATAATTAACAATATTTGGACCAGAAGGCAAAAATACAATTCAGACCAGCTCGAGATATCTTCTCCTCCTACTTCTATTGCATCCATCTCGGCTGATTTTCACAAAGGTGTTATTTTTCAATCCTGGTTCCAACAACATTCATGAACAAAAAATAGTGCTGTAGACGATCAAAAAGCATTGTGAGCTACATATCAGCAACACTCGCTCCTCTCCTGTTCAAAGGTCAGTGTTGCTCGTGTAAACTTTATAGAGGAATTGGGTAAAAAGAGATATCTACAGAGAACTCCCAGGACAAGGTGAATGTGCTACTGGACCAGACACGACTATCCAGCATATTTTCTAGTAAGAATACTGACCTTACCAGAATTCCTAACTTCATTGTAAGAAAGAATACAAGTTTTACAAGAACAGTCACAGGGAATGGGAAGTTAAATAAAAGAGAATTATTAACATTTCTAACTATAGCTCCATTCCAGAAAGAGTAAGTTAACTCAGCACGGACAAATGGCTTTATGCATGGCTGGGAGGTATCTATACAAACATAAGGAATCAGGGCCCATTTTAACACATCTATCTTAAGATACTGCATTCTGAAACCACCAGCTTTGCTCCTGCTGCATACAATAAATTTTCCAATTCCATTTGTAAATAGTGTGTTCCTCTCCATGCTAACCACTGTACAAAAAACTTCAGCAACTAGAGTCCCTGCCTTGACAAAAACATCTGATTAAAACCAAAATACAGCAGATAAGACAAGCAAGAAGGGCAAGAATGAAAGTAAGATCATTTTTCTTTACGGGCCGGATGAGAAATCATACTATATCCATTGACACATCAGCATGGGAAACGTTTTCAGCAAAGCCTGGAACAAGCACGGCTGGTGATCCACAAACACCTGCTCACTGGGCACGGAAAATGTACTCAAAGTGTTCCTTTTCCTTCTGGAGCTGCCTTTTTTTTGGTTGCTTTTTACCCCAGTGTCTTGTCTTTGACAACTTACATTTCCGCACGTCTCCTTTCTGAACTACAGAAAGAGGGTTGAAAAGAGGACTGCAGTATGAGGCAGGTCTACCTGTCCAGTTTGAACACCAGTGAACAGAGGGTGGCACTGGTGACTAAGAGTGCCAAGTCTCCACGACCCGTCCCGGGTGCAGCAGAGTAGCACAACCCTAAACGCCACTAAACTCAGCTGCAAAATTCTCACCGACTTTTACAGGGAGAAAGAAACTAGATGAGCAAATGTTGCAAGATGAGAGCTTTACATATTAGTGGTTTCCAATGAGCAATTTCAAAGCCTACAGAAATTTATAGAAACTCAGCTGCCAGGATCTCTTATTTTTCCTCAAGTAATGTACACACACATACAGGGTCTGGAGCTCTTTTTTTAATTTTCCTCCCAAAAAAACAACAACAGCTGCTAGTTAATAGGAAACAGAAACATTATACTGCAAGCACACAAACTGTGCCTGACTTTTGCAAGCACTCTGCTACAGCTGTTTTTAAATATTTAAAAGATCTCTATAAAGCATAAAAATATTTTAGTAATAATGCCTACGCACAGTGCCTTCTGGCCTGCTCTTTAAGGGTGCCGAGGGCCTTCCAGTCCTGTTGGTTTTGGCAAGACCAGTGGTTCTTGGTTAGCTCTCCTGGACATGGAATTTCATTGCATTTGTTTGTCATTTAGTATATTAGTAAACATTATTAAACAGGCTGGATGGGGCTTTGAGCAACCTGGTCCAGTGGGAGGCGTCCTCCCAGTGGGAGGGCACGGGGTTGGAACTTGATGCTCTTTAAGGTTCCTTCCAACCTGAACCATCCTATGATTAATAAAGAGCTCAGAGTAAATGGAACATACAAAATAGCAATGAATATGGCTTGCATTGAATAATTTTGCTTCCTAATACTAAAGCTTTAACCAAGGCAACTCAAGTTGTATGTGCCCCCACACACTAAGTGCAGTAAAACCAGCAGCAGAGCTCCCCTTGTAGCACAGCTACAAAAAGAGGCTCCAAGTCTGCGGAGGGAGCCCCTCTGCTGAAACTCAACAGCAAAACGCCTCAAAGCTTCCACAGAACGTACAAATCTTCTTGATCGTAGTGAAACTATCCCCTCATTTCACGAACATCCACAGGTTCACCAGAGGGAAGGCAGGGATCCAGCAGAACAGCGGTCTCATCAGCTCCTGCATTTCCAATACCACAGCGCTGAAGTTTGTGCACCCTCACAACACACTATTTGAGAGAGTTAAGAATCATAAATATTCCTGATTTTAAGTCAGCAATAAAGAAAAACATTTTTAATACACACTTTTCTCTCAGTGATGACCATCTATTGGTTTTTCCTTACACGCAACTATAAGCAGAGCTCCTGCAGTTACCTGGCACTTAAAGCTCCTTCGTATCACAACCACACTTGGTAGTTAAGGGGCCCTGAGTGTTTTCATTATAAAGTCTATTTATAAATGCTGTGTCAATAATTAACATCAGATTTCCAAAGTGCTCTTCTGTCAGAACGGACTATAATGGCTTCTGCAGCATCAGTGACTCACAACTCACATTCGAGAAGATCTCTTTTCTTCTTTTGCTTCAGACACTAAGCCTCACGAGAAAAAAAAATAAAAAAGGTTTGATTTGGGTACACTACGCCAACCTCCAAAGTTGTCCTTTGGAGAGCTGATCTGCGAAGGGACAGACCATGCTCAGCCACCGGCTCCGTTCCGCTTTCAACGTCGATTTCGGCAAAAACCAGCCGGTTTTTACCTCAAGCTGCCCATTTTCTCCCCACTTCCAGGATGGAGGGAGCCGACCCCCACGGGTGAGAGGAAGAGTCCCGTCAAGCTGGGAGGGAGGAAAGGAGGGAAGCGGGCAGGACCCCCAGCCCCGCGGCTGTCACTCGGAGAAAGCCGCAAATTAGAGATACAAGCGAAAAAAGTAAATTCACCCACCTACTCCGCTTCATTCCCGGAGTCTTCACCGGCAGCCGAAGTCACGCCGCAGCGGGCATGTCTCCCAGCTCCGCCGGGCGCCTTCGCCGGCTAGAACGGCCCGGCCGGGGAGGAGCAGGAGGGTTCCCTCCTCCGCCGCCCGCTCCCCTCAGCAGCCCCAGCGGCCCCGCCTCGTCCTCCCGCTGGCCGGGGCGGCACGGCCCGCCCTGCCCGTCCCCCCTCAGGGCCGGCCGGCGGCGGGGAGGGGCCGCTTCCCCCTCACCGTTCCCCCCTCGCGGTTCCCCTCACACACAAAATGGCGGGGGGGGGGGTGTTCACCCCTTCTGAGCGCGGTGCGAGCCCCCTCACAGCGCAGGGTGGCGTTCCCCCCTGCGTATTTTAATTTAATTTCATACAAATAGCACGTCGATGAAGAAAAATAAAAGTTTAAGCCTTCAAAAAGGTGGCAGCCGGTGAGGTGGGACGCGTGTTAAGCTCCTCACATCCCACCAGCACGGGTGCCAGGGGGTTTAGCTGTCAGCACTTCGCCCCGAGGAGTAAGTTAAGTCACACGGCATCACTTCTCTCTTCTGTAAAGTGTATACGAATAAAAGTACTTTTAGGAAAAAGTTTCCACACATCCCTGCACGTTAAACCTTGGGCTTCCCTCCCCAGCCGTCCTGACTCGGCTGCCTGGCATGGTGGGCCTTGAGGGAATTTGTCCAGGGTGAGTTCAGGGAGACCTGACAGAGAATAATCAAAGTTTTCCTCTTCTAATAACCTAACACATTATGATTATAATAGAAAGAAATCTAATGACAGTTCTTACCTTTTTTTTTTTTAAGGCGGAGTGGGACTGTTTTACCTAAATAGAGAACCTTCAGGGAACAATCGGAGCTGTCTGGATCCACACAAGCATTTGTTAAGAATTTAATTAACGTTCAGTTTAAATATTCCAGTTAGTGGTTTTAACAGTGGAAGCTGTACAAAACAGCCAATTGTTAAAGTAAAAGGTGACATAAACCAGAAGTATAGGGAAGGCTTTCTGGCTATTAAGCCTATTCATTATATTTCCCAAGGATCTCTGAATTGTTACAAAACCATAAACAAACATTGTGAATTACTAATCATAACACAACCATGCCTACTTGTCAGTAGAAGGATAAAGATTAGTGTTTTAAAAAAACTGATTCAGATACATTTCTTTAAAAAGGCACATTAAGCAATGCTGTGCAATTTGGTTATGGTAATTTGTTGAATTACGTACTAGAAAATTATAAAATTTGGTTCTGAAAATCCTATTCTTTAAGGTTGTGAAAATGCTAATACTAGTAGCAAAGAAAAAAAAATCTACAGAATTTATTTTCTTTTTAGAATTATGATATTAAACATTGGAGCTATTTCCTCAGAACGCCTAGATTTCCAACTGGAACTCATTTCTGCATCATAAAATTGTCAAAGATAATGTGTTTTTATTTAAAAAAAAAGCACTAGGTTTGTAACTCAGTTATGAGCCATTCAATTGAAACAGATAATTATTTCCCATTATTTTGTGAACAATCTGGATGCAGAGAGTATTTTCATCTCTTCTTTACTATGCTACTCTGCTATGGCTAATGATGTTTTAATACCAAATATACATGGATTGCTTTCAGAAAGATTTTGTTTAACTTAAAAGTCTTCAGCCATACCAAAGAAAATGACAGTGAAATAAATGTAAATCCTGACCTTGAATTGCTAAATGAGTTTTTCAAGTATTAAATTCGTGAAGACCAGGTCTGAAGTTGGAAAAGCGAACAACATCCCCAGGCTATACAAATAGGTTCTAAAATGGACAACAAATACACTGTACTGATCTGTACTTCTCCAAAAAGCTATACCATATGTAGCTTAGGAGCTACCTTCACGTGGAAGTCAGAAGTCCAGTTAGTAAGATAAAAAATGCCACTTTTTTTCAAGGTTTGTTCTTTTTTCTAACAGATAGCCGTGGGCCCAGTTGCACACATAGATTTCCAGCGTGGATCAGGCTCACAGAAGAATATGCACCCAGAGCACCTTGTCTCCAACTGCAGTCCGTGCCACGTGTCATTAAAGATATGGCACGAAAAGGAGACTTGGAAAAAATGCTAAAACAAATGGCAAAAACAGAGATTAAGTTACAGATTAGAGATAACCCCCCTTAAAACAAACAGCAAAAGTAGAGATTACAGATTTGCTAAAACCCCACGTTAGATACCGAATCTCCTCGGTTTGCTGTAAAGATAACAATGTTGACCGTAGCAACAGGAGCAGGAGGAATAACAAAGGGGCAAGGAAACTAAAATTACTGTAGCCACAGCAGGGAGAACGCTGAAAGAGTTTAATATATGAAAAAAGAGTTATGAAAAAAATATCACATGAAATTGCATGACCCAGGCACTGGTATTTTAAGCAAATCTGTTAAGTAGTGGTACGATAAGAGTTAATGTGATAACATCTGATTTCTACAACATACAAAACTTTAGAACAAATTGGGTGTGGGGAGGTTGAGCAGTTGGGGAGTAAACCCGAAGGAGAAGGAATTAGGAAGTATTTAAAGCAAAGGACAATTCTGGCAGTAAGTCGGATGGTTATAAACCTGCCACAGAAACATTTAGGCCTGTTATTAAAATTTGAGTCTTGGCCAATAGAAGACTTATTTCTGGAACAATTTTCTAATGGGAATAACAGGACAATGAACGATTATAGAGGTTTATGCCTCTAATAAAAAGAAAACTCAATAAAATAGAGAGAATCTTCTACCCTCACATTTCTTTGCTACCGATGAGAGTTCCTTGAGTTATGACCAATTTCACCCACACCCCAAACCACTCGGCACCAGTCCCCTTTCCACACACCCAGATTTAAATTCTTATACTACCTGACAGCGAATTGTCTGTCCCTCTACTCAGTTTGTATATACCTTTTCTCACCCAGCAGCTTGAAATGCAGCTACGCTTTATTTACCACTTCCTCACTTCCACAGCTGTTTAAGGCTTGCATGGTATCCCCTCCTGTGGGTTATTTTCTCTTAATGAGATCCATTCATTCAAATCTCTCTTAAAGACCTGCTTCTGCTATAATGTACGTATCCATGACCTGCTGGCTCTCTTTTAATTTAAGACAAATGGATAAAAACCACGCTTTACTCCACAAAGTAGTGGTGTAAATCACATTTTCACCCTCTTGCGCTGTTTGTCCTTGTGAGTAAAGAGCTCTTTGAGAAAAGAGTTGATGCATTATGTAAAGCAATTCCACTTATTTAACAGGAACTTCCAATTGAAAAAAAAAAAAACAAACCCCACAGAAATTATATTGAGGAATATAAAAATTAAAAGCGAGGACTGAGCCCCACTAGAAATGATGTACCTTTAATCTTGCTTGTGCCCATCCTGTTTCTTGGAGGAGGCAGGAGGGATTCAGAATCAGGGTACCAGAGACTGATAGGTCCCTGGTGTGTGCAACTGAGGGTTTTTTTTCTTTTCAGCAATATTATTTTAAAATAAATGCAAAAAGGGTATCTCTGCTTCATAAGGTATGAAGAAAACTATTTTTATTTACCTATTGCAAACTCTTCTCAGTCAACAGACTCGAATGTGATATCATACTATCTTCTGTATTGTGTAAATAGTTCCACCACGGCTGCACAAACAAACCACCGATTGGCTTTTATTTATTTATTGACTTTCTGTAATTCATGATCCATTTCCTCAAAGCAGCATCAGCCAATTTCGCTCCTTATTAAAATAACCACCATCTCTGATTGATAAGTTCTATTTTTAATATTTCTCTATTCTAATATGACAGTTTGGGAAATCAGACTACGCACAGCTTATGTCTGAGGTCAGGAAGCCGTTGAAGTTTTTGTATCCCGGACTTCCATAGCATAAGCAAAAGCTGTCACAAGCTGCCCAGTCTGCCATGTCCCTGCCAGGTGAGATCCAAAGAGGGACCACTAGAAAATAATTTTCTATTTAGTTTAGAACATCTTGAGACAAACATTTGACAGAGTAAGTTTTCTTTCACTTCCCCATGTAGCACTGGTGTTCAGTGGACCAGAAGAAAAATCCCATACGTAACTTACACTAGGGCATATTTATTGTTTTTTTTTTTCCTCCCTTAATCGCTAAACTAAATCTTCCTGAAGTTTAATCCTTTTACTTTTTCATATACTTAAGAAAGACAGAAGACAGGTAATTCCTTCTTTCAGAAGTCCTTTGATGTATGTTATATTGTTGCCTCATAGTGATTGTACTTTGTGTAAACTAAAGTTTAGGGCAGCGGAGATGGTGAGGGGTCTGGAGACCAAGTCTTGTGAGGAGCGGTTGTTCAGTCTGAAGAAAAGGAGGCCGAGGGGAGACCTTCTCACTCTCTACAGCTCCCTGAAAGGAGGGTGTAGCCAGGGGGGTTGGTCTCTTCTCCCAAGGAACAGGCAATGGGACATGAGGAAATGGCCTCAAGTTGTGCCAGGGGAGGTTTAGGATGGATATTGGGAACAATTTGTACACAGAAAGACTTAATGAAGCCTTGGAATGCTCTGCCCAGGGAAGCGGTTGAGGCACCATCCCTGGAGGGATTTAAAAGATGGGTTGACATAGTGCTTAGAGACATTGTTTAGTGATAGTTTTTTTATCAGAGTTAGGATGATGGTTGGGCTAGATGATCTGAAAAGTCCCTTCCAACCTGGGCAATTCTATGATTCTATGAAAAGGAGAAAGGGGAAAGGAGAAAGACAACAGAAAACAGGATTTATAGATGTCACTACAATAATGCACATAACTCATAGCACAGTCTGATTCTTTCCATCCATTTACATTTTGTATAGTTTTCTGTTGCTTGTTATGGGAACGTAGGAAGAAAAAGATGTCAGTTTGAACAATGGATTTGAAAATCAATATAAAATTGTTTAATCTTCATTGGCAGTTTTTACATGCAACTGAAGCATGATATTTAAATATAATGAAAGTAAACATATAGATGATGGAAAACAGCAGGTATTTTCCTCATTATTATAACAAATCTTGAGGGAATACATACACTTTTTTCATCACTTTCCCAGTTAACATAATATAATTTCCTTCAACAGCTGACACAGACTCCTCGGCTCTTTGAAGCATTATTTGGTCAGACGTTTCTGTGTGACTTTGTTAAAAGAAACTTTGGATCACTGGTTTTAAAGGTTAAATGTAAATGGAAAATCCAAGCCCCTGTGAAAATGAGTTCCCAAACATGTCTCAATTATTCCTTTCAAAGCTAACCTTGTGCACAAGTGTAATTAATTTTGATTATTTCTTAGGGGATCTTGTCAGAGAACTAATAACATCATAGCTTATAAATACTGATGCAGAACAAAAAATTGCCTTAGAAGTCAAATATGTTTCTGGGGAGATCTAGGAATGCATGCTCATTTGACTGTGCCAGACACTAGCGTACTTACTTCTAGAAGACTCAATTTCAGTGATGAAATCTCCTATTCTAGGTAACTATATTTCTTCATACTATGTTAAGTGAAACAAAGGATTTTCCAAATGGGGTTTGCAGGTCATGGAAAATGAGATGCAAATCAGGAAAAAGAAATGTGCTGGGGATGGACATTTTGAAAGTCCTACTTTTTTTTCTGGTGTTACCGTCAACCTACGGCCTCAGACCGGGAAATCAATCAGAAGCCACTCTAGGACTCTGGATTGCGTTTCTTCAGGAACATGGGAATGTGAGGATTTCTTGGTTTTATCTTCTGGTGTCCCAGTGAAGAGGACTCTTATACAGAAAGAGAAATGTTTCAAGGTGGTCTTTGACCTGAGAAGAGTCAATTTTCCCATATGGCAGGAAACCATCCTAATCTAGAGGCTGCAAAATGCATGGTGCTCTGCACTTTGATACTCAGAGGCATCAAAGCTGGGCCACGGAGCAGCCAGGAAGGTGCAAAGTCCAGACAAGTATTTAAGATATTTTCTGTTCCTCATGTAACTTCTGTTTTTCTTCTAAGGACTGTTACCTAGTTAGTCCTAGAAACAGGGACAAGATACGTACTCTAACCAATAGGAAGCAGAAACTTGACATTTCTTGTTTTTTCTCTATCCAGCTTAAGGACTTCCATATTCTTGTCTACAAGGCAACTTTATTTAAACAGAATTTATTTCCCTTTCACCTGCAAGCGTTTGGCAGCATTTGTCACATCTACATATCTTATGTTCATTATATATTGAACTTTTTTATAAAGGAGTGAGATTTGTGAAAGGTGTCCAATAGTCCAACACTTTTTCCATCAGTTCCCCCACCCCAAATCTCAAAACAAAAGTTGGCTATGTCAGTGAAAGGAGTAACAGAAATGAGTGCTTTGGAAAAAAATCGCCAATATTGTTAATTCACTTACAGCCAGCCAGTCAGAATCCACTTAGATTCCACACATCCTTAATAAGAAAAAAACAGTCATGTGTTGTAGGGTATTCATCTGGCCATAGCGCTGAAAACAAAGAGGCTACTCTCCACAACACTCGTGCTTTAAGTATCGTGCAGTAGGAGTGTGTGGATCTTTGTCCACCCATTACTGAACTTTATAACAGACTATTGAGTTTTTTGGGTTTTCCCAGTTACGTGGAGGTTTGTTCTTTGAGCTCTCAAGGCCTTTATTCAGTCCAGCAGTTGAGAATGGATCATGAATGACTGCCATGAGCATAGGGACAGGGTGTTCTGTGATGCTATCTTTTGTGGAACAAGAAAGGGAGGCAATATTTGTAGGACTGTTTATCCCCAACATTGCTTTGTTGATATGCAGAATATTTTTGTGAGCACTTTAACACCGATTGACATTTATTTATTGGGGGGAAAAAAAGAGCTTTCTTCAACATTTATAAACTAAATCTTTGAGGAACAAATATCATGAGACCCAGTCTAGGCAACTGGACAGCAGGATAAACATGTAGCTAGGTGAAAACAGTAATACTTGGAGTAAAAACTGTGTGCATGCAATTATGAACAATTTGGGTTTTTTTAAAAAAAACTTGCAGTTGAATTATTTGCTGAATTATAATAAATCCTTCATTCCAACCAATCATTCATGATAAACATTTTGAGTGACCCAAAAAAGTGCTCTTCGATCCATGTAAAGATTGTTATTTCTTACTGCGTTGCATAATCTCACTATAAGTAGATTTATACGCAACAATACATATCTGTTAATTTTGAAATTACTATCTTCAAATAACTATCAAAAACTGGGGTTTTGCTGTCAATTGAAAGACTGGTGTGTCCTCTTCACTCAAACCACCATATCTTGCTTCTATTTACAAACCAAATTCATCCAGACAGCTGTGACTTCTGCCCATATTTTGCTTTTCACTCAGGATTCGCTCAGCTCTGGTGCTCACAAGTTATTTAAATGTAATTATCATTAGATCTTCAGATATGTAATAGATGCATTTTTTTTTTAAGTACTCTAATATGTATTTTCAGCCCCCACCTTTTCTCTGCTAACATCTTTCTGACTGTGACTATAAACATTCTCTGTTTACCTGACCATAAAGGAGGAAAGTAACTGTACAATTACAGAAAGCTTTTCTCCCTCAGGGCACAGTAGGATAAGTTCCCATTTATTGAGTCCTAAATACCACTTAATGTTTTTCAGTTTGAGAAGGGCTTCTGAAACTGAAATGTTCCAGTAGAAAAAACATAGGTTCTAACGGAAGCATCCATTGAAAAGTTTTCCTCTTTCCTGGAGGGCAAGGATTCAGCATTGAGCTGAACCTTCAACTTCTTTGCCTTTCTCAGTCATTACTAGTACATTTATAGCCAGATGAATAACACATACCTCAGGGCATGGACACTGATTACTGTAAGCAACAGTCAGCTGGTGAACGAACAACTCTCCAATACCCTCTGAGGTATTAGCAAGTCACGTAGCAAGTACTCCAAATCCGCTACTGCTAACAACCTACAATCAGGCACGTCAACAATCTTGTCTCAGACCTTGGTCTCAAAACCTTTTTCCATGGCATTAAGACCCATGAGCACTTTGGGCATAAGCAGACCAAAGTCCGCAAAGTACGCATGCAAACCCCTCTATTACTTCCAAATCTGGCACTGTTTTTTGCAACTGCTCTTTCTCAACACTGTTGACTCTTATGGAAGCCCATTAAATCCCTCTCCAGTCAAGGGACAAAAGGATTTGGTTTATGGCCACTTCTTTAGTTGGGAAGCTACTCAATTCTGTTACCTTATTCCATTGTCTGCCAGGACCCACAGGAGTCTTTAAAATATTTACGAATTCTTTGGTCCTTGCTGTTGATACATCACAAGGAAAAGACTCATCACATCTGCCATCTCCTTTCCCTTGTGGAATCTATTATGGCATATTTTCTCATAAAATAAAGACATTACAGGCATTAATGTTTAACATTTGCCAAATCCTCAATGTCATCATCAATATACTTATGCTTATTCCTTATATTGGAAGAGCTTACAGATAAATTGCTTTAGAACTGGATTAAGCTGACATTTATCTGCAAGGCAGATGAACAGAAGTATTAACTAAAAGAAAAGTTAACAAAACCAGCATTCCTTCAACAGTTTTACTCTGTCATATTTATTTCATACAAATGCCTCTGCAATCCAGTTTTAAAGAAACAGATATTCCAGCTGTTCCAGATTTGACATTGATGGTTTATTTCATATTGCAGCTCTTCTATTTGGAAAGACATTCTGACCAAAGTAATTTAGTAGCTGTCTCTTTCTCGACTTTAAGTTCATGTTGCTTGGTCTTTGATTTGGCATTCTCTCAACTAGCTCTGTAACAATTACCCTTCACTTTGCAGTTCTGTATATTATTCTTTATAAGGCAAAGCTACTGATCTATTACTTGTTTTTGACTATACAGTTCTCCTTTGCGTTGAATCTGCCATCACTTGCCTTAACTGCTGCCGATGGTTTGCAGGGTCTGGAACTGGATAGTAATGATGTTGCATCTAATGGATAGTAGTTGTAACCTTGCAGCTGACTACGACAGCAGTTTATTGTGGGGAAATGGTGTAGGTTATTTGAGAAAGGAGACATTGTATGTCAGGCTCCGAGCTCTGCCCTGCTGTCAGCAGCACCGATGTTGCAACTAAACAAACTCCAGGCTGGTAAAACAGAATATTATAAAGTTTGGTCGCTGGTAATATATCTGCCAAATATTTGATAGCTTCATGCTTTTTATCCAAACATTTTAAAGAGCTTAGTTGCTTATTTAGCTTGCAGATAATGCTAACATTGTTTAGATTTAGCATAGTGAAATCAGTGTCCTGGGAGCCATATTCAGTGTGAAACGTTTTGATTAGGATAAAAACAGGGCAATTTTTCCCCACATGCACGTCTCTGCCAGTATGTGTCAGTCCCCCCTGGGACAGGGGCAGCAACAAATCCTCTACTGTACAAATAGTTGGTCTGAGAGGTTTCACAGAATGTGATCAGGGACATGTCATGGCTTATGTCTCTTCGGTTCCCTCGCTGCCTCCACTTATCCTCCAATGTCTTCCAGAATGATTGGGCTAAATGTGTTTAAATAATTTTAATTTTTAAATAGTTTTAATTTTTGTGTGTGGCCTTTACTGTCAGAAAGTTTTTTCTAGAGCAGAATCTGAGCTCAGAAATCCTAACACCCAGCACTTCTGCACAAACACGTGGTAAACTTGGTGCATTTCCAAGAACCCAGAGGAGACTTTTCTGCTTCTCCTGGCAATGTTCTGCCTCCTCAGAAGAAAGCGATCCAAACCTCCATGGCTGCCCCGTCAGATGTGTGGTGTGAGGCCACATAATGCAAGTCTGTTGCATAAAACAGCATTATGCTTCCAAACACAGACCACGCTTACCTACAGTAATCAGAGATGATTATATTAGGAATGTGTTCTGAATAGAATAATATCTGTTTAAGGCTTTTTCACATCAAGTCCTTCAAAGTCCTGTACTTATACATGATAATGCAACGTGTTTACAGATTTTTCCTGATGATTTTGTTGGCATTGCCATGTTATTATTTAAACTAGAAAAACATGAAGTCCTCTGAGCAAAGTGGAAAAAAGAAAACTGTCAACAGCCACCATCTGTCATTTGTGTATTGTACTGTGTTTAATTATGGAAATGCTCACTTAACTGGCAATTGACTGACATAAAGTACCCCAAAATTTATTCGGTTTATTTAAAAGCTGCATGCTGTGCTCTCTGGTGCCCTAAAACTCAGAATGGGTGGTAATGTTAGTGTGTATAATACCAGTCTTTATCAGCCTCGTTGTAATTTCCCAAATAAGAACCTTAAAATTTTTTGCTATAGTATAATGAATCAAATTAGTTCATTTGGAAAACAAAAAGCCTATCAGATGTGCTTTAAGTCAACATGCTGCAAACCTGATTGCCTTCTATAAACTGAGGCTTTGTTTTTGTCATTGAGTCTTTTGTAGTACGTATTTATGATCTTCTATTATCAAATTAATCTGAGAAATTGACAGATGTGGAGAAAAGTGAAAGCTTTGCTGAAGTTCTAAATAACTTCACTTTACCTAGTTTAGATTTTTTTTGTTTATATTTAAATAGTACCTTTTTTGGCTGTTAATTTGATTCAAATACAACCAAGAAACAAATAATGTCTTTGTTAGCATATTTTGTATATAACTTTCTATACAAACTAAGGAAAAGACGTAGAACTTCAATTAACACTAAAGTATTCCATTTCAAAAGGGTAAGTAAAATATTTATGTCTTTCACAGGGATTATCATGGTTTATGTGTAGCACATCACATTCCTGTGCTGGAGGTTTCAGCAAGATCTGTAAATGTCACAGCATAGAACTATTCTTAATACAAATGTGATTTCAAGAACTTTGATCTGCCTAATCTCTTCTAATTATCCAAACTATTTCTGGGATTGTCAACAATGAAGTACTCAGAAATCAGCATTAGAATTATGATTTTGTCTTCTAGTATTGTTGAAATGATTCACAGCAGCAGACAGGATCTGACAGAATAATGTAAATAGGATAATTCACCAGCAGATTTTTCTTATACTTATAGGGCCTTAAAGCAGAAATCATTATTTCTTCACGGAGTTTTACTGTCCTGTCTCACTCAATATTTTTTCCATGATTCTACTGTTTGTTTCACAGTGCAGATTGATTACAAACCTTTTGCTGTGAACTCTCACCACTGAAAATTGAAGATTTATCAGTTAGTTGTGGGGAGGATGGACTACGGTAGCTTTACTCCTCTCTCCCTGCCATCTAGAGCTGCAGTGTCTGCTCTCCAAGCACACAATGCTACCAAAGGTGTACAACCTTTGTTCCTTCCCCCATTCCTCCCCCCATTCAGGCTGCGTCTGTGTGTCCCAGAAGAGATTTTGCAGAAGGAATTAGTATAATTCATAATCAGGGGAAGAGAAGACATAAAACATCATGTTTATTCCCAGAAGAGCAATTTGAAGAATGTTAGGAGAGCTCCCTTGCTTAATCTTGCAGCAGATCTCTCCTCTCCTAGTAAGAGGAGAAGTAGGAAAAGGTTATTATTTGATTTACCAACAAGATTCAGTTTATTTTGCCCTAGTCAGGTACAAACAAATGTAATCATGTGTGTAATTCACTCAAGTTAGCTGAAAGGGGTTTTGACAGAGTTAGGATGACATTTAGATTATATGGCCTTTTCATTCACTTATTGGTTAGTGCATAATTAAGTCCTGACTTAAGTCCATTAATACTGGGTGACGTTTTTTTTTCCTATTTTTTTGTTTTCTTTTATTTGGTCTTATTTGTGGTTTGTTGGGTTCTTTTAGCTTGATGGACCTACATATTCTGCTTCAGGACATAAGGGAAATCTGGGAGAGTAGAGAAAAGGAGTGCTATGATATTGAGTTGAATGAAATGTCTCTCAAAAATTTTGTTTGTTTCTTTCTTTCTCTTTTCCATGAAAAACTTTTTGAAAAAAATAAAATACAATCGTAAGAAAAAATCCATAACACCACTTTTTCATATGGTGTTACCTGTTTTGCAGAATTCCAATGGTATGTCAATAGTAGTAGAGCAAAATGACATGTCGCATCACTTCAGAATATGATGACTTGTCATATTCTTCGCAACTGCTATTCTTACAATTTTTCAAGACATTTTGTTTTTTGCACGTATGTTGTGGTTTAACCCCAGCTGGCTGCTAGAACCACACAGACACTTGTGCAGTTCTCCCTCTTTCCCCAGAGGGGCAAGGAGAAGAGTGAGAAAAGCAGGGGAAGGGGAAAGGAAACAGACTTTTGGGTTGAGATAAATACAGTTTAATAGAAACAATAACAGAAGAGGAAAAAAAAAAAAGACAATAATAACAATAGTGACAGAAGTCACTCTCACTGCCTGGTGATTTGGCACTTTCCTGAGCAGTGATCGTGGACACCTCCCCTCCCAGCCTACCCTTGTTTATATACTGGCATCTATGGCACAGAGTATTCCATTGGCTGCTGCATCGTTCTGTCTATGCCTCTTCCCAGCTTCTCTAGGAAGCTGAAAAGAGTCCTTGAAAAGTATAAAACATTACTCAACAACAACTAAAACAATAATAATTATTGACATTCCTTTCACAGCAATCAGTAGAAAGAAAATTAACTCTTTCCTAGATGGAACCAGGACAGCATGATAGGAATGGATAGTTCAAATTCTCATTGTTATTCCAACTTACTTGTATATTGCTGGCAGTGTATGCACCTGGATATTCACCCCAGTTTTGCACAAAATTAAAAGCAATTATGTGAACCCCACAGAAACTAGAAACAGAGTTTCTGAAAGCAGAAAATTTCAGAAAGAATATATCTAAAAAGATGACTGCAATTTGAAGTGTGAAAATAATAATCTGATTTTGTCTTTGATGTGAACATATAGGTGTGCTGTTTTATGGCCTTTGTAAGGACTGTCCCAGCTGGATAAAAGCTTAATGTGAATGTAAGCTACCTTTTTTTAAAAAAAAAAAAAAAGAAATCTAAGTGTTCCCAATGTCGTGGAATGGCCTTACTTCCTTGAATTTCCAACTGTACGCTATTTATTTTTATTTCAAAGGTCTTAACATTATACCTTCCATCACATGCAATCTATATAATTATTATTTCTAAGCAGCAGATCAGTAGGGCTTGTGGGGTGATTTAGTCTTTTTTTCAGTCTTTTCTCTAAATTTTTTAAATTATTATCTTGAAATAAGAAAACACAGTCAAAATGTTTCCAAATGACTTCCTCATAACAATCACTTTTCTGATTCCTTCTCTACCACTCACTGATTTTTGTTCTGAATATTATTCTGCTTATTTTAGGACAAAGAATCTTCAGAATAGCTGATCTAACTTCTTTTTAACACAGTCTGTAAATTTCACTGAGTTCCCTCACGCATCACCTAAATTGAATCTAATTTTTTGAGTTGAAGACATCCATAGTTGGTTGATTCACCTGTTGTCGTGTTCTGTATGTTGATCAGCCTAATAATGCAGAAATTCTTACTTCCAGATACAAGTTTCTAGAATAAATATACATTTAACACCTGATGGTTTCCGTGTTTCAAAACAGTACGGCCCAGCTGCCAGCAAATAGGCTAGGTCAAGACAGAATCCACTCCCATGTGGTCTTACTTCTGTGGACATCTTCCTAACAGGCCAACATAATGCTAACATCAGCCATTGTCTTATGCATCATTATCGTATCACCTTGCTCTTATTTCTGACAAACTAAAGAGATTAAGTTTCATCAGTCTGGAACACTATGCATTTTTTTTTGAGCCTTTGAAAGTATCCTGTGGATTTTTACCCACCCTTTTGCCAAAAATGAGAATATTGAGTTATTTCATGGATTCATGGATTTGACAGAGTCGGAAGGGACCTCTAGAGATCATCTAGTCCAACTCCCCTGCTAAAGCAGGATTGCCCAGAGCACATCACTCAGGACTG
>JAOXJK010000004.1:32779736-32803145 GCA_025774025.1 Xenus cinereus | reverse complement strand
CAGCTTCTCGGGGCAACCTGGGCCAGGCTCTCACCACCCTCACTCACAGCCAAGAAGTTCTTCCCCACATCTCATCTCCATCTCCCCTCTTTCAGTTTAAAGCTGTTCCCCCTCATCCTATCACCTCACTCTCTGTCATCGTCCCTCCCCATCTCTCCTGTAGGTCCCCTTTAGGCACTGGAATGGATACTGACTTGCCTTCCAAAAAGGAAACTTTAACGAAATCCCCCAGGCAGCTGGCTTCTGTTTTCAGCTCTGCCACAAACATTTTTGCAACATCAAGCCAAGTCCTCCAACTCCCCTGTCACTGCTCTGAAAGCTGCTTAAAAAACAGCACCTGCCTTCAAAGACTGCACAGGAATTGGAGTAGCAGCTCACTGGGGAAACACAAGGAAAGCTACGTGCGGGGAACTGGGAACCACCGCTGCTGCGTGCTATGGTGGCAACATCAGGTTAACGTATGTTGAAATAGTATCTCCTGATGCTGTGCTGATATAATGCTGTCCCACAGAGTCACGTGTTTGAGCACCTTATGACTTTAGGAGATGCTCCTCTGACTTAGTGTATGGTGGGAGGTATGCGGTATTAATATTTTATTATTTGAGACTAACATCCACCCTCAACTTTGAGCTCTGAAACATGCCATGCAAACTGGATCAAGCGCTTTGGATTTAGTCATGAACAACAAAGATGTGGTTAAATATCCTGTGGATGCCAAGTTATTTGTTTTTAAACTCCCTAACTTTGCTACAGAATACATGTTTTAACAGCACCTCGATGGCTCCGACATGAGTCTTGGCATACTTTTTATTTTTGCTCCTGCAGAGCAGCCAGTGATCCAGCAGAGGGAACTGGGAAACCTAATTCCAGAACCATGCTGGTGCTGACGCAAAGAAGAAAACAAACATCAGATAAAACCACAATGGCTCGCAAAGAGCTGAGGGCAGTGACAAAGGGAAGAAAAATCTATTTACCAGAGTCAGAGAAGCCGACATGCTGGGTTTTAAGGAAAACTTAAAAAAATTTGTCAGATCTGCCTCTTTAGCACTGGGGTGAAGGGTTTGCTGATTGTTTTCTGAGGTTTCAAAAAAAGGAGAGAAAATGCTTGTCTAAGCAGTCAAGCAAACAGTCCTTTGCAGCCAGGTACAAATGAAAATGGGTTCAGACTCCACCTTTACTGCAAATTAGAGGCAGATCAGTGAGGTTCCACAGGTTTCCTCACAAAGGACAAAAACGAGTCAAGTCTAGAAGGAAACAATTCCTCAAGGACCCTGGTAGCTCTGAAGAGCCAAAGGCTGTTCCCAGGCACTGCTCCAAGGTCTGCAGCAACAGTTCAGTTGGAGTGAAACACTGAGCATCCTTAGCCTGAGACTCTTTAGACTTAAGAGATAGAGGTTATTCTTCGCAATCCATACAGTCTACGAAGTTGCAGCAAGTTGCGAGCAGTTTTTTTTGGATGGAGAACCAGTAAAAGCACCGATTTGTGAACGCTTACAGGAAATCAGGCAGAAGGGAAAGCTGGAAAGCAGCACTGACATGCAGGTAGGCTGAGAGGGCCCATGAGCTCTTTGTCATGTACTGGGCTGTTCACCCTATTTCTCTAAAACAGAGCTGGTAATTTATTTTATTTTATAATAAGAAATGCAAACCTGCTAGACTTGCTCCAAGGGTCCCCAGATCAGCAAAAGGATCCAGTGTTTGGGGTTTAGCTTGATGAGTGGGAGTGCTATGGAGGGATCCTGTAGGACTGGTGGCAGCTGACTTACTTCCCATACCTAGGCCACCTGAAAGGGGAAAAAAAAAAAAAGGAAAAAAAGGGATTAAAACAGAGTTTTTCCATTTTACATGAGTGCAGCCTCTTACCCAGTGCTCAGTCATGTGATGTAAGAAGGCTGCTGTTAAAATTAAGTATACTATTGTCAGGTTCCTAAGCAGTCTCAACTCAGCGTTGGCCCAGACTGGTTGCACACCCACATGCTTAGGCTCAGCAACAAGAATGTTCCTTAGACTGTCTGCAGTGACAGAGCAATTATGACATATTATGGATATATTTTAAGAACTAGAAGTCTTCAGGAAGCAACTTTTTGGTGGGATATACATACTCTCCCAAGATTAGAAAGAGTCATGCTATTATTTAGTGGTACCCCAGCAACTCATATCACTTCCCATGTCCTTGTGGCTCTACACTAGAATGAAACAATTCTGTCCACCCTCACTGAGCACTTGTCCCTGGTTTCTCATGGAAAGAAACTCAGATTTTGTTGAACAGAGAGTTTTGTAGCTTTTAGCTGAATCCTCACCTGCATGACTGGGAGCCCAGGACAACAGGGACAGCGTACCTGTTCCGTTCAGATGAGACTAACTAAAATCCTGATTGAAGTTTTGTTGGATTAATCAAAGTGCTAAGCAACAGAAAGAGGGAACCTGTTCTCTGTAGTCATTGGTAGCATTTTCCCCTCTGCCTCTTCTTTCTCAGGGCTCCTTAAGGGGTTTCTGTTGAGTATCTTGAATTTTTATGATATGTACCTGGTTTGCTGGGCCAGTCCCAACCACTGGAAACATCTGGTTGTATGGAAACCGTTGGTGTGCTAGAAGCTAAGCAGAATGATTACATATAAATATTTCAAAGTAGTGTACAGCAAAACCAACATAATCCAGCATCTAGGAAGAGCAGGGGGCAAGGAGCAGGAGAAACAGTATTGCGTTCGCCTACCATTTGCCCGTCATGGGAGAGAAGTTCACTTCTAATTGGCATTACAAATTTAACCTTTATTTCTGATCTTATGCTACACAGAGGCAAGGACACAGATTTATAGTGTTCATTTTTATAAAAACCTTACCACCAGAATAACACATGGAGTTTAGCGTTTCTGAATACATCTCAACCCAAGGACATATTCTACATGCAGGTGGAGAAAAGGAGCACAGCAAAGAAGCCCCCACAGATATAAACCAGGAAGAATACACGGAATCCTTCCTTTAACCCTGTATCAAATAAAGTCTGTACATCTATGCTCTTCCCCCTGCCAGTATTTCATTATCTGTAGACACCAGCTCTGTAATTTAATACCTCATCATGCTGGGCCACCATTTAAATTCCTTTCATTAGTGCAGCCAGCTCCAAGAGTGACCCAACCGTCCTATTCACAGAGTTAATATCCAACACCCGAGCTTGGCAAAGCACGGCTGCGAGCAGTGCCAGCAGCACGCTCGTTCCCTCCTTTGTCATTCTGGCTTTCCAGTGAGACTGTTGCACCCAAGGGGCACGTGTTAGATGACCAGACACAAACAAATTCGTATCTGGATGGGTTTCAGACAAGGTTACAATATTAAATTTTGGCATGGGTGGGAGGAGAGGACAGCTAAGGAACATTTCAAACTAAGACAAGACAAAAGTCCAGTAACAAAAAAAAAAAGTCATTCTCTTCAAATAAGAGTCAAATTCAACTGTGAATTTGGCCAGGATTACCATCAGATCTAAAGAAAGCAGATGCCTGTAACTAAAAACACCAAAGGACATGTGTTTTCTCTAGCAGGCTTAATATGCCATGCTCTATTTAGCTCCATTAATGGTAGTTTGGTTCAAATGAGACCTCATAACCACAGGAATATGCAGGCAGACATTCTTCATGGTTTCTTTTTTCATGTATACGAATAGCTTATTAATTAAGTATAAGACTTGAGAAAAACTAGTCTCATCCTACCACATTTCAAATTATGAATGTGCTTTAAGTCGAGAGACAAAAAGCTCTTTCCTGTTTAGAGGGGTTTCTGTGGTTTCGAGTCATTTCATGGTAAGCACCAGTTTGTACTTAATGGCTCCATCACTGTTTAAAAGCTGCATTTCATGTTTACTTAAATACACTAGAAGAGCCTCACTTTCTTACCCATGTGAAAGGGATCGCTGTGCACAGTTGGTGAAGGACTTCTTGTTGCTTGAAGGAAAGGGTCACCAGGGACGGATGATGAACCAAGAAAGGAACCCAGGAGGTCTGGACCAGTTTGCTTAGGGCTACTTCCAAATGGATCAAAGGCAGTGGCTGTGAAAACATATTTGAGAAAACTAAATCATTAGCTTGTACAGTGAATGTGCTTCAGGGGAAAAAGACACTGGTGTGTGGAGAAGAAAACCTAATACCTGCGGCTCCCAATTAGGAGACAGCATGTGGCTTTGGGAAAGCAACCAGAAAGTACCAGTACCCCAGCCAAATTCTAGGGAACCAAGAGATCCACATGACTTGGTCATGGCAACACATTTCTTGATCCCGTCTGTCTTTTCCAATGAGAAGGGCTGAATTTAGGAGTGGGTACTTATTCTCCTCATATGCATTATTGAACATATGCATATGGACACATAAGAGCAAAATTGGTGATCTCCAGCAGCTGTTAGTGTAAAGATCCAGCCAAACACTTGGTTGAGTTTCAGTAGAGGCTTTAAGGAACAAACTAGATAATCTGGCTAGCGTTCCTGACCATGTAGATGCACCAACTCCTGTCTCAGAGCAGAGGAGCTGGCTGGCCTCTTGGGACCCCTCGCAGCTCTTAATTTTCATGAAACGTATGTACCCAATAGGAACCCAACAGCCCAGCGCAGACCACCCAGGAGGGGTTCTCAGATCACGCACCCCACCAAGTCATGCACTGGGCATAGCCACTATTACCTTCTCCTACCCTTGGGGACGGGGATGGGGACGCCGAAGCTGCGGAACGCCGAGGAGTTGACTGCACAGATCCAGGTCTTCCCACATGGAAGACCTCCTCAGCAGCAGGCTGTCCACTTTGACTCTGGGAACCTGGCCCACCAACCCCAAACAAATCATTCAGCAAGTCTGAGTTGGAGGGGGCAGCAGTGGGCTGTGAGGGAAAACTCTTGCTCATAGGGCTACCATCCAGGCCCAGCAGGTCCACATCTTCAGGTGGAGGTGGTGCTGGAGGCTCTTGCTGCTTTTTGCTGTGTTTTGGTGTCCCATGAGGCTTGTCACCGCTGGCGTTACTGTGCTGACTAGAAAGGGACAAGAGTTCGTCATCTGACTGTTCGCTTTCCTCATGCACCAACGCTGCTCGATCCTCTGAGGTGGGGTGAGAGCTACTTTTGTCAGATTTCTGATCTAAATGATGATTAAAAAATAAAATTAGGTAGCTGTTAGTTTTGTCATCACAAAAGTCCCATAAAAAAAATAAATAATCAGCTTACATGCAGAACAAAAGGCTACTGAGAAAACCACAGCAGCATTTTGCTGGATTTTAAAATAAGAGTCCTTTGCAAAGATTAACTTAAAGTCTTTGCTGTATGGTGAGAAAGCAGCTTTATTGATCAGGAAACACAGACAGAGGTTCATTGACCCTCCTGAAGCCTGAAGAACCAGCAATCGTAAGGGCCACAGATGCAAACTGAACAAATCTCTGGGTCAGGACCAAGCATCCCGGATGATCTCCAGCCATGCCTCACAATCCAGGCAGAACAAGGCTCACTGCAGAGGAGCAGGGACACAAACCACCCTCCTAACTGTGCCCAAAAGGATCTCCTAACACCGGGCTCCTACCTAGCATGGTGCCAGAGGAGGAACGCTGCATTCTGCAGCGCCATGAGATTCCCCGAGGCGTTCAGCACTAATAAACGGCCTCTTGGACAAGCACTCTCTGTGCTACATCCTCACAGCACTATATATGAAGTGCAACGTTAGGAAAAAAGAGCTTAAATTTGGTTTTAGAATTGAGACGTCTAGGGCAAAGCTTTACACTAGAATGATGTCAAAAATTGCACAGGCAGTGTTTGAAGAGGTCGTTGTAGGAAGTTAATTCCCACTCAATTGCAACATAAGGGTGTGACAAGCAGTACACTGTGATCTAATGGGAAAGACATGTTACAATCAGATCCTTCAGCCTCACTCTCTGCTTGAGGGAGGGAGGAATTAAAAAAAAAAAAAGTTATTTATCTTGTTTGAAGCAGATTTTACTTTGAGGCCCAAGTCTGCGTACCTTGCCAGCTGAGAGAGGAGAAGAATGCACTCTGGCCAACATTTCTGATGTTATCCTGGGGTGAATCGGTGGGGCCTCTACCTGCAGCACACAGCACCAAGTAAATGAAATCAAGCAAAACAGAGTTCCACGTGCAGGTAAGCATGTAAATTGAATAAATCCATACAGCTCTTACCTGCCAAAGCAAGAGTGTCCTGATGCTCCTGATGAGAGGAGAAGAGAATGGTTGGATTGATGTCTTTCGTCGTGAAGTTCTCCCACGGGGGAGTTAATTCGGTTTGTCTATCAGCAGATTGTATTTCTATCTCCAGTATAACATGAAAGAGCTGAGGATATTTGTCTGGAGAGTCGCAGGCATCCAGTTCAGGCCTAAATGGGGACAAGAGCTGTATAGTTAAAAAGGGAAAGGATATTTCTGCAAAGCTATATAAAGTCTTTCAATATATGCATGCACACAGACTTTTTGCCTGTAAATGTTCTCCTCCAGCTTTCATAAGGCTTTTTTGCTTCAGGTTTGATTAATGTTCAGCTTAAAATACTCACTTGGTGAATTTTAGTGTGGTTGTTCCCAGGGCTATGAATCCAGTATGAAATTGGATTTGGAATATTTGTGTGTTTGTCATCTGAAAAAAACCACAGAGCATCAGACTGAATAAGTGCTTCAATTTAAAAATATTTGTTTATAGCACATGCAGACAGTTAGTTAAGTCTACCTTACTACCAGTTACTATGTAGACTAATTATAACTACTATATCAGCTAATTTATTCTGCCTGTTCTACAGAAAGCAGAGCTTTTCCTTCTCAAACCCAAATATTTCCATCTACCTTATATTCAGCTGCTGCTGCCTCCACACAGCAGAGTGCCTTCACAGCATTCAGGAATATGTCTTCATCCCCTGCTTGTCTTCATTTCTGGGATCTACTTGACATTTTAGTTTTTAAATGAAATGGGTATCTGTTTCCACTGAATATACTGGAGCAACAGGTTTGTACCCCAGGAAAACAAGACCATTTCTTCTTCCACCGTCTTTAGAGTGCACTGGTAGAGGCTTTGGTGGTGATTTGCCCTGAGCTGGTTACTGATGTCTTCTACATCAGCCAGAAGGATCCTACACCCCAACAGCAGACACCATCTTCATAAAGACACCGGATGCATCATGAACTTCTCCAAATGCAGTGCTTTGTTTTCACTTGGCACTGCTCAAATTTGTGTTATACCAACTGTTAAGTGAGGAATCTTTCTACAATCACAAGATGAGTGCCATGTGCATTCTTAGACCCCATATTTAGCCATCTCTTAGTTAGCTACATTGCACGAGAAGTTAAACAAACTCCTACTTTTGCTTGAAGGCGTCCCCCGATGGTTGATCTCATATGGTAGACAGAAACAACAACATCTCCATGGACAGTGGCTCCCAGTGGAATTAGGACTTTCCCTTCTTGCACACGGTATTCTCTTTGAGGGAAGAGAAGGAAATCCACAGTTAATCTCCCTTCCACAATGCCATTACCACCCATCAACAATGTCAACATAAAAGCTATCCTCTTGTTCAGGCCAAGCAAATGGAAGGTGCTTTCAGCACTCTGCTTAATTTTCGGCTTAGTTGAAACACCAACATTTCACAGGGAAAACCAACACAGCACTGAACTATCTCTACAAAGGCATCCCACCACATCACAACTTTCAACGATAGCCACCAACTTTCAATTCATCAACAGCCTCCATCATTTAGCAGGCAGTCTGGCAGTGTGTGCAGCCCAGCTAGTAGCCACACCATCACAACAAAACAAAACCCTCCTAAGGACAGCAGGAGATCACAACAACTCACTTCATTCTTTCGTACTCCTGGGAAGTGGTAAGGATTCTGGTTTCCCCGCTGAGAATATCGCAGAAGGGCCGGCACCCATTGCGTTGCTTGTTGAAACAGGGGACTGGACTGAGGGTGACTGACTTGATAGTAAGTGGTTTGCAGTGAGGAATGACGGGCTTGTCTGCTATTAGGTCACAAATGTATCCTATGTATCTGCAGAGAGAGAAAGCCATTACAGAAATCCCTGTCCCAGGTGAGTAATTTTCATCCTGAACTTGAAGTCTACCTTGAAATCCAGTGAAAGTGCGATTCTTTCACAGTTGCAGGACTGGAGTTTCCATGTACTCCAGCATCCTTGCAGCTGACCCAAAACCTGTGCTTCTATTTCTATTTAATTACAAGAGCTCAAGAGGAAGGAAGCTGGACTTTAGCTCCAAGCTGAAGATCATTTCTCCTCACCTTTTAGGAGAGAAGGTGCTGGGCAATGTTTTTTCTGGTTTACCAGTAAAAGTTTGCCTCCTATTTTACATGCACATAGCAGATGAATTACTTTGTTAGTCACGTACTGAAGGATCATTATTATCATTACATACATAACAGTAGATCTTTGGTTTGCTCTGAGAGGCAGTTTTTCTTCTGCTTAATGGAAATTGTAAAAAAAGACATTTTTACAGTGTAAACTCCTGCATGGATGAAGCTGACACAGAGAGAGGGTTCACCCAGACCCTGTTAACTACAGGTTTGTCAGCTTTCCTGGACTGGTGAGCAAAGCTATGGTAACATTTTAATTTTGTTCCTGTTATATCAGTGTGGGTAAAATGGAAGTGGCCATAAACATCAGTTACGACCTGTCAAAGCAAAGTGCCGTGGCTAATGCATGAGCACTGCTTGGCCAGTTTCTAGTGTGAGGGCTACAGCGCGCTTGCATAGCATTTAGGTAGTTTACCTCCTGTGAGATGGCCACAGTACAATTCCAGGTCTCTTTGTGTTCAGCAACTGCACCGCAGGGGCTGGGTTAGAGAAGAGGTGACAGAAACAAAACATGGCACTGACCAGGACGGCTGAGGCTGCACGGCCATCCTGTTAAGGAAAGAGGCGGGGGGAGAACAACATATAAGTATCAGAGATACCCTTTAAAATTTCAACAGAACACTCACACGCTTCCTTAAATCACATAAAATAATTTCTCCAGAGAGACTAGAAATGAGACCGCATAAGAATGAGGAATTTCCAGTGCTGTGTCACTTGTTTAATACCTAGGACTGCATTGAGTGACACTGGCTTAGATTAAAGCTAAGATAATATCCAGTAAAGCAGCCAAAGCTGAGGATGCTTTAGAGTTGTTCTGAAAGCCCAGAAGTACATTTTATCTACAAATGGCATTTCATGGCTGCTCCCAAGCTGTAATATTATAATTATTTCAAACAGAGGGGACAGGGTACATCCATCCCACAGCTGCAGGCATTCATCTCAGAATTTTTACTTAGAAGAGTTCACCAACAAAAAAAAAATCCAGCCCAAGGTTCTGTCACCCAAACAGCTCCACAGCCCTCAGCCTACAGATTGCTTCTGAACAGGTCTACCTTTAATTTAGGGTGATGATGAAGGGAAGCGTGTTTCTCACATCAGACTGATACAAAAAGACCAAAAAATACAGAAAGAGCAAGAGATAACCAAAGTATGTATCCCCAGTGCCCCAGGGCTCTGCTGGACCCGGGAACATAAGAGGTGATGAGCCATATGGACCATACCCCAACACTGGTGAGCCAAACAACAAGAAAAAGCCCTTCCACCAGCTTAGTTTTGGATGCACGCTCACAGCGTAGCGATGGGTACGAGAGCCTGCTCAGTGCTACCAGAGTGCCATGTCACCCAGCTCATCTCCCACTTGCCAGAGGGAGACAGAAGAGCCCAGAAGTCAAAGCTCATTTACAAGGAAGAAGCAGGAAATCTACTGCCCCATCAGTCACCCTCAAAGTCTGAAACGCAAGTTAAAAGTTACACAGGCTCCTTGTAATTATTTATTTTAGGCAGCTTTTAGGCACTCCAGCCATACTGTAGTATTTACCATACCAGAGCTGACCCAGACCCCAGTAACCTGCTGAGCCTGAGCACATGCTCAAGGATAACAGGCTATTTGCTTTTTTTAAGGTTTAGCCCCTTCTAGTTGCTCCGAGAAGATCTCAGGTTCACGTAAATTAAGTGGGCTTCTGTAGACTCCTTAGAAAGTGTTAAAAAAAAGGACTCCCTGTCCTTTACAGCATTATTCTGTTATTCATTGCTCAAAGGACAGTAAAGGAATTTGATTCTGAGCTAGATTTCCAGGACTGGAGGCATCAAGTGTGTCTTCGTCTCCGTGTGAATGCAATTTATATCATGTAGCCGCTGGCTGTGCTATGCGAGGAAGAAGTGCCAGACTCGAATGTAAGGTCTATGCAGTTTGAGATCAGTCATTTCCCCTTTCCTTCCAGTTTATGCTGATCAGGGCTGACAGCCTCCTGGATTTAATTTAGGCTCCAGGAGGAAACCAGAACTCTCCCTTTTGGGCATTACTCTCAATATTAAAGGCTGTATGGGGGTAAATTACAAGTTATTCATACAGACTCACACCACTCTCACGCATCCTACCTACACGTTGCCCAGTGCTGAGCATCCCTTACTGGTGATTTAGCACCATATCATCTGTGGTACACAAACTGGAGCAGAAGGCAACTGGACTTCTTCAGCCAGACCTGATGAGTAGTGATGGCATGAGACTTTAACAATCTCTGTTTCACAGGTCAACAGAATTCCCAACTACGTGTTTTCTCCCCCATGTCCATCAGTAACTTTCAGTCTAGACGCTGCATTTTGTCCTGTGACTACTTGCAATAAAACGCAGAGCCACAGCAGGCTGAAAACCCTTATAGTCCGTTCTTGGATGAAATTCCAACCTTTTTATTACTTATCGCCTCTAGTAATTCACTACTAGAACAATTGTCACCTCTCTTGCTTTACACTCCTGCTTCTACTTTAGGTCTTCCAGCTTAGGTCTGTAGCTGCACATGGAAGATGAGGATCCTTTCTATGGACATCCATTTTATTCCATTTCTTTTTCTTTGAAAAATTGTCACCATGCTTGTACACAGACTCCAGACATGCGACATGCAATATGACTTATGACTGATAGGTCTAAAAACATGGTTACTTTCTGGTGTTCTTACCATGCAGTGGATGACGCAGACATTTTTGGGGTTCTGCTGTAGCCAGTTGTGCATGTTCTTACAGACGGCGTAGAGGTTGTGCAGACTGGGCGCTTGTCGCACAGGCCAGCTACATTCGGAGACCTACAGAAATCACAGAGTGAAGACAAGGCAGCTTCCCAAGAGCATGAAGCAAGGCACGCTTCTACAAATGCTTCCTGCCAAGAGACGTACTTCTCTTTTACAACCTAGAGTTATGTGCTCGAAACCCACTCCATCTCTTCTCATGCATAATTCTGCTCTGTGACCTTCGCGAGTTATGAGGAGGCAAACAAAAAGGCAATTCTCAATTCAATAACGTAATATTGATGCATTGTCACCAACTACACATTTTTAAAAATTTACATTTCAAGTCAGATTATCTTGAGTGGCCTTTCATAACACTCCAGTCTCACCACAGCACATTGATTTCTGCTCCAAAGCCTTTGTACAACTTGTCCCTATAAACTACAGCTCTGATTTTCAAAGGATACTGAGCATCTGTTGGTCTCAGCTATTTTGTGTCATAGGATTTTCAAGCCCTATTTGACAGATATTAGATCGATCAAAGGGAAACTTCTGTTTAAAAAAAATAATAATACCTGAGTATAGTTAAGATATGAGCCAGAAAAATGAATGACTTCTTAGAGCTGAAAAAAAAATCCACAGATCCTAAAGTATGTCTAGTTACTATTCATCGATGTACTAGTTCTGAATCATAACACTTATCTCCAGAACACTCCTTGCAGTCTCAAACAGCACATCAAATAGCTTTCTACAGACATCCCCGTTTCATCTGGTTTTAATTGAAATTTTTTAAAGGGCATTTCTGCCCAGAAGAAATTTAAAAGAGAAACGTCACGAGGCTTGTCCTCAGACAAAGAATCAGTTCTCTTTCTCTCGGCTGCGATTTGGATCCTGCCTAATGAGAACCGGGAGCAGGAAGGAGATGCTTTGCCCAGATATTCTTAAATAGCCAAATGATTTCCATACCTGACTGTTTCATCTCTGAGAGGAAGGAAGTGCTCCAGGTTTCATAAAACTTGTATTTAAGGTTCTCTCACATACACCTGCACAACATCTCATAGCAGAAACGGGAATCTTGACTCAAACCAGGGAAACTACCAAGCTGTGTTTTGTCTCAGACCACAGCTCCGATGACATGCAGAGGACACAGGGACGGAGCAAGCAGGCAGCACTACATAACCCCACGCAGCCATCCCACCACCAAGCCTTCCTCAGCTGGAGGACCACTGCTTAGCATTTGGGAGAGAGTTTTGCCTAATCCAATATCTAATTAGATATTTGCCCAATCACTTTTTAGACTCACGAAAGTTTTTGTTCTCTGCAATATCCTGAAATTCAGCTGTGTATTGGGTGAGCAAGTGCAGGTTTTACCTCGTAGAAACTACCCAACAAGTCAAACCATGAAGGTTTGGAAGGCCATGAATAACCACTCCCTATTTACCCTCTCTACAGCATTGTCCTCATCCCCCATATCCTGCCATCTCCAGACCTGTAGTTTATTTCATTCCTCCTGTTGTATACACTTGATTTTCCCTTGCCTCTACCTTTTTTTCTGCATTTTCAGGAAGGGCTGAGGGGGCACAGGACACCCAAAGGTTCACTACACGGTAACCCCCGGTGCAGCATCAGCTTTCTGTTCCATTGGACCTGTCAGGGTCTACACTGGTGCAGTTATGGGACCATTGTAAAATCTGAATACAGAGGGATCATAAACACTTATTCAATATTTCAACACAGCCATAGTACTGATGCCATAAATAATGTATATTATACATTATTTTATATGGTCACACCAATTATTTTGTTATATCAAGCAAAAGTCTCCTCCTCCCAACCCTGAAAACTTTCTTTTGCAGCAGGCTTCTAGAGGCAGAAGATTCACTTGCAATTAGAGCACTAAAGCACAATTCAGATTGCAAGAGGCTGTTAGAATTAATATGACCAGTGACCCTTTCACAGACGATCTTCTGAACAGACCTCATGACAACACACTGTCAAGCATCTGGAAAAGCCATTACCACTTTTCAAGTAAATAATGTACACTTCCCAGCAGTCCATAATTATATGTTTACTTTGCCTATAATTACACATCTGCCTGCTGGTTCACAATTAGGAAATTAAATACGCACTATGTAGCACGGTGTTTATTTCAAACATAACCTCACCACCACTCATGAAGGACAAACTTACGGAAAAGTAAAAGGAATTCTTCTAGAGCTTCGGAAATAAGCACCAGCGCTTGTTTTACTTTAGCAGTTGGGCAGCAACAGCCAAGAATGTGACCTATCAAGGACTTTGAAGTTTGGTTTTGTTTAATGTTATATTTGAGTTATATGTTTTCAAACTGTTCACACTTCCTCGAGCAGCCATGAGCTCTCCTCTCCTGCCGGGGAGGCGAGGTGGGGAGGAGAACAGAGCACAACCAGATTTCAGCAGCAGGTTTCAGTGTTCATAGTCCCCTCTTCTCCTCACTAGACTGGACATTTGGGTCCTCATGACCCACAGAGCCACATCAGGGCAGGAAAATGGCCCAGCAGGACATTAACTGTCATCTCCTGCCTGTGCCACTACACGGCAAAGTGACCTACTTTGATTTTAGGAGCAAAAAATTTTAAAGGTAGGAATTAAAAAACCTTTCACTTCAAAGAACAAGTGTGTATCTCAAAACTTCTGCTCAGCTGGCATCCTCATCCAAAGCAGAAAATACTCTTAGCATGATTTCACCTCCTTGATAACCCATAAGTATTTTTCCCAATATAGATGAAGTTCAACCTCATATTTATAATTATTTCATGCTTCATCTGATTTCATTTATTCTGTTCTGCATGTTTCATTTTCCTGAAGAATACCTGGACTTGGTATTTCCTAGCCCATAACCTGAAGTTACAATGTTTTATTAAAAGATGCATCATTTTCTTCCTCTGTATGTCAAGGCGATAGCTTACAAGGCACCTAGTCATGCTTTGAGAACAACACACAAAGTTAAGCTGCTGGCAGGGTAGGAGATACAGCACAAGGGAATGGAGGAGTTACGGCCAGGTCAAGCAATACACCAACAGATGTTTAATGCTGGGCTTTCAACAATAGATCCATCTTTCCCCTCCCACCACCAGGAACAGTGATGCACCAAAACTGAGCGAGACTGAAGATTCAGAGCCCTTGATATCTTTTAATTAGTCTTTCCCACTCATTTACCCATGTTTGAAGTCACAGCTGGTTACTGATTGCCACTGAGAAATTTGCTGCAAGTGAGAGTGAGGGATTTCTGGCAATCAGAGCAAGTGCTGAGGATATATTCAGCTATACCTCAAATTAAAATGAAGTGAGGCTTACGCAGCATGAGATTCGCTTACCCTGGCCAAGGGTTAAGCCTGGCACTGCTGCTGTCTTTTTCGTTGTTGGCAACAAAAAATAAGAACTTTTTAAAAAATTAAATAAAAAAAAATCATCACTCCCTTGTGGGAGAGGGAAAGAACCAGAAGTTTTCTGAAAGATTAGATCTAATCTTGCATTTCGACAGCAGTATTTCATAGAGAGTTCTTCTAAAAGCCATTAATGCACTGGAGCCTTGCAAGGCTCCCGTATGCTGTTCTGGTTTTAGAGAAGGAAACTGGGGCAGAGAGTGGAGGTGGGTCTTTAAAGCCGTACACTAGTGGAAGAGCAAAAGCGCCCCTTAGATCCAGTTTCCAGTTCTGTGCTTCGCCAGCTAAGGGCTCCTACCTGATTAAAACACGACTGAGGGATTGTTTGACATGAAAGAAATCTACCCTCTCTGTTGGTAATTTCTTGCAAAGCGCTTTCGTTTTATACCTTATTTCTCCGGAGCAGCTTCTAACAGCTATGTAGGAGCCAGGAGCTCCTGGTATGCTCTCACCAGGTCCCAACACAAGCATTGTGCTCTCAACTTTCCAGCTCTTTAATCCTCACAGTTCCAGGCATCAGCTAAAACTCAGAAATGACCACAGAGACTTAGAAAAGCCTATAATTCCATTTTCATCTTCTTACCTTCTGCCACTCAGAATAGAAAGAAACAACTTAGTGCCCCTTTCCCCAAGAAGTTTCCCCAGGCTCTTGTTAAAGTTCTCAGAAGACACTCACCCGGTTGTGAAACTTGGCACTGCGATAATACTTGGGTGACAAGTTGAAGACGGTGTAGTGGTCGGGATGCCTGGAATCCAAAAACGTCCGGACGTCTTCAATGTGGTTCCTGAATCCTAGCTCAACACCCTCAGCCGGAAAAGACATCACTGGAAACACAAGAAAAAGCCAGGCTGAGCATGCACCACAACATGATTATGAACTTCTGAACGCTGGGATACGACAGGTTTTATGTATCTGATACCTAAGCACTACTTACCTATAATTCTTGAGGTAATGTATGAAATATCTAGCTCCCCCTTGGTGTAACTAAAAGAAGACAAAGTAGGAGACAGACATTATGCACACATTTACAGAAAACAGCCCGTTACAGGAACCAGAAGAGTCTTTTCCCACAAAGATCTGCTTTTGACACAAGCAAAGAATGATCTTAAAATGGATTCTTTGTACTTTATCATTATGCCTCATAAAGAGGGTACAAATAGCTTCCTGCAGACAGTGACCCAGCCTTCCCTTCTACATACGCAATTAACTGGATGCAGAAGCTTGCAAAAAAAGGTCCCTTTTCCCTTTTGTCATTAATTTTCAGTGCCAGTTTTCAGGAGAAGTCTCTAGTAGTTTGGTACTTTGCACATCCCTCAAAGCCTCTGAGGTCTTGCCTGCATTAAGTTTCTTTCATTTATTGTAGTCCCACATTGCTCAGAAACAGGTAGCCCAAGCACAGGGGACAACACCAGCAGAGGTAATCAAAGCGAAGTCACCTCAGCATTCTTCATCTCAAGAAGTGGTTATAGCGAAATTAAATCAGCAAGAAGTCTCCTCACACAGCAAAGGGAAGGCATGCAACATGGGCCAATTTGCAGTGACAAAATATTTTAGCGGTGGCTGAAGCAGAAGGACCCCATAGGGGTCAATGAAGGAATTGGAGACCAAGTGCTGCGCTTTCACTGGCAGAGCCTTCTCCAGATTTCAGGATGTTGATGCTCACTGTGAAGCTTAAATTTTTTTATTTTGGTTTTCCTGCTTCCTTGAGGCCAAATACCAATTAATTGTGAGACAGAATCAAAGAAGTCACTTGTGATTTTCTCCTCCTTCCTTCTCTAGGTTAGCGGGAAGTTGGGCTGTGCTAGTTAAGGCGGCAGCTCAGCACTTCACAGCCAGTGATTTTACCTGCATTAGGCAGCTTCAGCTGTACTGTACCTGGCAACAGATTGCATGACCTTTGAAGATGTATCTTTCAGGGTATCCTTCAGGTTATCCTTCAAATTGCTGAAGAGTCTCCCTGCTCCTCCTTTCACCATATCCAGCAAGCCTCCCCCGTAGCTGGACTCCATGTCTGGTGATGAGGCACCTTCAAATACAACAAAGCCAAAGCCAACATCACTCATTTGGAACAAATCCCCAGATCCAACACACCCGCTCCTCTATTCAGACTGAACGTTCACGAGAGCTGCTGCATGTCAAGCGTAGGGTAAAAGTAAAGTCATGATTTTCCAGAGATGAGAGAGCATGTTCTTGCCACCTGGCCTCAGAAACCATCATCAACTCTCAGCGTTGTATGTAGGTTGACTGTTTAGTACCAGTACAGTATGGACAACCACCACACAAGCTCCTTCACCTCTCAACCCAACCCAAAGCAAGACCAGCTCTGCAGCTGGCAGCTAATTTGCTGGTCACAATCAAGACCAAATCAAAAACCACCTCCACAAGGATAAGAAAAAGGCACTTGTATATACAAGAGCTCTTCAGCTCAACTGTCACAGCTGCCAGTTTCCCAGATGACCAAAGGTTGTTTTATGACGATCCATTTCTATGGATATAGGAGAAGTCAGAGTGATTTTAAGTCACTTAAGGATCCAATTAGATTTGCCCTGGTGGAAGGAGATAAAATTTGGGTTTTGGCAGGAAAAGAAGAAAGTTCAGGAATTAAACTTCCCAGCTGAGAATGAAAACCTTTTTGGATATTTGTATGTTTGTGGCCTTAGTGCAGGACTCAGCAAATTGCTAAGGCTACAGTAAGATTTTCCTTCACAGCTTGATACAGCACGAAGCTGCAAAGTCAATAGGAGACTAACATAGAGCAAATGTCATTTAAAGTGTTATTTTGATGGACTGTGACGTGGCCTGACACCTCAAGTGTTCACATTTGGCAATTATAATAACTATTCCACTGCCTTAACCAAGGACTGATTTATTGCAACCTTATTATAGCAATGCTGTGTTAATAGCATCAGTCATTCACAGAAAAGTTAGGTATGATAAATTGGATGTAGACTTGAGTAAATGTGGGTTTGTGTTATTGCAGAATCGAGTTGTTAGACACAAACCTAGTAGAATTTGATTTTAACTCCTTATTAGCTATAAACTCTTGCCTACTTAAATTGCTTTCTGTTCACCAGGTCTCAACTATTTTGATCTTAGCAAACTTTAACTGCATTTCTGTAGTTATACATTTGGTACCTTATTATGTCAGATTAGTCAGAAATCCTAGATCCCCCAGCATAGCAAACGAAGCAACAAGCAACCTACATAAACGCATGCCACGCTCTCAGGTAGGTTCATAATTGAGTTGGCATCTGCTAAGAGTTGCCTTTCCCAGAGCACACGGAAAGTCTGAGAACATTTGTCCTGCTGTAGAGCCATGGGACAGCTGCTTTGTAAAATGAACGTGCCAGTCATTATTAATTACTCCAGCACCCAGAAATGGGGAAGATTTATCATGGTTAAGGCAGGCTGGTGGCATTGCCAGTCCTTGTTATATATTTTACAAAAAGACTTTACAGCTATCGCTTCCCTGGTTCTATAGCACATCTGGGAGTAGCATTAGATACACACCACTGAAATATTGCTCACATGATCATCATTACCAAAAGAAATATTCTACACACATTCAGACTCTTAAGAAACATGAAAAAAAAAAAGCCCCACATCTAGAAAAACTCCTACCGATTTACTGTGTAGATTTCCAAACCCATCTAAATGGCATTCACTCTCTCAAACCCAAAGTGAGGTAACAATAGATATTATATCTATCTTTAAGCTGGAGACTCCACTGGTAAAATGATGCTATTAATTCCCTTGTGCAGAGAGGGTGCTTAATGCGCTCTGATGTGGTCGTGATCCACACGCACATGATCCATGTGCTTGACCAGTAAAATCAGAGGCCATCTCTTCTCCCCTGCACTCCGCCAGCTTCAGAACAGAAGATGCCTTCTCAAGGCACAGGAATATTTCTTTTGCCAAACCACTTGCAAGTACCTACTTCAAGTATAATTAAAAAAAGACCAACACAATAAACAAGAGAGAAAGAAATAATCAAAGTAGCTCGTTGGCTTCCAAGTATGGAATCAGTGTTTGATCTCTCTTCAAAACCTTTACTTCAGTATTACTCTGTGCTAGGAGAGCTGGAGTAGAAGGAGGAGATAACGTTCAAGAGGTACTTTCAGTTCTGCTGCTCAACTTTTAAAAGAAAGGAAGGTAGAAAGGTGGTAACTGGGAACAAGGAACAGGGGGCAAAGGGATCAGAGGACCAACGGTACCGGACAGATTTTATTCTTGGAAATGCTGTAGGAGAGCAACAGAAAGGCTTCAAGAGCATGGAAAACATAGAATATTTAGAAATCAACCTGAGGCAGGAGAGGAAGGAGAAACAGAGAGAGAGAGAGAATGAGAATTTAGCTATATTTCTAAAAGAAGCAGCAGCAATTAATTCCAAGTTTACAACATACAGTAAAACAGAGAGACAGAAGAGATGGTTAATGAAGAAACACAAGCTGGTGCTACTCAAACACTAGTTTTGTGCTCTTAGTTAAGATTTAGCAGGAGGCAAGTGTTACTTAGCTATTGTGAAGCTACTGAGGAAGCTTACAACACAGCAGCACTTGGGGCTACACCAGGTGCAGTGATTTGCTGGGGTATCTTTTAGTCACTGGCTCCGAGCAGCATCCTGACAAAGACAGGCTTTCCCAGTCACTGGGAGTGATACAGTCCCCACAGACTGTTCACAGAAGAACAAAATAAACACATTCAAAGGCTCCTCTGCCAGGCAGCGTCTCCTACAAATCATAAAGATAAATAGAGGAGCAGAAAAGGTTAATGCATTAACACACAAACCTGACAATATACACAGAAATCCACAAGAACAGCCAAAAAAAATGGATTTAAAAAAAAATGTAGCCTGCCCCTGCATTTTTTTGACGAATAAAACATTTCTGTGCTAAGTCCCTCTTGTAAATGGAGACCTTCAGAGCTACTGCAGATCTTCCCAAAGGACATCTGCAGTTCCCTGGGCCATGTGCAACAGCCGCTGGAACAGGACACCAGGACAGGGAGGGCTGAGCCCCACATCCTACACATCTCCTGTGGAAGTCACCACCTGGCCCAGCATCACCTGCTGCAGCCATCGCACATCCTCGAACCATGTTCAGAAGAAGCTGTCTTCATAGGTTTGCTTTTCTTGAACATATAAGCACTGAAAAATGAGCAGTTGAGTTTTCCCTCAAGGACATCGGCAGAGAAGTACAACCTACTCTCGTGGTAGAAGAAGGACCGAGGACACTGGCCGAGACTGAAGGGATGAGACCATCGTTGCTCCCTCTCGGAGCCCGGTAGGAAGGAGGTTCAGGTTTCAGCGTGCAGATAAGGTGATCACCACGAGCTTGGGCAGGATATTAAGTTAGCGGCATAATGGCATTTCCCTGCGCTGAAAGATCTTCCTACCAGAGTCGGGTGGTAAACCCATAAGCAAGAAACAATTCTCTCCCTTAGCACAACACCAAAAGGCACGTTTTGTATTAAAAATAAGTGCCTGGGGCACATGATGCTCCCTCCATCCCACCAGCAACTGCAGCCCGTGTGCACATTTGCCAAAGCCAAAATTAACACTCACAGGCCCCACACAAGCCCCAGAAGCATCTTCTAGTACAGCAGAAACAGAAGCTCCCAAGCTTGTCTGAGCAGAAATAGTTTGCTGCAAGTGAGCAAGGCAGGAGCCTGCCATGTGGCTCGGATCCCAGTTTTCAGCATGTTGTCACACGGCAGTTCAGGTAACGTTGACCGTGGGCTGGAGTTGCTGTCTAGAAGTCTCATTATGGAGAATTAGTCTCTGTGCGTAAGGGATGCATCTTGTTCCTTACGTGGCAAGAATTCTTCATTAACCCAGTTATTGGATATTCCCCGAAAGGCTTAGTGCGCTTCAGAGACACGCTTCTGACCTGTGTTTGTAGCACAGGTTTCAGAGGGATCGCTTGCTCACGGCAGCCTTTCCATTTCCTAATAAAGGAGCTTTTAATGTAGCTGTTTCATCGCTGTGCGTGTGCCTCAAAGCGTGCCCGGGATGCATGGGATGGCTCTTCTTGAGTAGCTCTGTGAGGTGATGGCAACGATGACCTCCTCAGTGAAGCGCTTTGAGTCGACGGAGCAGCGTGACAGAGACGGCTTCATCCGTTCAGTTGACAAGGTGAAGTCTGTATTTGTTCTGGCTGAAGGTACTTGCCCTGAGAAGAGACTATTCTGCGTTCAGAATAAACCTCCAGCAGTCACCAAGCAGAGTGACAACCTGCTGCGTCTCCTTCCCAAACTAAAATATCTCATACAGTAGCCCTTCCTATCACAGCCCTTTCTCATCAGAGGCAAGGTGGGATTTCTCTGGACAGATTACAACTGCAGGAGCCTCTGCTGACAGCACTGGCCTTGTTCTGTACAGGATGGAAGCTGGAGAGCATAGAACTCTTAATTAGAGCACTTAAGCTTTCTTCTTGCTCTCTAGTTAATTTTACAAAGTACCAGAAAAAGGATGCATGGTGCAGGAGAACTTCTCCCACAGCAGAGACAGCGCAGTCCCTAGAGACACGTCCCACCAAAGCAGGTACAAAGCTTCGGAGGAGAACACTGTGATCACCGGGGAAGTTCAGAAGGATGCACTCCTGTACAGGAACGGCTGAGCACCTGCTGTCCCACCATGACCTGCTCACCAAAGACACAGGCATGGTGCCAGAGCAACATGAAATGCTTTAGGACGGCTTTTGGGTGTTGAGGGCTTGCAGAGAGACTGATACTCATCAATAATGTCAGAAGTGGCCCACTATCATCTGTCTTCTCTTAGTAGAGCAAAACCATAAAGGGTACATTTAATCAGAGACTCTTCTTCTGCACATGGACAGAGAAAGAAACCATGCTGTATCCAGAAGGAAAATAGGTCCCGTACTCCCATGAAGGACCACTCTCCTCAACCCCTCTTGCTGCGGTCCCGCAAGCAGTGTCTGTGCCTGGTCTCAAAAGCAAAGACACTTAAACCAGTCCAGCTTGAAAGACTGGGTTTTGGGGTCAGAAGTGGGTGAATGAAGCAAGGGTGATCCTGCATGATGGGGGATATTTTGGGACCAGCCACCTGCAGCCAGAGGTTTCACAAGGGACCACAGAGGGGCCATCAGCAGAGGGTTCCATGCTACCACCACCTGGTAGAGATGCTCACTGGTTGGGACAAGCGAGAAATGCCCAATTTGGAAGCTTTTCCTGCAAGATCTGCCCATCACGGCCCTTGTCTGTCTGGGGGGGTTCCCTGAGCAACAGCCTCCCCAGGCAACCCACAAACCTTGCAAACCACGGGGCATGAATTCCAGCTCTCCAGAGAATTAAGGGGGAAACAAGCCGACATTTAAAAGGCATTTAAGACTGTGTCAGCCTGAATATTTATGCTGATGAAGCAATACTTAGCTTGAGAGCAGGGAGGTGAAAGCAAGGCGTCTAGAAATTGCAGATCGGGCAGTCAAGCACTGCATTTCATAGGTTACTTAGCAAGAGCAGAGAGACCCTTTTTGCCTGCAAAGGGCAGACAAAAAGCAGACATAAAACCATAGGAAAGGAAGCAGGTTTACCTCAGTCTGCCCAGACTATATGTAATAGTATCTTCAATGTCAAACTATTTTTTTTATTTTTTTTGCTCAGAGAGCTACTGCCTGTGCTTTCTTTAGAGGTGGAGCAAGAATAGAGCTAGACCTTCCCTGTTCCTCACCACTGTTCTTCTCGAGAAGAGCATTAAAGCCTTAATCTCCTGCCCTCCCAAAACAAGAGGTTTGTTTGGGAGTATCAAATATTCCTCTGTATTCTCTTTCTATGGTAGCGTGAGGGCCTTACGCTATGATGAGAAAAAAAAAAACTTGTTAGCTGCTGCATACATGTCCCAGATTCCACATTTCTGGAAGTTTTTAGCCACTTCCTATGGCCTTTTCCCTTTCGGGGAAGTATTTCAGGGGGAGTTGTTTGCTTCTCTTCCCCCACTATTACCAGGGCACTGCGTGAAAGGGGAGCAAGGGACACGGTGGAGGCTGCCCTGTGCCTTGGCAGAAAGGGCCCTTTTAAAGGTCCCCAAACTGAAAGAAGTTGAGCTGCTGTTGTTGTGGCTTCAGCAACAAAGCCCCAATTGTTTTTAAGGAACATTCAGCAAAAAATGATACTATTTGTGCTTCTGCCTCCCGCCCCCAGCAGCCCCACCAGCTCACGTTCTCCCACACGCAGCTCTCCCAGCAAAGCCTGTGGAACACAGGACACGATTTCACACCAGCATTAAGGGATATCAAAGCCAGGCTGCTGTGGCCCCATCACCGTACTGATGGGCTTCACCTCAGCATTGCACGACAGCCCACGGAGGAGAGGAGGAGCAGCCCTGGTGCTGGCATCCCTACCACAACGTTATTAGAGCATCCTCATATAGGTACATCACGTATGGAGGGATATACACGCGTAAAAAAAAAATGGAGAGACAGCCAAACTGACCCAGGCAGTGCAGAGTCCCCACGTGCCTGGGTACCCTCAGCATCCCCAGCTCCTGCAGTTCCCCACACTGAGCCTATCTTCCATGCTCAGCACTTGGTCTTTCAAGGGATTACAAATCAATTTGCAGACACTACTGGAAGAGTTTAAACCCCCGTTTCAAGGAGGGGGGTGGCAGGTATTTCTAAATGGAAGTCTCCGGGCAGGTGGCTCCTTTGCATCTAGCGATAATCGATAGTGCTTAGATCTGAGTGCTTTGTTTGTCAACTACATTTAAGAGCACAACCTCAGCACCCTGAAGCCTAATCCTGCCTAACCATTCCTTCCAGCACATAGCTCTCTTCTGGACAGCTGAGCTCTATCACATTTAAGGAAAGACTCCAAAACATGTATTCCATTATCACAAAATCATATGGGGTTGGAAAGGACCTCTGGAGATCATCCAGTCCAACCCCCTGCCAAAGCAGGTCCACCCAGAGCAGGTCCCACAGGAACGTGTCCA
>JAOXJK010000004.1:32723932-32738313 GCA_025774025.1 Xenus cinereus | reverse complement strand
CCCCGGCTCCCCGTTCCCCCCGAACGGGGGGAACGGGGAGCCGGGGGGGGGGGACACACACACGGGACGGCGACGACGCGGTAGCCTCGGCCCTGCGCTCCCCCGTTGCGCACCATTATTTTCCGTGCGGCCGCGTTGAGGCGGGCGGGGCCTGTGGAGGCCGCGGTGCCGCCGCCGCCGCCCCTTCCTCAGGTGGCTCCCAGCGCTCCGGACCGGTGAGTGAAGCGGCGGTGGGGATGGGGTCTCCGGTTATCTTCCCTCTTCCCGTCGTCGTTGAGGGTGGCTTCGGGCCAGGGTGGCTTCGGGTCTCGGGTAAGCGGCGGCTGAGGGGAAAGTTGGGAGGGAGAAGGTGGGGTGGCCCGGCGACCTCCCAGCCACCCTCCTCCAACACAGCCCCCGCCATCGAAGACGCGTAAATCGCCCCGTCAGACCACTGTATCCTCATAACTTGCTGTTTATTTTCTTTTTGATGTTGGTTTTGTTTTTTTTTTTCCCCTCCCCTCTTCTACAGATTTTGGTTAAAAGGGCGCTAATCAAGATGGAAGTTGGGGTTGCCACCTGCGTGCCTCACAGGCTTCCATGGAGGCAGGGGTGAGAGTGGTTTGTAGTGCTTCAAGATCTTTCACGCTGGCCCAGGTTGCCCAGAGAAGCTGTGGCTGCCCCATCCCCGGAGGGGTTCAAGGGCAGGTTGGAGGGGGCTTGGAGCAACCTGGTGTGGTGGGAGGTATCCCTGACCATGGCTGTGGTTGGAGCTGGGTGATCTTTAAGGTCCCTTCCGGCCCAAACCATTCTACGTCTTGCGCGTGGAGTCACAAGCCTTACAGGCTGTGGTCAGGGCACATCAGTAATTCCGTCGGTGTGATGCTAAAGGAATTTCGGCTCGTACAAAACAAGTGAAATAAATACATAGAATCGCCAGCCCCAAAGGGGCAGGAGGCAGAACTGGAGTTTAAAAACCAGCCAGACAAACTTACAAGGCTTTCAAAAGCGAGAACTGGCAGCAAACACTGGAAACTAGACTTTTTTAAAAAAAGTGTATGGAAATAAGCAATGTCTCAGCAGTAACAAAAATATGCCCTAGGCTCCAAAACTAATGTGGGTTTTGCTGTACTGCTGTTCTTCAGCTAATAATGGGGAACCCACCTAGGCTTTTTATATCAGGTCTGTGTATCTTCAGTCTGACAGAAGCAAAGCAAAAATCGGCGCGTGTGTGTTGGATGCAAGGAAACAAACCGTGTTTGTATTGGGAGTCAGAGCTAGATCCTCTCTAGAGAAAATGGCATCAGCCCATAGAATTTGGGTGTACCTAAACCAGTCTGTGCCAGGGGGTGTTGGGGGGGGATTGTTCACCTTTGCTGTCATGCATCTTCTCCTTTTAAACAGCGTGATAGTAACTGCTGGAGTACAGAATAACATCTTGAAACAGTGGTCAAGGTATACTCGAACTATAAAATAGCTACTCTTCTCTCATCGCTTCAGCCTGTGAAATGTAGGGTTCCCCACCCTGCGTTTATGCCGTTCTACTGAAATCGCTGGAATTTTTCAACTGGAGTAGTAATGGTGGTGTAAAAACACCTCAAAGTGAGAGCGAATGGTTCATTAGTTATGCAGCTTCCTTCCTTTCCAAAAGTCACCATTGTAGGTACAGAATTTCTTCGTATTTTTTACCAACTTTATTTTGTTTTTTTTTTCCAGCAACAGCGGATTCTTTAATGATTAATCTACAAATGGTGGTAAATCTGCGAGTTTTGGCATATATGTTTAAATCATCTGTGTTGTCTTACGTCAGTATTGCATAATCTATTGACTGTCCCCTTTTTATGTAATGTATGTTTGTAGTTTGTTTTAAAATGTACAAATATTTTTTTTCCACTGCGTGCTTCTCCTCAGATACTTCATATTTGTCTCTCCATTGCCCTCTTGAGTTAAAAACTTGTTAAGACACTGTTTGGGTAGCTGGATCCAGCGGAGTGTTACGTATTTCTCTTTTTAAAAACAGTCTCCATAACATCTCAGGACACGCTCTTTTCCTGGTAAGTTATTTAGAGCGTTAACACCACGTTGGGAGTTTCTCCTCCCTCCTGGTAGAAGTGTGAAAGCGATTTGTACTGGTGAAGTCCATCAACATCATAAATGAACTTTCTATAAAAAGTTAATAACACTTTAACTTCTACTATGTAGAACCATTGGGTTTGTTTTAAACTTGTTTCGGAACTTTATGTATTTGATTGCCATATCCAAAGGATGGGGAGGGGTATAGAAACAGTTTAATGTGCTTTTCAGCAGTGCCCGTTTTTGGAGAAGAAAAAAGAAGGAAGGGTAAAATATATGTTGACGTAAGCTTATAATTTAACTAGTTTGCTGCAGAATTGTTTATTTCACAATTTTGTATGTGGATCCTATGGCCTAAAAATGCCAGCTGGGTACTTTGAAGCGCTTCAGGCCTTTAGGCCCCTCTTCTTGCGAAGGCAGCTGCCTGGTGTCCCTTGAAGCCATCGGTGGGTGTAGGAACGGGTGTCTGCGATGCCAACTCCCGTTAATCCCACCTGAATGCGCTCACCGTACTGTAAAATTCCAGTGCCCGGCAGCCCGCTCGGCTGGTGAAGGCCTGGCGGGCTCCATGTGGCGCGTGGCGTGGTCATGGCGTGGTGCTACCCTCGGATTCGCGCTGTTAACCAGCCCCGCTCCTCAGCTGTCACAAGCGGTGGAGCTCCAGTAACTTACCTGGCTCCCCGCCATCGTATCCGCTGGCTGTCTGGTTCATGACATTCAATACTTAACGTGGCCTAAACCAAATGCTTCTTTCTAGCTCCGGTGAATTTAAGGGGGAGCGAGGGGTGCCGCTGTTCTCTCTAGTGATATCTGTAGAGTGGTGACTTACCCCTTTTTCCATTAAGTCCAGCATTGGTGGATTTGGCCAGAAGAAGCTGCTACTTAAAAACACTTTTGAGCTGCATTGCAGAAGCCACTGTGGTCATTAAGGTAGCACTAATTATCTGGATAATTTTCTGGACTGAAACCTCAGGTGCAAAGCTGCTCCTGTTAAATGCTCCTGAGCCTCTCCCCTGGCATCTGGGCATCTTGTTTGGGGCGACGTGGGGTTTTTGAGCAGACGTACGGGATGCGGAGCCGGAGGAGGCCGCCTGCTGGGCTCGGCAGTGTTGCAGGGGGGTCCGCAATGACTGACAGGCTGCCCTGGCTCAGTTATCACAGTGCTGATGCTGTCTCTTGTAAAGGTACAGTACTGTGATAACTGAAGGATGGCAGCCATCTGAGCTTCACAGGGGCCCCGCGCTGCCGCTCCTCTCTGCCCCTGGGACAGACAGACAGACTGACACACGTACAGCGCAGCGTCCTGCTGAAGTGGAGCCTACTTCCTTTTATGTGTACCCCTTGCATAAAAATCAAAGGTTAAGAAAATGTTTTATTTGAATAAAATATTATACTTTATTGAGAGTTTGCCTGTTAATTGACTTTTTTTTTTTTCTTTCGCCTTGGAAGATCTTCCAGAAATGGCTGTGCTTTGGAAAACTTCAAAAATGGTTCAGAAAGCAGGGTCCCGTGCAGCGTGGTGAGGTGTGAAAGAGCGGAGGCGCAGGTCAGCGGGTAATATTTGGTACCAGATCAGACAGAAATGACTGTAGCAATGAAGAAAACAAAGCCCTTTTAAGGTATTTTTTTTTAATACTTCCTGGTAAAGATACCACAGTCTTGGCTAACTGGTCTCCTAACTCATTTTCTGTATGTCTCAATACATGGAAATAGATGGTGGGCTGCAGGTTATTACAAGCGCGCTGGGGTGATCCAGCTGGTACAGCCCCCTGCAGGGTTTGCTCGGAGCTTCTCTGCCCCGGCGAGTGGGAGACTGCGAATTTCCCGGGTGATTTCTGTAGCAATTTTATCAAAATACCTGGAAAAGGCTGAGGTTTTCGGGGAACCTGCTGTCTGATTTTTGTTCCGTGTGAACAAAGGTGGTGGGAGGCAGAGGATTGAGGGTCTGTCTGTCCCCGGGAGGTGGAGGGAATGGGGCCGGGGTGCAGTGCTGGGACACGACAGCAGAGGGGCCCCGTGGGCCGGGTTGTGCTGGAGAGTGGGTAACCCCAGGGATTTTCGGCATAAAATAAGCAGAGACTTGCAGGCATGTTAGTGTGGTGCCTGTTCCCCAGATCTGTCCCCCCTCGCCCCCAGGAAGTGTATGACCCTCAGGCTCCCAAGGCTGATGCAGCAATTTCCAGAGGTCACAATTAATTCTTGCTACCGACGTTAAGTGTGGTCGTTAACCCGGTGGTGTTTAGAAAACTCTTCCTTCTGGGCTGGATGATTTGTGGCTGTCCGGGGCCGTTCCCTGCACAGCCCCGGCTGCCGCTTTCTGCTGTGGGGAGAGGACAGGGATCAGCTCCACCATCAGTCTGCTCCAAGATGGCAATTACACGGTTTATGTTATTTCTCCGATCCTCTTTACTGGAAGGCATTTCTGCCAGACTCTGCTGCTGGCTCTGTCTGTGGGCCCAGACAGGGTTGGTGCTGTTACAGCCACAATGGAACGTTTTTGCCACTGTGCGTCATTTAAATGGGGGAAATTATTACTGGTGTTACGATAGCAGCGTGAGTCTGTTTCTGGAGGAGGGCTCTCTTGTACTAGAAACTCTGCAAACGATAAAAATGACATCCTGCTACCAAGAGTTTAAGCTCCAGATAGATTAAAATCTGAGCAGAGTCAACCCCCAGCTTCCTCTCTGCCACTTTCTGAAGCCTGTGGGCACCCCTTGCCCTGGGCAGGAATATGCTCGTCCCAAAAATGAGAGGTGGACATCTCCTGGGGTGCAGCAGGTTACGGGATGAATGGGAGAGAAGAGGGGCTGTGGGATCATGAAGGTGTGAGCATTTCTAGGCTTCAGGCTGGCCAAGGCTGGATTTCATCTCTTTTTAGCTATTTTTGCTGTTGTTTTAGGAGCCAGCAAGCGCTCAGGGGCTGTTTGTTCCCTTTCCTGGGAGAAGGGCAGGTGGCAGTGGAGTTTGGAGCTGGGAGTAGCGTGGTGGTGTTCAGCCAGGTCCTCCCAGTGCTGCCCCAAGGATGGCTTTGGGTGTTCACTGGTGGATACAGTCAGGGCGCTGACTCGTACTAGAAAACGAAAAGTTCTTGTCCTTCCCACGGGAAATAAGATAACTGCTCAGAGGCAGATACAAGGTTTGTTATGGACCGAGTCCAAGGAATAAGGTTCCTCACCTACCCAGCCTTGGGTCAGGTTTGAGGGTTAATGACCAACCCGGCTTATTCAGCGGGACGTGCAGCAACACTGCTAGCCCTGTCCTGCAGCAGGCGTCGAGGATGAGGGGGAAAGAGAGCAAAGAGCCCATTTGAGCGATACGTGCCCCGGGCTTCAGATTGTGATTCTCATTTCCTGTTACAACAAGTACAGCTTCGAGCTTTGGCATGGGACAGGAACTGAAACGCTGTCTGTGCCTGAAAACAACACCTCTCCGATCAGATTTGCTGGGAGCCTTTATCTCCTCTGGCTCAGCAGACGTAGAGTCCATCTCTTTTTCCTGCAGCTTCTGACTGATATCCTAATAGGACAGCGTTATTATAAATACTGGTGGGTTTGCTATGTCTAAATATTGCTACACGCGAACAATGCAACTATCAAGTCTTTTTTGGCAGCGGAGCACTTCCTCCCACGAACTGTGTTAAAGCAAGATGTAAACAACATGCATACAGTGATACATCACACCGCTTTCTGCTCAAAAATAAGGTCTCTCAGGACCATCCGTTTTCTGATAAAACTTTCTGTAATTTATGGGTACGATCCCAAGGCAAGGCAATTTTCTGGTGACACGTCTCAGCTGTCATTCCAGATGGATTTGTTCTGACCCACTGGTTCTCAGGCTTTTTCATCAGGAAAGTCCCTTTTCCCATCCAGAGGCCGTCGGCCTTCCCACCCACGTTTCGCATGAGAAGAACTGCTCCTGCGATGTCTCCTCGGGGCCGCGAGGCTGCAGACAAGGAGGGCTGTTCTGTTCCTGGCTCTCGGCCACAAATCATCCTTTTAAGGGTCGAAGTTTCTGCTCCGAGCAAGCTGCCCAGCCGCTATCGGATTCTGACAACCACAGGATAAAAGGCTTCCATTGTCTGCTACCACTCAGCCTTGAAACCAGGTGAAGATGTTGCCTTTCTCAAAAATGATTTTTTAAAAAAAAAAAACTCAGTTCTATTACTCTTCAGCGTGAAGCATCGGTACCGAAAATCTTCATTTTAGTTGTACTAAAATAAAAAGAATCCTTCCCAACAGAGTTTCAGTTACGCAGCCGTTATTTCAAAGTCCAGTAGCGCCCCATATGAATCAGACTGTGTTCTAATTACTGTTTGTTCAAATTGTCTCTGGCTAAGGCAGAGCATTTGAACTTTAGTCCAAGCCTTCTTGATTAAACATCTTTACAAATCAAGTAGCCTAACCACACTACTAGATATATGCAAATATTAGATATCCCAGAATGTAACTTGGTTTTAAGTCAGGTTAAGCAATTTCTGAATGTGAACCTGGAGATGTTGGATAAAGTAGAATGAAAAAACCAAGCTGATGAAGACTCTGGTGAGGTCTCTTTGTGTGATCAGGAATGTTACCAGCTCAGCTGTGCAGCATTATTTTTTTCTTCAGGTGCAGAGGTAGCTTCTTGGCAGCAAATGCTCAGTTAAGAGCACCCCGCCTGCAAAATTTCACAGGCTTACCGAGAATTCAACGTTATTCGTTCATAACAAATACGCCGAGCTCAACCATGGTAATATTTTCACTTTCTTAAAGTAAAATCTGGTGGATGTGTTGGAGCTATATTCCTGCTATTCTCAGTGGAGTGCTGTGATAACTCTCCTGCTCCTGTTTCCAGGTGAGGGTCCTTTTCCACTTGGTGCAAACGCGGTGCAGTAACAGTAATGGCAATTAACACCTGCCTGTTACCGGGAGGAGTAATCCCCAGGAGTACTGTGTGAGCACAGGATGGCACCATCATTTCTCCTTTCTGCATAAAATAATTCTGACTGCACCTCGTGTTTTGGGATAATATGTAAACTCTGCGTTTTTGTCATCAGCTTGATTCACAAGGGGAAACTGTGACTTTGATGTCTGACGGGAGGCAAAAATACTCATCAGGAACTGAGTGTTTCAGTGTGGTATGGATCAAAGTTACTGCTGTCATTTCTGTATTCAGGCAGATGGTAAAGTCAAGATTGTGCAACTTGGTACGTAATTTGCTCTTCATAACACTTCAGAGGAGCAGGAGAAGGGCATGGGTCTATGTGTGAGTTAATGTACTCTTACGTGAGGTCATGCATTTATGTTGGGGTGATGTGAAAAGCTTTCTGGGACCAAACACTGCTGGAGCCAGAGGAGAGATCCCTGTGGCTCAGACCCATCCTGCAGGTCATAGATGAAGTTCTGGTACCCATCTCAAGTTCCTCGTTGACTTCAAGAGGACGAGAGCTGCGTTTAGTCTGGGTTTTTTTTGCTACACAGGGATGTGCATCTGACACTGGAAGAAGCCTCCTTCAACTGTAGCAGGGGAAAAAAAATGATGCTGCTCAGGAGGGAAACAGATCTTGGTTTGGGTGGTTCCCTGGATCTTCTGAAATCAGGCACTGGAGCCTCAACCATAGCTCAGGATGCGTCCCCAGCGCTGTGCCCACACCAGTCTCCTTAAATTAAGGCAAACTCATTGAGATTTGGTGGCAGCGCTGCCGGGGGAGCGCAGTGGTTACGGCTTTGCAGCTTGTGGTGCCGGACGGGTGGGGAGGGCAGGTGGTTATCGGCCCTCCCGCTACCAGTTTGCTGCCTCCTCCCTACAGTGAACGCGAGGGCTTGCTATTGACTGCCCTCTGTTTTAATTAACTCCAGAAGCAGGCAAAGTACACTGAATAATTCAAGAGAGACATGTGTTTAAACATTTGCACAAGCTTCAGATTCCTCCTGCCTAAAAATAAGTCTGTGAGGGAGCAAATGATTCCCGTTGGAGGTGTTGGTGGATGGACAACAGAGCCGTGGACCCCATCCCAACACCAGCGTGTTGCTCCACCCAAGAAGGTACCATCTGCGGGTCTTGTTCTTGCTACTGGGACCAGCCTGGGGCTGATGGTGTCAGAAAGCTCAAGGAAATGAGTCAAGGGCTAGACGCACAAGGGAAGCACCAGCCCAGGCGGTTTTGATAAGGCAGTAGCAAAGAGCCCTGGAGAAAGGGGTGGCAGAGAAGTAGGTGAGGTCAGTAACAGGTCTGAACAGGTTTAATTGTCACTCTGAAGTTCCAGGAGTAACTGTTTTCCGTAACCGGGATTCTCATTTCTTGTGGTTATTGAGGAGAAAGAGCCTGACTTCAACAAAAACTCACGAGCAAAAACATGAACACGCAGATGCCCTTTAGGATCATCATTTCGGAGAGCCAGAGCAGAAGCGATTCTTCCAGAGGGAAGTGGATGAGGAGGAGTCAGTACCTTTCCCTGATAAAGGCTGTGCCGGTTTGGGTGGGTGCAGATCAGCAGAGACAACAGGAGAGGCTCCGTGCCGATATTCCTGATGTGTGTCCGGGATTACCTGCTGATTCGGTGTATTTCATCTACAGGCAATTTCCTTAAACGTGTTGGCTTCATGTTCCCAGAGCGATAAGAAAGTCACGTGTGTGTTATAGAAAAATTCCCACCTGGTTCAGGACAACAACGTCTTAGGACACCATACGATGCCGCCCCTCCAGCAGCCAAAGCTTTGCCGCACTCTGGTTTGAAATGCAATGCTCCAGGGGACTCTGGAAATTAAAATTTCCACAGGCTTATTGCTCATGAAGCCTAATTAATTTTGGATGTAAATGTGACATGCTGATGCAGTTGCATTTGCATCCCTGTTAAAGGAAAACACATTTTAATCACAACCCACAGCGGGTATTTTATCTGAAAAATATTAGAGGAGCACGGTATCTATTTATTTCCTTCTTAATCTAAGGATTTTTCACTTTTTCACCCCTTTAAGTCAGCTAAGTTAAAGGAAACACACCACAGCCTTTTAAAACAATTGCATGAAATGTAGTGTGTTTCACTTGAGAGGAAATGAGGGAAAACAGAGTTACATAAAATGGGAGAAAAATCCTACCCTGCTTTTCCCCTCCGTAGGTTCCATGGAATGAAGCAGCAACATCAGGTATTTCCACCAGATTTTGTATTGCAGCCTGAATGCTCTTGAAACCCGTAGGTAACGATATCAAATCGTGCTACAACATTAGTCCTACCACAGCAGGATGAAGGCAGAGACTGGGGTGATCATTCCTGAGGGTGATATTGCTCGTCCTTAATGGGCTTGGGAGAAAGTCCCCCATTCCTCCAGATTTAGAGTTTGTTTGCCGTCCTGCTTGTATTTCTGAACGCTCTGTGCCATTATGAGCGACACTTTTCCTGGAAATGTGACCTTAATTCTCTATCTCCATGCGACAGAGGGAGGGGGAATGTGGCAAACGCCACATAAAAAATGTTGCTTTATAATATAGAGCAAGGAAATGTAGTTTCCAAAAGCAGATGTGAGAAAACCAGCAGCAACAGAATGTGTTTGGGAAGTTGTCCGAGCAAGGCTATATATCCCGATGGCTGGTAATTCGTTAAAGATTTTAGAACACAGGTTACGTGTGTTCTCTCATCCTGGTCTTGGATGCTGGACACTGACCTGAGAAATGCCCCCTGCCCTGTAAACAAGCCCTGTGATCTGTGGACCCTGAGGGACGTGAGTCAACCTGGTGTATCGTTACAGAAAGGTTTTGGTGACAAATTTGGCATTTCCAGTCCTAAAACTGGAATTTTATTTAATTATTTCTCTGTTTGAGGTCGCTGCTCTGCTTCATCCCTCCCCACCAGCAGACCCACCTCCAGTTCTGGTTAGCGCTAGATTTGCCCTTATAGAAGCCAACGGTTGTACATATGGCTTTTTCTCAGTTATATACATATGTATATATTTATATATGGAACTAATATATAAACAAGTGCTTCTGGCTGTAGTGGTGTGGCTGGCAGGCGGCCAGGCTGCAAGAGGGTACCTGTGAACCTGTGCCAGGACCAAACTCATCCTTCTGGAGACGCGCCGGGGAGCAGATGAGCTGAAGAAAAAGCGTTTGAGGTTCTGGGCAGTATTGAGATTTGGTTTTGCGTATTTTGTTAGTCTGCCTGGAGCACAATAAAAAGGTGGAGTCACCGAACGAGGCTGACTTCAGCGGAGGGGGAGTCAGAAGTGGGATTTGGAGCTGGCCACCACCATCACCTCCACCAGCACCACCACCAGCAGCCTGCTCCGTTCCATCTCAGAGCAGTGATGGCTGAGACAAGAAACCAGACTTAGGCTGCACTGGCTGCAGCTGCAAACTGGTGTAACTCCATCCTCAGCAGCCGCTCTACAGCTCTTTACACAAACCCAGTCTCTGCTCCACAACAAGCGAACACAAGGTATATTTTTCAGGGGAGAAATCCGGAGGAAAAAAAAAATGCAAATAATGCCGTTGGTTCGGTTTGTTAAGAGGATAACGAAGAACCAGAAAGGTGGCAATGGGGATAAAAGAGACGATGCAGGCAAGCAGCAACATGAATGTGCCCGATGCAGGACCGAGACACGGCGGCAACATCTCCAGGAGCAAAGCGAGCCAACGCCAGGCACCGGTCAGGGAAGTCGGGAAGCGGAGTTAGGTGTCACACCTCCTACACACAGCTCGGCTGGCTTCAGCCCTGCGCAGGAAATCCCCCCCCGAGCTGCTTGGCTTTCAGCGGCGGCTGCCACAGCACCTTCAGAACAAGGACTGCTTTGGATGGGTAAAATTTAATCTTTTTTTTTTTTTTCCAAGTAAATATGGATTACCGACATGAGGTCCCTCTCCTTCCCCAAACTGAGATGATTAGAAACCCCACTTAGCTTAAAAAAAAAAAAAAAAAAGAGTTGAGCACCATATTTAGAAGTAGTTAACTCGGAAGAAGCGATTCACACATTCCCGATGCCTCAAAATAAATTCTCTCACTTGTGTTTCCAAGCAGAGACAAGCACTCTGAAAACAGTGTCACAGACAGGGTTTCGCGCTTGTTATGTGAGCACAGGAAGTTTAAGATAAATTCAGCAGCAGATCAGATGAAAGAACTCGTGCGCTTGCATATCTATTTATACAGTTCCCCTAACGGGTCCCACCCCGTCGCTGCAGTGTCCGGGGGTCTCCCCGACTTTGAGATACCACAGGGTGAATTCACCCACGACGGGCACACAACGGGGGGTTTGGAGCCCCCAGGGTTGTTGGTGTTTCACTCCCTTTGCCTGACCCGACTCTTCACTGCCTGGTACCTGCTCCTCCTGCTCCGGAGTCCCAGATGCTCCTGGGTGAACCAAACCCAGCGCGGGTCCCGCTGGGAGCTCTGTGTTAGAAAAAATAACTGCGTGAAAAGATCAGTTTTGTTGATCTCAAGGAAAAAATGCTCCACTTTGTAACTCCCACTTTTTTTTTTTTTCCTGAAGATAAAAATGGAAGAATGTTTTTCTTTCAGGGGGAGAAAAAAATAAAAAGTATGAAGAGCACTGAACATAGCCTGACACTGCAGAAAAGGACAGAGAATTATTCTCAGAATACTTTCTAATACTATTACAGTTTAAGGAACGGCTGACATCGAAATTCAGCAGCACATTTTACACCTAACGCAGCACCTGTGGCTTCACTGCCTCCTGATTTTCGCTCGTATGAAAAGTACGCTAGGACTCTTTTTCCCAGTAATAATACTTCTTTTACTTTTCCTAATACTTTTTATGCCAGTTCTGATTTTCGCTAGTGCGCTATGAGAAGAATCAGGCTCCAGAACTACTGCCAGGAAGAAATCAATGACAAACTGAAACCACTTCGATAGTGTTAAATCACATTTTATGTAATGGTCTGGTCAATCCCAAGCTGACAGCATCAGTGATTTAAAGCACTTTCCCGTACGCAGGGCCCCTCACTGTATCTTGAAATGCCATGGGGAAAAAAAAAAAGGTTTCTAAACATCTATGCTGTCTAAAGCAGTGTGAAAACATCACCATTTTGCAGATCTTTGTGAAGTTTGGCTTCTGGAAGCTTGAAAACGAAACTGCAGAGCAGGCAAGTAAGGGAAAATTTGTGCATCCATCCCCGCCCCTTCTTGAAAAAAAGGCTACAAAGAGAGAATTTGTTTGAATTTAGTTTGATTTTTAATTTACAAACACCAAGACAGTCAAGTCGAGTAATCTGTGTTTTGGCTTTTATTTTATGGATGAGGTCAGTGCATCCTGGAAGTTGCAAATTAAATAAGTATGTAAGATAAAAATAATTATTCTGACCTGTCACTGCACCCCAGTATGGTACTTGCAGGGGAAAGAAAAATTTATTCTGCATCAAAGGCCTTTTCTGCAGCTCTTTGCAAGCCTGTTCTCTTTGTAAGCAAGAGAACATACTCAGCTACAAATACCCATGATTAATTCCTTAGAGAAAACCGCTTTGAAGGTTTTAATACAAAATTACACCCTTCCCATAGGATGGTATGTTGTGGTAAAAGCAGACCATTTTGGGTATAGGTTGGAAATCCTCCCCTATTATTTACATAGTTCTTGGAGTCATTTTTAGAAGCACATTGATTTCGTCCCAGTTATATGTCACAGAACAACCAGTAGAAACCAGCAGACACCAGTGTCCTGAAATTAAGGAGAAAAAGCAAAAAGCTCGCGCTGCAGGCAGAACTGAACACGCAATTTCTGTGAAAGTGCCCTAAGAGCCCAGCCCCATTTTTTAAAGTGAGGTGTGCGAGCACGTGAGAATTTAATTCCCGCTGAAGGATGTGGCCTTTGGGAGCCCAGGTCGTCCCTGGACATGGTCTTGGGCTCTGGGCACCGATTTAGATGGAGGTGGAGGTAAAGCTGCTCTCCTCTGAGCTGCTGCAGCCAGGCTAAGCCCCTTATGCAATCCTTCGTCACAGCCATCTCCTCGGCTTGGCTTCAGGATTTAAGGACATTCGCAGCATCAACCGCTGTGCTGGGAAATGAGTCCTGCCTGTAAAGCATAAATGATGTAGATCTGGTTACGTTATTGAGCATGAAAACCCACCGAGAAAAACTGATTTCATCATTACAAAGGCAAAGCCATGGAAAGGGCTAACGAGAATGAAAGCTAATCAATGGAACATGGCTCCTGCAGGCAGATCCAGGGGGACAGGGGACAGGAGAGCAAGAAAAGGTCAGGTCTGAGAGCCCCACGGCACGGCCACATGTGTCTGCAGGGATTGGCCTCCCTCCGTCCGACCTCAGGCTCTTCTCTAGCCTGAGCTAAAATTACCGGAGTGATGGAAATGGGGCGAGACTCCGGTGTTGTCCTGTGCACCCGCAGCAGGTGGTTAATCCTGACCCAATGATACCATGTTGCCGAGGAAAAAGGAGAAAGATAATCCAAATTCCGTTGCTGGTTCCCAGGAAGCTCTGGAGACAGGTGGGGAAGGGCTGGCTCCTTTCCCCTTGGGAGAAGGGGAAAAAAATAATGATTATCTAGCTTTAGTTTGTAAACTACAACCACCTGGGGGGACACACACGCGTGTGCATTCACACGCAATCCGCCCCCGCCTCCCAGCTCCTGTGCGGGAAATGAAAAGCTTTGGGTTGATTTCCTGGAGAAAAGGTTCAGTGAGCTGGGACAGATGAACTGTATTGGTGTGTAAACACTTGGTAAGCGGCAAAGGGACTCGCACACCCATGTGCTGCCGTGCATGAGAAAACCTTGACAAAAAGATGTTATCAGTGTGCTCTGATTAGTCTGAATTACATGAAACTACCATTACATCAAAAGTGGGCTTGTTTTACCAGGACATGTTCTTTTTAATGACCAATTTGGCGATTAGGACAATTGCCCCCAAAAGCAGCAGCAGATTGGTTCTTTCAGAAGAAAATGCCAAATATGTTGGGGGGGGAGAGGGGAAGGGAGGAGGAATCATTTTATTGAACTGAATCATTTTCTTACTGATATTACTTCTACTTGTGCTGTTTCCTGTGACTTTGAGAAGGGTTTGAAACCACAATGAAGAAACCGATTTCTTTTCTGTGCAGACGGCAGAATTGTGCGTGTCTCCTCATTTTGGTGTAAACACCCAAGTTGTTTATGGCGGCCCGTTCACGTCTGCGTGAGGCCAGAGATAAGGTTGTAGGGGGGGTTCAGCCTGGAGAAGAGAAGACTCCAGGGAGACCTTCCAGCCCCTTCCAGTCCCTAAAGAAGGGGGGCTCCAGGAAAGCCGGGGAGGGACTCTGGATGAGGGAGGGGAGCCCGAGGAGGAGGGGGAAGGGTTTGACCCTGAAAGAGGGGAGATGGAGCTGAGATGTGGGGAAGAACTTCTTGGCTGGGAG
>JAOXJK010000004.1:32701520-32712511 GCA_025774025.1 Xenus cinereus | reverse complement strand
CTCCAGGCTGAACCCCCCCAACTCTCTCAGCCCCCCCTCCCAGCAGAGGGGCTCCAGCCCTCCCAGCATCTCCGGGGGCTCCTCTGGCCCTGCTCCAACAGGTTCATGTCCCATCTCAAGAGATCCTGTCCCACCTCAGGCATCCTGTGACATGGAAGTGGTGGTTTAATAAAATTAACACCTCAATATGTCCATTTTTAACTTAATTCTGTAATTGGATTTCTTGCCAGATTAAATTTGTGTGTTTCAGTCCTATAAAAAAACCCACAAAGATAATAACTAGTAAGGAATGGCTTGTTGTTGGAATATCTGCTGTGCTTATTCTGTTCCCATTCCCACATCTGTTTGTTCTCTTGTTACAGTAAACAGAAAAGAATCTTCAAGATTTAAAAATGATAGGTTTGGCTTCTGTAATTCTCAATTAAGCTTTCGTCATTCCCAGCTGACATGGCAGGGTGGCTCTTTCAGAGGTTTTTGTCAAAATTCTTTTTCAAGAATCTGTGTTAAGTATCTGATGATAACTGGCAGAAAACAAAGTTTAGAGCCTCCTAAATAAAGTCCTTTGCCCTCATTTCAGTGACTTCTGGTCACAATCCATTAGTGCTCAGAATTGCTTGAGACAAAAAAAAAGCCGTATGGTATTTCTGGTGTGTTTAACACTTAACAAATCAAGTCTTATATTATCATCAAAGAAAAAAAAAAAAGAACATGGAGCAGTTTTTCTGAATCTCTCTTCAGTCTCTACGTGTGCTTTTGCTTCCTTGCTGTGATTGAAAAGGAGATGGGGGACCACAGATTTCTCTCTCTTTGCAGATGTTAGGAATTGAATTCTTCTCATGGTAATTTTGTGGAAAGGGCTCGTGGCCTTTTTTTTTTTTTCTTAAATTTAGGTAAATTTGCTCTTGAGAGTGTTTTCTGCATGTCTTGTTTCACCAGACTTTCAGATTTTCAAAATAGATTAATATTGCACTGAGCACTGAAGGGGGGGTGGGGGAAAAGGCTGCGGGTTCTTGTTGGAAATCAGTGGATACTGAGGGTCAGCTTTCCGGTGGCTTGGTAAGAAAACAGAACATGGGAAATTTGAGGTTCTCATAACTGTAGGTGTCATGCATTTTAAAAAAAAAAAATAATTATGCATGAGCCCGTTGGACAAACATTATTGAGAACCTCTTTTTCTGCTCAAGAGCCCGTGGTTTGAGGGGAGCGATGCAGAGTGGAACAGGCACAGTGTGAACATCCTCGTTCCGTGTGGGTGAAGATCCTGCCAGAGCAGAAACTCTTAAATGTATCTCCAAAGATGATGTCCCATCCTGAGCGCTGGCATAAGGCACAGTTTGGAGTGGAAAGGAGAAATTGGGGGGAGCACTGAAATCCCCTCTTCCCTCCCACTTTATGCCTCAGAAGCCTGCGAGGATGGATTATCAGCTGGGTTTGAGTGGGATCCGTGTGATCCTTGGGACGCTTGAGGATCAAGTGATGGAGGAACAATTCCAGGAGCCTCCAGCACAACGTTGAGGGAGATCCAAAGGTGATGTTCGCTGGGCGGGGTGGTGGTGGTGGTGGTGGTAGTCATCATGATGCACAGATGTGGAAGTGACAAGTCCCGCATTGCTGACTTGTTGAGTGTCTGTAGATTGACAGCACACTGCGGGGTTTTTGAGTTTATTTCCCCTTAAGAATAAGGGAAATATTTTGGGTTTCCTATTAGCATAGAAAGACTCTGTCTAGAACGGTGTAGAGAAGCGCCGGAGACTGTTTTTAACTGCAAATAACCTTGCAGATTAAAGATAACTACTGCATATGCACAGAATTCACACACATAAGCAGAAATGTTGCCTTTGCAATTTTGGATTAAGTACAATTTCTGTGCCTTTAGCCCATTTGAGAAAATGAACCGGTTTTACTTCGTGACACAGAAGTAAACACCAAGGCAGAAATGCCGCTTGTTTACGGCCAGATTTCTAGGCTGTAAGACGCAGGGACAGATTTTGATTAGTTGTTTGGAAAACAGGGTATTTCCTCTCTGTGAAGTTCATATGATAATTCTCAGATTGCTTAAGAAAACTGCTGGAGGGCTGATGCAGCCGAGTTGCTACAGGAATTTCTAAAAAATAAAATAAAATTGTTGAGGTCACTTGAGACTAATTTTTGTGAGTTTTTGCTGAAGTCTGTGGTTAACCTTTCAGTACAGAGATTATTAGGTTACAAATCAATAGGGTTTTTTGACTGGTCTTTAAATTCTGAAACTAGTCAAGCATTACGATTCTTTTAATGTGTTTGATGCATTTCGGGTCGGTTTCTCCTGGGATAACAGCCTTCTGGCAATTACAGTGATTTAGGGCAGCGATTTGGAGGGAAGCTCCTCTTCTCCCTAAAATCCACAGGGCTTCTGTAAATGCCAAGGCATGCCTGATGTGGGAATCCGGATTTTTGAAGGGGCTGACCAGTTTAAGACTGGGGATATTTGTATGTTAGGATAAACCGACAGCATACTAAAACCTGAAAGGTGTTTTGGTGTTGAGATTCCTGCCTGTTAACTTGCAATTAAACTTCTAAGTTGCTTTTAAGGACTGAAAAAAGGAAGTACTTTTATGGTTAAGAGTATTTAGAGCTACGGCTTAAGGAGCCATTTTAGACAGCTGAATTAAGAGACCCTGTCCTCGGCACATGTGTGTGCACAGTCCACCTTCTGGTTTTATTTTTCATTCTTTCATTATTATACACATTGCATTATTCTGCACAGAAACGCATGTGCTTTAACGGACACTTCTGCTCCCTGAAGATTTTTTTTTTTCCCCTCTTTAATATTATTTGTAGAAAGGCTTGCCCGCTACAGTTAAATATTTCTTGCCCGGAATAGCTGCACTGTGGTACTTGCAAATTATCTGGCTGCAAACCTGGAGCTCAGCATGAAATGCCCAGTTGCTTTTTAAAAGTCCCTTTTCTCCATAGTTCTTAGTTTTGAAATCCAGGCTTTGGAATTGTAAAACATCCAGTTTCATCACAGTGTATAAAAACAGGGGAGAGGTGTGATTTAAAGTTCCTCAGACTTTCCTCTCTCCTCTTCTCTTTTCTTTTTTTCCTCTGTTTTTCCTAATTTCCTGGCAATGGGGTTTCCCGGGAAGACCTCTCTGGTGGCCATTCCTTTTCACTGTGATTCACTCTTCTGGGCTTTCTCATTCATAGAATTATGAAAAGGAGTACACTTTTCCTATTCTCTCTGTTTAGTTGAAGTCAGAACCGAGTTTGCGGCAAATAATTTGCTTACCCTCCCCCCTTTCCCTAAATTGAGAAGATCTGGTGTCTCGTGGTCTCTTAGACGCAAAATACATTGTTAGTTCTGGTATCAAGTTCAAAAGGGGAAATACGAAACCCCAACTCTAGAGCACAGTTCCTGTTTTTCTGACTTGACAGTTTAAGCTCGAACTTTATTGCTGTTAGTTTTTGTGAGTTTTAGAAGCAGGCAAATGTTCGATAATTAAGCAAATGGGTCAGCCTTGGGCATAATGTTTATCTTCTCTTTTTTTTTTTTTTTTTTCTGTGTTATGCTGAACACATCCCCCAAACTAGTCATGTTATGCTTTTCCTGGCAAAGAGGAGCAGAAAGGGAGAATTTTTAAGGTTGGCTCAACATAATATAGAGAGAAAGTTATTATGAATAATTTGTGCAAAAGGTACCTAATAAAGTAGCGCAAATGTAGCACTTGGGACTTCCCTAAAATGTCAGGTATTTTTCTTAAGGGTTTCAGGTTAGCGATTCTCCTCCTGCCTTTTCTTTTCCCTTGAAGTCCAAAAAAGCCACTCAAGCCCAAATGAGACTTAACAGTTGTTATTTTCCCAGCGAGAAGTGAAGATACAATAAAAACTTGACATAACTTGTGGTGGGTATATCTGCAGATTAACTATATGCTGTTGCTTTGCTACCACTGGCCTCTCTCTCTTCTTCCCTTTGTCATTTTCTTTATTACCTCTTGTAAGTCATGACTGTCAAAATTAAGTTATTTGGGTCAGGGGATATTATTGCAACTCTGGCAAAGACTTTGGTATATGTGATTTTGAAGCATATAGATATTTCGGGAGGAGTACTTACATATATAAAATGTCCAGGATCACATATTACCACCTATAGTGTCTGTGTAGTATTAAACAGACTGTAATTGGCATCTGATTAGCTTGAATAGTCTTGATTAAATTGTACATTGTGAAGGTTTTGTAATGGCTTTTCCGTTCTCCTCTGATGTTTTGATCGTAAATGTACGGTTGAAGTATAAAAGTTACAAACTTAACTACGTGGAAATTCCCTGTATGTGATGACTAGTTCCTGTAAACTCCAGTAAAGAAGACTACGACTTGTTTTTCTCTGATTTTTTGGGGTGGTTCAAACACAGAATGGCAGAGGGACTGCATTCAGACAGCCTGTCTACGCGACGTGTGCATTTCTAGGAGGACGGTGGTGTTGGAAGGTGACTCAGTAACTCGGCGTGGCTGCAGCCGGGAGGGAGAGAGGGTAAGAAAGTCTCTTCTGAAGCGAGATGCTCGGTAATTACCTGTCAAACTTTTTGAGAGCGATTTAAGCATGACAGCTCCTTCATTTCTAGTCCTTTTCAGTGTTGCCTTTCAGTCCTTTGTAGCGTCGTCCTGTGAATCGCTCACTTAGAAATGACCATTGAAAGTTGAAAGAACGCACAGAAAATTCTTATGAAACTTCGGTGGTGAGTATTGATACCCGTGACCCGTCCGTCCCAGAGGTCCCGAGGTCGGTCGTGGTGGTGTCCAGTGTGTAAAGTCGGAGATGTTAGAGCCAGCACTGGGAAAGCAGATATGGCAGGAGGTACTTGGGGTGAGTCATATGTGTTTGAGTCAGTGCTAAAAGCGATTGAACAAGAGTGTCCTTGCTTAGCTATTTTTAATATTTGCTTACTCACATTTACTGTACTAAACTCTTTACAGGAAAGGTAGTTAAAAGCTGTAGTGAGGTCTTAGAGCCACTTTTCACGACAACAACTCAGTTTATTGATTTGGAGTGATGTCTTCCGAGATTTTTTTAAGTCTTAGCATAATTCATTTTTTTTCTGCATGGTCCTTCCAGAAGTACTGCAGTCACAGCGTGGCATCTAGACCTGCACAGAAAATTTGTCATTGGGGCCAGACTTTACAACACATCAGCAGTGACACAGCCGAAGCGATGACAAAGGATGGTGACGAGTAGCTTGGTAGTACCTAGAGGTGCTTTTCTGCCTCGCCAGGTGGAAGACTGTTTCATAGGGCACATGATTTAATCTATTAAAAAAATATTCCTTGGTTTTAGCCGCACTGGAGTATACAAGTCACAACTTTTCTGTTGTAAAACCCTGCTTGCAATTTGTGTAATCTTAGGGTGCTGCTCTTGCCAGGGCAGAAGCGCGTTCAGCTTGTGGAGCTTTGATGGACCAGTGAGGTGCAGCCCTGACTCCCTTATAGATATAGGTGTATATGTTCTCTTCACAGGTGTTGACAGCTGTATTGACAGGAGGAAGAAGTTTAGGAGGTTGTTTGGGGTGCACATACGTGTCACGGAGTTCAGCGGTGGCTTCCTGTTTACTGCCGCCGAGTGAGGATTTGGGCTCAGACCAGAGAAGGTGCAAGAGCGTGGCTGGTGGATTTGGTGTCACATAGATCTGTCCCTGCCTCCTCCACCCTCCCCGTCGCTTGGAAAGGTGTTGCAGAAACGGGTTGGGGTGTTTGCTGTGGAGCAGCAGCGGAATCAATATGTCTGGTTGGAAATAGCTTTCTTTTCTTGCTGCTGAAAAAGTTTCCCGGTGCACAGCCAAGTTCCTCGAGCTTTGTGTTGGTGCTGGAGCTGGGGAGGGAGGTGGAGGTCATGGCTCTTCAGGGCAGAGGCTCTTTGGTTGAGTGTGGACGAACTGCACCTGCTGGAGCTGCTGAAGCCAAGATTACTTTTTGTTACCAGCCCCCTGGGAAGAAAGGCTGACCCGTGGCATGTACAGCTAATAATCTTGGGCCTCATCAATGAGGGGGGAGCAAAGCAAGACCCAATGATTTGTCGGTGTTGAGTCTCAGCAGCAGGGTAATGGTCCTCATCTGAAGCTGCTGCGGTGAGAGGCATCACAAGAGAGGGAGGGAGAACTGCAGCTCATCAAGGTCTGCCGCTATGTGCTTCTGCAGAACTGAAATAAAATTATACCTGGACTGAAAAGTGAATTGGCCATAAACTTTTATGAAACTGCTCTTGGCCAAAACTGGAAATTGAGAAACAGTGAGCTACTGCAAATTTTCATAATCTAAAGACACTACTGGGAATGCGGATAGACTCCTGAAAATGTAAAAGTTTATATTCCTCTCGTAATTTTTGACTTTGGGCAGACCTTATAGCTGTGCTTTGAAGAGTGACACTCAGTATTCTGGAATATAGAGTATAAGTGTTACTCAGACTTTTCTTTTTCAGCTTTCATACATTGTGTAAGACTCATGGGAGGACGATTTTGTTGTTAAAGGGAAGATCACCAAATTACCAGGCAGCAGCTGCAGAAATGGAGTACATCTCCTATGAAGACAGGCTGAGAGAGTTGGGGTTGTTCAGCCTGGAGAAGAGAAGGCTCCAGGGAGAGCTTATAACGGCCTTCCAGTACCTGAAGGGGGACTACAGGAGAGCTGGAGAGGGATTCTTGCTCAGGGAGCGTAGCGATAGGACAAGAGGTAATGGTTTTCAATTGAAAGGGGGAGATTGAGATTAGATACTAGAAAGAACTTCTTTGCTGTGAGGGTGGTGAGAGCCTGGCCCAGGTTGCCCAGAGAAGCTGTGGCTGCCCCATCCCTGGAGGGGTTCAAGGCCAGGTTGGAGGGGCCTTGGAGCAACCTGGTGTGGTGGGAGGTGTCCCTGCCCATGGCTGTGGTTGGAACTCGGTGATCTTTAAGGTCCCTTCCAACCCAAACCATTCTATGAAATAGGGGCAAGCAAATGTTTCCTAAAAAGCAAGACATGAGATGATTCAGCCCTACCGGTATTTTGTAGGAGGGTTAAATGGGATTGGTAAACTGGAAGAGGTGTAGGACTTTCTAGGCAGAAAAGTACATTAACTGCCAGGTTGAAATTGTTGTACAGGGTGAGATCCTGTGCTTTGCCACACCTCTGTGTCAAACGCTGAGTGTGGTAGAGTCTGGGTATGGGTGAGTGTAAAGGCCAGCTTTAGTCATTCTGGCAGCAGAGCATCAGCGACAGGATAATTGCGCAGTCTGAGGAATGAACTCAAACCCGTAACCCAAACAGGGCTCCCTAAGGAAAGAAAAACCAAGTCTCACTGCTCACCGTTGCACCCTAAAGCCACTGACATGTCTTACCACCTTTGAACCACGGTGGGCACAACTCACAGAGGTAAACATGTAAAATATACTCCCGTTTAGCTGGAGAGTTAAAAATAGCATATGTATTTGTCCAAGAGATTGAATGAATTGAGTGTAAATATTTAGTTTGCTTGACAGGGGGCTATAGCTCATAGTTGACAGAAGACACACACCAGCAGTTCTCTTAATTGTACCAGGTACATCACGTCACACCATAGCATTCGCAGTTACATTGGAGAGTGAAAATTCAGTAGAGAAATTGCTGAAAATAACTGTTAAAACTTTGTTTGGTTGAGAAAAATCCTGTAATTATTGATACGGTGTCTTGAAACACCGTAGTGTTTTGCTGAGATTATCAGTTCAGGTGTGTGCAAGCTGGGGAAATGCTTACATCTGTGTTAATAGGTGATGGTGGAGGAGTGGACTGGATTTACAGGTTCCTTCTCAGCCCTGTTCCTGCAGAACAAGCTGCTTCTGGCAAAGTCTGCCTGTGCTTACACACTAAATTGTCAGTTACTTTAGTTGTCTCGGGAGATAACACTGATGCTAGAAGAATATCAGGGTGTTCCTATGTTTCAAGCAGAAAACAAGAAGAGTTGGCAGCCTGGCCTTCATAACACCCCAGCTATCCCATATTCCAAAGTCCTGTAGGAGAATCGGGATGAAACCATGGAGGATGTGTGCTGTCTCAGTGTCCAGAGGGCAGCTGAGATGCGACCGACACTGTTGTTTGCGTTGAAAGGAGCAGTTGATGACTCTACATGTGTGTGCACGGAAGTGAAAAAGCAGCAAGAGCCATCTGTTGGGCTGGATGCAGGAGACCAAAAGTTATCTGAGGAGGAGCATCCGACCCTGTGCTTGGACAGTCACCGTGCTTCAGACTCTGCTTTTCGGTCACCCAAGGGAGGCACAAAGATCCCTGTTATTTGGCAGAGCTTGAGTTGTCTACTTGGACAACTTTCTAAATAGCTTCATTTGGCTTTCACCGATTGGCTTCCTTTGTTTCGAGTGGCATCTGCCAAAGTACTTGTATTTGATGGTTTTTAAGAAGAAAAGAGCCTGCAGCTGTGAAAAATGAGGATGTTTTTTCCAGTCTTTGTTGCAGTTGGGATCAGAGAAAAAGGATTTAGGGTGAGAACTGTACCATGTCATTTCTATATCAACTTTACAGATGATATTTAGGGCTTACCTCCCCTTTTTAAAGTAAGGTAGGCAATAAAAGGATTCATTAAAGCCTGAGGATATAAAAATAACTGCAAACAAACTGAAGTATATCCTGGGGGAGGGTCCTCTCATCCAGCTTTTGAATCTCCAGTGTAAAGAGACAAGCTTAGATACAGATGTCTGAGATCCTTTCTCAGTCCAAGGAAAGACTTGGAAACCTCATCTGACTTACTTCAGATTTCTGTTCCAGGGTAAGAGAAAATGCATCTTGGACTTAATTGTCCAGATTGTCTGTGAGAGGAACGTAACGTGCCTACTCAAAGGCAGAAAGATGTCTCTGTTCAGCCAGATGCCTGGGAAACTGGGCAATGTGCAAGTATTGCCAGGGTCCCCTCTCATCTCTGTCTGGGAAACCTGTTTTGAACAGAGCTTCTTTCTTAACACACCATTTACCTGAGGCCGGGGTGAGTTAAGGTCAGCGCAAACTAATTTTTCAGCTGTTACTGCTCGTTTGTGGGAGAAGAGCTGTAACTGTCCTTGGCTATTCAGGCGGAAACTAAAAAACCACCAGTTTCAAGTTTTATCACTGTGATCCTTTTTTTTGTGGCTGGCTGGCTCTCAGGATGCGTGAAACAAAGCACGAGAAGTCATCCTTGGTGGTGAGAAGTCCTTGGTGGTAGGGCTGTGGTGTGGAGCACATCAGTCCTTGCGGAAGAGCTGACCTGCTGCCTGCCCTGAGAAGCTCTGGCCTTGGTGAAATGGTGAGGAGAGCGGAAGATAAGCCAAAAATAAAATCCGTAAAATGGACTGAATGGACTTAGAAGAGGGACTTTGGTGTCTCATTTTGCTTCAGACAAGCCAATTGACTAGTCGCAGTTCCTTCCTCTGACTAATAGGTGTAAATGTGTTTACAGCTAAACCATTAATACAGGTGTACTCTAGTGATTAGTCAATAATAAAAAGTAATTGCTATGCGTGTTTATCTCACCAGATGGGCAATAAAGAACTGTATTTCCCACTCTTTCTAAAAATTATGTGTCAGTGGCAGTAAATCTTTCTCATCTCCAGTCATACCCATACTTTGGAAAATACGCCCGTGTTTGAGCGTGCCAGTAGGTACATACTGCGCTGTTGAGGAATAGTTGCTTAAATTCAAAGTTATAAAATACAATTAGCTTCAAAAAGCAATGTCAGAACTCGACTTTGGTTTTCCTTTCTGGGGGTTGACCTTCCCTCTGGTCTCCATCATGCTGGTGGGAGCCAGCATGAAATGCCATTTAAATATATTTAATGCATTTAATGGGTCCGTGCAGTGTGAGAAGTCAATCATCAGAACATCGACACGAGGCTGCCTTGGCCCCCGCTGCCATCTTCTGAAGGGCTGTCCCTGGTGCAACCCCTTGAGATTTCCCTTGAGCCAAAGAAAAACCCACCAAAGGGTGGGTAACTGAGCCCAATAGGCCTCGTTTGTTTGTCTTATCGATGCACTGATGACAAGATACACTATCTGCAAAATAATGTTAGGACTCATTAGCTAAAGCGTCAGTGACTTTCTGCAGAGACTGTTCTTGTTCTGGAGTCCTCCCACTCCCACGTATGCTGACCTCTGCAGCCAGCCTTTGCTTTTCAGAAGAGATCTAAAAGCAAATCATAGAATGGTCTAGGTTGGAAGAGACCTTTCAGCTGGAGTCCAGCCATCGACCTGACATTGACAAAGCCCATCACTAACCCATGTCCCTCAGTACCACGTCTGCCCGGCTTTTAAATACCTCCAGGGATGGTGACTCAACCACGTCCATGAGCAGCCTCTTCCAAGGCTTAATAACCCATTTTCAGTGTAAAAACTCTTTCTGATGTCCATCCTAAACCTCCCCTCGTGCAACTTGAGGCCGTTTACTCTTGTCCTATCACCCGTTACTTGGGAGAAACGCAACTTTTGAGTCACTTTGTGGTCCTTGCAGTTTGGTGAGTGGATCCTCTGTGAGCATGCAGCTCTCTTGTCCCAGCGTACAGGTCCTGTCCCCAGGCGTCTCCTGTGGAGGCAAAGATGGGGCTGTCAGAGGCCCGTCCTTTGGATTAGCTGGTTTTTAACATGAAATGCTAAGATAGTCGCCCTCCTCCAGCTTTTCGAAACTTAGAACATTTTTTCAATACACAGTGAACCAGTGTAGTCCAATAACTTTCCATGGGAACTTTTTGGATTGCAAAGATCCATATTGTTCACTTCCCATTGAACATGTCTTTTGTGCACGTATGTGGCTAAATCTAGATATGATATTTTATTTTATTTTTTAGTCATACTGTTTATTGGAAGAATGAAGCCCAGTGTCTGAGAAGGCAAAAGCTTCTTCAAAATACAGTAGTTAATAGCTATAGTAAGACAAGGTTGAAATTTAGGGGAGATGGAGATGAGATGTGGGGAAGAACTTGTTTGGTGGGAGGGTGGTGAGAGCCTGGCCCAGGTTGCCCCGAGAAGCTGTGGCTGC
>JAOXJK010000004.1:32674753-32701420 GCA_025774025.1 Xenus cinereus | reverse complement strand
GCCCTTCACCAGCTTCGTTGCCCTCCTCTGCACTCGCTCCAGCACCTCCATATCTCTCTTGTATTGAGGTGCCCAAACTGACACAACACTCGAGGTGTGGTCTCCCCAGTGGTGAGTACAGGGGCACCATCACCTCCCTACTCCTGCTGCTCACACTAGTTCTGTCTTTCTGCCCCGCACCCCTGCCGGTAGCAGAACTCCCCGGCGGGGCTCCAGCAGCGCCCGGGCCTGACGCTGTGCGGCTGTTGATGGCTCTTCCCGGGGAAGGGCCTCCTTTCCTCGTCCTGCCGTGCGACCGGCTCCTCCTGCCCGCCCGCCGCCCCTTTGACACCCGCGTACGGTCCGCGGTGCCGTTCGCTTCCCGCGGCCGGAGGGGGGGGGCCGTGTCGCGGAGCGGCGCTGCGCTGCGCGGAGGGGCCGCCCGGAGCCGCTCCTCGGCGGGGCTGGGGCTCCCTCTGCGGACCGAAGCGGCAAAGTGCGGGACGGCACCCGCCCCTCCAGCCCGGGCCGGCGTAGTCTGCTTTTCGTATTCTCTTTTTTCTTCCTTTTTTTTTCCCCCCCTCCTTTTTTTCTTTTATTTTCCCCTCCTTTTTTTTTTTCTTTATTTTTTTTCCCCGTCTTTTCTTCCCTTTTCCCTTTGGCAACGTATATTCATTTAAGGAAGGGGTTTTTTGTCTTTTTTTTATTATTTTTATTTTATTCTTTTTCACCATCATTGCAGGAACGCTACAAGTAACAAATCCCATTTTTGCTCAGAGCCACACAGCCTACAGGAGAGCTGGGGAGGGACCCTTTGTCAGCAAGTGCAGTGACGGGACAAGGGGTAAGGGTTTTAAATTGGAAGAGGCGAGATTTAGGTTAGATACCAGAAAGAAATTCTTTGGTGTGAGGGTGGTGAGAGCCTGGCCCAGGTTGCCCAGAGAAGCTGTGGCTGCCCCATCCCTGGAGGGGTTCAAGGCCAGGTTGGAGGGAGCTTGGAGCAACCTGGTGTGGTGGGAGATGTCCCTGCCCAGGGCAGGGGTGGGACTCAATGATCTTTAAGGTCCCTTCCAACCCAAACCATGCTATGATTCTATGAAATGTTACTTTGACTAACTCTGCTTTATTAGTTTCCTAGCAAATAGGTTTCAGTTGAAGGTCAGCATATTTGATTTTCAGAGCTGTGGGTGGCATTGGCGTAGCTACTGTAGAGCTCATTTCTTTCTGTAAATTGGTCTCAGATGGCTGTGGCTTTCCATGGCAACACTTGCTAACTCTTTTGCAAGAGAACATCTGCGTATAAATTATCTCACAAACAACAAAAATGATCCGTTGATATGAAGGAGCAGTTTCCCTGTAGACTGAGCTATTGGTGGCTCACTGTCCAGGATGCTTTTGTGGCCTCCATGGTGTGTGACAGTGGGATGGGCAGGGAAAGCTGGGTTCACTCTGCTTACAGTCATGGAGAGGAGAGCTCCAACCTGTCTTCAAACGTAGGTAGTGGTTTGCATGATGTAGCAGAAATCATAATGCAGCTTGTATCTGGCAGAGGAAGAGGTAACGCTGCTTTTTGGACCAGCGCTTCTCTAATTTTATAGACCTGGAAGCACAGCCAGGAGCTGAGCTTTTTTTCTGAGGGTTGTAGGACTTCACGCTGTGGAGAAGGATCAGCTGGAGTCCCATTGTGTCCTCCTCGGTGAAGGACCGCCGTGTGAGTGCTTGAATATCTGCCATATTCTTAGGCAGATGCTGAGGAAAAAGGAGAGGGAGAGAATAACTGAAGCTAAACTCCATTTCTTCTTGCAGAGTTTCGCTGTGCCGAGTGGTAGGATTTCCCGGAGTTAGGTTCTGCCTGAAGGACAGAGGTCTAAGAGCTTCTCTGCATACTATTCCTTAGCGCTAATTATAAACGGAGGTCTTTATCACTCTGAAAACCAACAGTTTTCTGCACAACATGCTGTTAATTTCAGGGAGTTAGAAGAGGCTTAGCTAAGAAGTAAAATTACTGACCGGAAAGTTGGTTCTGTTTTGCCTCAAACCAGGACGTAGCTGCATGTCAGGCTGTGCCTCAGAAGCTTTTTGCCAAATTGGATTAACCTGGAGCCCCTGCCGGTAAGACCAGAGGTGATCTGTGCTCAGATCTGAAATCCCATTGAAATTTCTCTTGTTGCTCCATTTCTGCTCTGTTTTACCGTGTGTGATGGCCTTTACAGATGTTTTTGCACCGTGACTTAGGGGACCACGCAGCTACAATTAGCACCTCCTCCGCTACCAGGGCACCTGCCGCTTTACAGAGATTTCTGCACTTCAAATCTCGGCTTTTTACTTCATCGTGTCAGAACTATATATATATATTTAGTGCCTAACAGCAAGGGCTTTAGTTGAGATGCTATCTTTAACCTTTAAACCGTTTTCATACCATCTGGCCGTACCTTCTCCAGCCAGAATTGCACGCACTGCTCCAGTATTGGGGCTCCAGCATTACAGCAGGGGGATTTTAACAATAAAAGATGAGCAGAGAACACAGAGAGGGGTCAGAGACTTTGAAGACCAAATTGCTCTCGCTGTCAATAGCGAATCCAAAGTTTGCTATGAAATTGTATGGTTTTGCAACCATATTACAGAAAGAATGTTTGTTGGTTTAGGGCCTGTCTTTGTCGGTGGTTTGCTCTGAACAGAAAGCCAGAGTTTTGTTTGCTTTTGTTTATGACTTGTTTTAAATGGTGAGCCCTGAAGAGTGAACTTTAACAATATGTTCTCACCACATTAAAAAAAAAAATGTAAAAAAAGAAGGCAAACCATCAAAAAACACTTACCAAAGTGCAAAGCCACCACAGGAAGCACGCGACTACCAGAAATCTTCGTGAATAAAGCAATGTAGGGGATTCAAGTGTTTTACCATATGCAGAGTAGATGTTGACCACATTGATAAAACTCTTTAAGGTCTTTATAAGTGATTTAAGTGCTTATGGCAAGAAGTTAGTCGCCTTTATTTTTAAACCAGGTAGAATGCAAAGAGGTGCCATTATCTCAGTGCGTTCTTCTGAGGGCTGCTGTGGTCAACTTGAGGTTGCTCTTTGCCATCAGTAATTCCTGCTCTTTGGGAGGTGCTGGGATGCCAGAACTTCTTCTGGGCAGCTCAGCCCCGTTGCAGAATGACTCTGGGCAAGTTCTGACTCTGGGCAAGTTCCTCCTCTGGGGTAAAGAATATTTGCTGTAGCAAAACCTCTTATCTCACTCGTTCCTTCTCTGAGGCTGGTGACCTCCATGCATGTGATGGCTGATGGTGGGGATGATGAGGGAGCCAGGGGCTTCCTTCCAGTCCCTCTTTGCTGCCACTTTCGTACTGTGCAGTTGGTGCTGCCCAGCTCCGGGGAGGAGGAAACAGGGGGTGGAGAGAACCGGGATGAGTCTCCATTTTGTGATACGATTTGAAAATGAGAAGGGTTAAGAACATCTGTAGCTGCTCTCAAGGAAGTGGCTACAGGGCTGAGCACGAGGGAAATGACCGTGTGTGGTTACTGCACCGGGAGCTTTTGCTAGAGTGGTCTGTGAACAGCCCATGAGTCTCCAAGGAGGGGACCTTTGCAGTAGCTCTGTGGTCACCAAGAAGTCCCAGCCCCTTCGCAGGTTTTACATACTCTCGAACTAGAAAGCTGTAGCGTGTGTGAATCCGCCTACTCAGGTGGTGTTTGGAGGAGCTGTTGCTTCTAATTCTACTTCTCGTGTTAGAGGCTGCAGAGTAGGACGTGGGAGAACCCAGGCTGGTTACCAATGCTGGCGCCGATTTCTTGGGTAAGTGGGCAAGTCGTTTTATCTCTCCTTCTCCTCTACTCATTTGCAGAAAAGACGTGCTCATAGTGTTTCTTGTGCCGTCTCGACTTTGCTGGACATCAGCTGTTTGCTTGTTTTGGTTGGTTTCTTACTGAAGTTCTAGGACGTGGTCGGAAATCCGGGTGCTGTGATAATAAATCTAAGCTTTCTTTTTCCTTAAAAGCAAGTAAAGCGTAGGATGGCCTCATTGAGGAGCACCAGTGGATCATCTTGGTATTATGCCAATGGGGATGTAGTGGTTTTTGCAACCGAGGGGTACAGACAGACCCCTCCCAGGTGGACTCTCAGTCTAAATAGTTACCCAGCAGAAGAGCATTGGATGCTGTGCCAGGTTGTCATGTCTAGGACCTGGGGCTCATCTCTTTTCTGCGTGCGGGCTGCTGAGCAGATGAAATTAGCTAAGTGAATATGGTAGAGATCAGTGCATTCTGGTTTAAAATTCTTGGCTTGTGAAGAGAACTTGGAGGAGAGCCTGTAGATGCATAGCAAGTCCCCAGACATGAGGTTTCTTTGTCAGACATTTCAGTATGGTGGCTTCTGTGAGATCTTAAGCCTCGGGAGAGCAGGATGAAGCGAGTTCTCTTACTCGAGTCCGGTTAAAGAGAGGAGCTGTTCTGCAGTTACAGACCCTCATCTGGAAGGTGTGCATGATGAAAGTGCTTCATCTCCTTCCTGATGGCTTTTCCTGCTTAGGAAAACTGCTGGTGGCTCCTAAATATCCAGGGAGCAAAGGCAGCTTGAATTACTGGGTTGTTTTGTGGAGGAGGAAGGTAGATTTTGAAGCTTTGTAGAAGTCCTGGCACGTTTTTGGACACTGAATCTCCTTTGTGCTCCTAAATCACAGCACTGTCCCAGCCAGATGGCTGCTCTGGCTGTGTACATCCATGGCACGTTGAGCTGTGTGATGACGTTAGCCCTCTGTAGTCTTCCAGTCAGCAGAGAAAGAATGTCACACATGGTCTACTGGCTTTTCTTCCATTCTTTCTATGTTCATTTCCACCCCGGCCTTTCTGATGGATCCGTGCAACCGACAACAGCTTATTTTCCTTTCTTGGAGAAGGTAGAGCCATTGCATGGGCTCAAGCACCTCCTTGTAGACCTCAGTGCTGTGGTGACTTCAGACTTGGGTGTATGGCCAAAGGCTCTTGAGTTGAAAGAGCTCCCGTGCATTAGTGGAGCTGAGGTACGTGACCCTGTGTTCGCTCTTTGTCTGCCCCAGTTGTGAGGCACGTTATTTTTAGCTTTCACTGAAGTTTTTAGCTTTTAACTGGGGCACAAAGAGCACATACGTTGTCTTGTCACATCCAGTTCTAGTGACCAGATGAGGGTCACTTGTCAGGTAAGCCCAGAAGGAACAAGCTTTGCACACCCGTAACACTTTCTCTTCGAAGAAAACGTGGATTTGGAGGTCTTTGCCATACGATCTGATTTTCCTGACAGTTTTTCCACACATCTGAACTTCAGGAAACCCCTTAAATCAGTGCAGTGCCACCAGGAAGAGGCTGCGTTTCCTGAAGATCTGCTTCATTGCTGGGAAGATGAGGTGGATCTTTGCCAGAGAACTTCCATCACATCTGAAAGGTGCAAACCTCTAGCGGCAGGCACAGAGAGGTGAGCAGAGGAGAACATAAAGGAAGGAAAAGGATCATTAATGGTGTGTCCCAGGCAGGAATAACAACAGATTGTCCGTGTAAATCTCTTTAAGGCTGGAATCCCCCTCCAGTCCCGTTAGTATCAGCCTTGGTAATAAAGCTCTTTCCTCCCCCCAACCCCCACGAGCCAACCACCTAAAAAAACCCCAGAACTTTCCTCTAGTTTGTGTGTGATAGGTTTTGGAGTATTGGCTACAGGATAATTCCATAAAAATCATGTCATTGTTTGGTAGGTTTCCATGAGGGCTTGAAGCTTGATATGTGAATATATTTTTCCTCCAAGGAAATCAATACCGCTTTAGGTGAAAATTGCTTAGTATTGACTACGCAAGGACATGGTAACAGACTGTAAGCTTCTCAAAAATGATCATTTAAAGTTGTTGTTGCACCAGAAATTGTGGATGAGAAAGAATGAAGCACACATTTATAGTTTAGAAGCAAGCTGTTGATGTCATCGAAGCCCAGTCTGTATCCAAAGGAACATCAGGCTGGAAAGATCAGGCAAGACAAAGGAAAATGTGACTTTGTGTTCGTGCACACGCATCTGCAGCAGCCGTTACCGACGGGACAATGAAGGCGGTAAATTAACACACTCAGCTTTCTGAGCGAGCCGAAAAACTTCTTCCTACATAGGCGACGACGTCACGAAATTCAGAGAAGTAGCTGAAATTGCGTTGGAAAAGCACAGGAAACGAGCCGGGGTTGGTTCTTGCAGCGCGACGGTGAATCGGGTGGGTTCGTGAAGCCTTGGGTCTAGTCCAAAGCTGTTGCTGAACACAACAGGAGCCGGCCTCCTCTGCTTTTCGGGGTTAAATCACTAAAAATGGAAATATATAACACCTGATAATATAAGCGTGCGAGTAATGAAGGCTGCCCGACGCAGCCGATCATACAAACCCTGGTTTTTTTCGGTTCTGAAGAACTTTGCTGCACGTTAACTATTTTGGCTGAAAATTTCCGTTATTTGTGCTCTCAGCCTGATTTTTTAAAACTGAGTTTTACAACGCAGATCAGTCACGTCGCGGAATGAATACTATAGAAAAACCCTAGGGGAATTAGTAATTCTGTTTTTTGGGGCAAAGGTGAACAGCGTGTGGTGACATCACTCTGAATAATGGAATAAAATAAAATAAATACTAAGTTGCACATTCAGTGAGAGTGTCTCGTGGGGAAAGAAAAAAATTGCGTGTGATCGCGTACATAAAGATGATGAAATATTGCATATGCCCAGAAAGGATCCAAATTCAGTTAAAAAGGCAACCTCGTTCTGCCCTGTAGGGTTTTGGATCTCGAATTTCCAAAGATAATTGGTTTTTCTAAATGCCTAGATTAGATGCGTGTCCCGTGCTGTACGGGCTGTGACATGTTTCTTACTCGTCTGTTGAAAAAATAATAATAATAATTGAGAACTTTTGGGCTGACTTAAACTATAAATACTACAAAATGAGCATGCCCTGCACGCGTAGGGAAAGCCTATCTCTTATTTTCTTAGCATAAGCGACTGTAAACATCCCCTGCCGTGACACCAGAAACTAAATTGGCTGAGAGGGGAAAAAAAGAGGAAGAGCTTGCAAAATGGTGCTTCAAACCGAGTTCTGGTTTGGTCAGACTTTATCTGGGATTTTCCTCTCCTCGTGTATTAGGGACTTTCGCCCCCCGGAACAGACCTTCCATCTTTGCGTTTGGCTTCCGTGATCTTTGTTTATGGTGGAAGCGTGGGGAGCACAGGGGTGGTGGCGTAGCAGGGACGGTGCTGGGGGTCCGTGATGCCAGCTGGAGTCTTGTTTTCCTACCACAACTCCCCAAAAGGAGCAGGAAGCAAAACTTGCATTTTAAATCCGAGCAGGCCTCAGTGCAGAGGAGGTGTGCCTCAGGTTAAGTGTGGCTTAAAGGCTACGAAGATGATGAGGGGCCTGGAGCATCTCTCTGCTGAGGAAAGGCTTGAGAGCCCTGGGGGTGTTCAGCTGGAGAAGAGCAGACTGAGAGGGGATCTCATCGATGCTGAGCAATATCCAAAGGGTGGGTGGCAAGAGGATGGGGCCAGACTCTTCTCAGCGGTGCCTGGTGACAGGAGAAGGGCAACGGGCACAAACTGGAACACGTGAAATTCCATCTCAACATGAGGAAAAACTTCTTTCCTGTGAGGGTGACAGAGCCCTGGAAGAGGCTGCCCAGAGAGGGCGTGGGGTCTCCTCCGGAGACATTCAAAATCCGCCTGGACGCGTTCCTGTCCAACCTGCTGTGGGTGACCCTGCTTTGGCAGGGGGTTGGACTGGATGATTTCCAGAGGCCCCTTCCAACCCCAGCCATTCTGGCATTCTGTGATGTGCACTGTGGGGTTTCTTCTCAAAATCTAAATGGGTTTCATGTTTTCCCGTTGCCCATTAAAAAGTTTTACGACTGGAAAACAAAGGGTTCTGGGTCTGTGGGGTCCAGCTGGGATGAGCAGTACCTGCAGGCAGCAGCTTTCCAGCAGCTGAGGACATTTCTCCTGGCAGGCATGGAGGCTCTGCTTCTCCTCTGTGTCGTGGGGCCTCGGTTTGGGGAATTGCAGCAGTTCTGCTGGTAGAAATCTAAGTTGTGTCCCACTGAAAGGGAGAAAACGGAGTCGGGGTGAAAACCCAACAAATGCTTTTGTCTGCTTGAATGGGGGAGCCCAAGCTATGGGGCATCTCCAGCCTTGTTTGAGCTCAGGTGAGAAGAGTTTTCTCAAAAACGCCCGGTGGAGCTTGGAGCCCATTTTCTCTTGGTGTCTGACATCTTAAAGTATCTCCCAGCTGTCAGTTTTATCCTGTTTCCTTATTCAAGGGAAGCTTTTTTTTGTGCTTCAGGGTATTTTTCTCCAGGGAGGCTCTTGGCAGGGCCAGGTACGGGTGTCCCAACTTCACAGGAGGCTTCAGAGCCCAGTGGGCTTTCCGGGCTCCTCCTTCCATGACAGCAGATTAACTCCTTTCTTCTGCTTCAAGGAAGATTCATAAATAGTTTCTAAAGCATGTAATTTATGCCCCTGGCTTTTCTTTCCTTGATTTTTGAGGCACGCAAAAGTTTAAAGGGGTTATTTAGCAAATAGTCTTGTACATTTGGAGGTGTTTTTTTTTTCCTTAAAAGTGCTGGGGGTATTGGGCTTGAACTACCCTGCTGTTAAGGAGATCTTGAACTACTCTACTATTAAGGAGATCTTGGCCATGGTGAGTCATAGGCAGCAACATGAGTTTTTACCCAATATTATTTTCTTCCAAATATTTTAAGTCTTAATAGTTTAATAGTCAAAAAGAAAAACTGAGTTTGAACAACGCGCCTTCTCGAATTCCCTGTCCCTATTTTTAACTTTTCTGATACCAAAATTTTGTGAGGGCTTCATCTGTGTATGGGGAAAAAAAAGTACTACCTGTGGGCCCAGATCTGTTTGTTGACCTCGTCCAGAGAAATTGGTTGCGAGTTTTGGCAACGATGGTTTTGTTATTGTGCCTGTGTACACCCGAAATCACTAATTTGGTGGTTGGAACCATGGTGAGAAAGATGAATCGTTGTCCCCCTCTGCTGGTGGCGCAGCGGCCTGGGGTTTTGCTCACCCTACCTGCAGGCTGAGTTATTCTGCAATGAAATAGAGACTTTTAAAAGGTGGCAGGCATGTGCGTATACATCGCTCAGGGTTTTAAATAAGCAGAAAACCCCTCGGCTTTGAGGAGCGTTCTAAATGCGTCAGCTTTTGAGGAGTATCTCGAGAAGAGCCGTCCTACCTTCCCCTAAATATTTCCCAGCCCGCATTGCAGAAGAGTGTTTCCACCACGAGAAACAGAAATCGGATGGAGAGAAAATGTGCTCTGAAAAAAGCAAATGCTGTCCTGTCAGTCAGAGCACTCCCCGCAGAGACTGAGAGCATCCCTGCGGTCCTGCCTCTGTCCCTTGGAGTCGAGCTGCTTGATGGGGATGGGTCAAACATTGAGAGATGCTGCAAGGATGAGCAGGAGAGAGGGGAGCATGTCCTGCAGGAGAAGACCAGCGCAGCACGGCACAAAATGCAGTCTGGAGAAAGGATACAGCTGGTATTTAAGGGAAACATTCACAAGGTGGGGGGATAATCTGCAGAAGATGCACAAAAAGCAACGGTCCACCCAGGCTCTGAAACCTTTCAAGTGGCAAAGGATAAAAATCCCCTTCGGGTTCCTGAGATGAAGCACAAGAGGTGTGTGATGCGATGGTTAGCATCGCAAGAGACCCGTGGGGTGCTGTGAGTCACCATCACTGGGGTGACCCTGGCATTGGGGACAGTCCTGTGGCCGCCTGTACGTGCCTGCAGGAGCGAGGGACTGCCCTGACCCTCTCCTGGCTGTCACCGGGTGCCATGACCTGTACATACAATAACATTACTGTGCAGGACTGGGGAGAGATGCTGCTGAAACTGAGCAGGAATTTGTCTTGTTCAGTGGAGACTTTTTTTGAAGATTAAGATGCATTTTTAAAAAGGTGAATCCCTGACACTGAGGGTGGGAATATCTGGAAAACTCGTTAGTAAATAGTTAAGTTAGAGCTTGGATGTTGGTTTGTTTGGTTCATCCCCCAGGAGCCTATTGTAAATGAGGCATCACTTAAGGTTCTTTTGTATTCTGAGAATTGCTGCCGTGATTAGAAACAAGAATATGAGCTATTAAGCAAAACCAAAGAACACTGTGTTGAAAAGCAACAATTTGGATTTATGAATCTGCCAGAAGGCAAGGGTTTTATATTTCTCTTCACATTTTAAAATGTCTGGACAATCTTTTTAATATTATGCCCACACAGGCATTAAAATATATTGAGTTTCAGCTGTAAGATATCTTGTTTAAAAGGGAGTGTTTTCAATTAGATTAGAGCTAATATCTTTAACCTTTTGCATTTAAATTTTCTGGTGCTGTGCAGAAATAATTACTGGCTTGTCTGCATGTTCCAGTAATGATGCTCAATTACTTCTTCCCCATATTATTGCTGAGGGATTGTGTCTGGAAACTCAAATTTAGCATGAAAGTGGCACGGATGGCAGGAACATGCAATTTAATTGTAGATGCGTGCCGTGCTGTTAAATGTTATTTTTTTCTGTGATAGTATCACATTTGCTGGGCATTTTCCAAGCACAAGGGAAGCTTGTGTGGCAGTGTCAGGCTTTCTCCAGAGTAAGCCTAAGGCTTATAAAGCAATATTCAGTGATATATCAGATCAAGGCCTAATGCTGCTGCAGCAAAAACAATACACATTTAATTCAAGTATGTTTTGGCAGAGATAGGAGAAGAGAAAAAGGGAGGGATGAAGAATAGACATTTTCAGGCTCAGATGAGTGATGGGCGACGTTTACCAAACCAGCAGAACTGTCACGTTTAGTTTAGAGACCTTTTGTCACATTTAGTTTACTGTCACACTTAGTTAGTGGCCGTCCCAGGAGACCTAAGTGGGATGGTTTCCCCTTGAGAGCCCGGAGCCGTGGCTGGCAGACAGTGATATGGGACCACTGCCAGAGCACGGGAGTCTCTCGGGAGATGCAGAACAGAGTCCCATGTCCTTCTTCTGCTCAGGAAGTCCAAATTCCATCCCCATCTGGCTTATTCCCATGCCAATTCTTTTCCAAAGGTGGAAAAGGAACATACAGTCATGCCTTCCAAGCATCCAGCTCTTTCGCTTGATGCTCTACCATCAGGACTGGGATTAAGGAGACTTCTTACCAATGCCCATTCTTCCCCCTTCTGCTTCTTAATTGTTCATGGAGCATCTTGTTGATTTTACAGCTCTGGCATCAGACAATACTTTAAATGGAGGCACTGTCACCCCTGCCATTAAAAAAAGATGGTATTGATATATTCCAGGTTTGCTTTGGATGATGAGGACAACCTGTGATTTTGGGTGGGAGACTTTTACAAACCAGCCCCAGAATACTGAGGTGGTTTGTGGTGTTAGGTAGGACTCAGAAATAAGAAAAACTAGGCTCTTGGAAGGCATTAAAGTCATGGGCTGTGTTCCTTGTGAACAAGAATCCTCTAAGAGAAATGTGACCCTTACTGTGGTACCCCCTTGAGAAGCTTCCTTATTCTCTGCTGCCCACCCAAAGCTTTCATAGAGAAAGGAAAATAAAACAAATTTAAAAACTTGATAATCTGGAAAGGGAAGAAACAGAAGAGACTGGGGAAGAATTGGAATTAGCAATATGTAGTTAAAAACGTGAAGAATGAAGTGACCTCAAAAGCCATGAAGGAGGTAGAGCAAAGAGAAGAATGCTCCTTTGGTGTCACAGCTAAGGGTTGCAATGAGCGTGACACCAAACTGATGGTTGATACTCTGAAAATATGAAAAAAACCCAATGAATAACCAAGCTTTTCCCCTGTTTTTTTTTTGCCTGCGTCTCAGTCAGATCACCCAAAGAGTCAAAAGAAATCAGTAGACCCCGTAGACTCCTAGATGCTCACTCTGACTGTATTTGGTTGAGACTAGATCCGAATCTCAGTTACATTAACAGAAAGATTTCCTCAGATTGCATTTTATCAGCCTGACCATGTACAACTCAAACTGTACAAAGCCATTCCTGACAATTTTAATTTGTTTTTTTTTTCTCAGCCAGAGTCAAGTTGCTTTTGGAGAGCGTGAAGATAATCCGTTTCAGCTGCGTAGAGGATCAGACAGTAACATAAATGCAGGTATGTTTGCTTTTGAGGTTTGGTTTTGTTTGGTTTTCGGTGGGAGGATTAAGTTTGTAAACTGTAGAATTGGTGGTTTGGGCTTTTGTTATTAACTGAGCTAAAGCTTAGTAAAACATGGAACACAGACCCCATAATACCTGGAGCATGTGTTCATCTATTTCCTTCCGGTTCTTTCTATTTAAGCACTGGGTATAAAATGCAACACACGTTTTCTTTCGAGTCAGAGCTATCTCGTATGCGTTCTTGGCAGTCTAAAAGATACTGCATTAAATCTACTTAGTGCTACCCTTTCCTTCTGGAAACAGAGAGAAGTAATAATAAAAAAATAGTTCTCCAGTGAAGCTCATTTCACCATGACATATAAAGTATCAGGAGTTTAAAAAACAAAGGGTGAGAGGGGAGAAAACTACCAGAAATATTTAGCTGTTAAGGAGATTATAAAAATAGAAGCTAACCTTTTCTTTTCTTTTTTTTTTTTTTTAAAAGGCAATATAAATGGCACTGTTTATATTACCCAGCCTCAAGTATTGTTTTCAGCCAGTTAGGTGCTTAAGGATGGGAAAGTTATTCCTGCTTTACAGTAGGAAGAGAAAACTTCTGTAATAGTTGTGGAAGCACCAGAACAGAAGGGAATGATTTGGAACAGAGATACCACAAATAATCACTGACCTTTTTTTTTTTTTTTTCACTTTTCATCTTACTTGTGAAAAGTACTGATTTTGAATAATCACATTCCCAATGTGAAGACTTGGAGAAATGCTGTTGCAGTAGCCTCATTAAGCAATGTATTTGTGTTCTGAGAAATACTCAAACTCTTCTTCATATTTTGCTTAACTGTTCTTCTTCTCCTTTCAGTATCTAAACGTAAAAGAAGATTGCAAAGCCATGGCTTTCTGTGCAAAAATGAGGAGCACGAAGAAGAGCGAAGTAAACCTGGAAGCTCAGCATCAGGGTTTAGAAATACTTTTCTACCTGCAAGATAAAAATCCCATTTGTTACACCAGTGGCGAGTTCACCTCGGAGGAGCTGTGCATCGAAGCTGCCCAGAGGTGTTGTGAGTATATGGATTTTATATAAATTCTCAGTGGCAAGGCTTGACAGGATGGAAAGTGATGCATCCTCTCTGCGTGTAAGTCAATGTTTGTAGAAGAAATATGCATGTGATGGAGTCTAGGATGGAAACCTCTGCCAAGGGGCTGTTTGGGCAGTTCTTAAACTGTTTGGAGTGGAAGAAATGGTGGGAGGGACTGTCTTAAGATTCACATACAGGAATGATCTCCCACCCTGGTTATAGGCACTGATGTTTTCATTTTGCTGGGATGTGATCAGGCTTCTTTTAGGAGGAGACATAATATACAGATTAGTTACAAAACCCCTCTTTTATGTCCTGTACTAGTTGGTAAGACTGTCAAGATCTGTCCCATATTATAAAGCATTTTAGAGAGGGCTAATGTGCTACTTCTGAGAACCCATTTGATACCTTCCCACTTCCAGTTTTCTCTTCCGTTACCTGATAATTCTTTGCAGAGTGTTACGATATCAATAGTATTAATAATTCACCAGTTAAAGTTAAACAAAATTGTGGTAATACAGAAATGTATAATGAGGACTTCTTGCTTTGTCACTGCGCTCCTTGACTCAGCGAAATATCTGAATATGTATATATATATAATGCTACCGGAATCAGCAGGTTTCATCTATGTTAGACCCTCACGAACATGGGCCCCGGTGTACGGTGTGAACCCACATACTGTGCAGCTGCTTCCAGTAATTTCTCTTGGAAGTTTAAAAACTTTGAAGAAATTACTTTAAGTGAGCTTTCCTTAAGGGAACTTCTTTCTTTTCCTAAGAAAACTTCTTTCTGCCTTCTCTCGCTTTTCGCAAAGTCCACACAGCACATGAGAGTGTGGTACCCACTAATGGGTAATGTTTTACCCATTTCAGGGAGCCTCTGATGCTGGTCTTGGCTGTAAATCACAGCTTGAATAATTAAACCATTGATGGCACCTATGTTCTGCTCGTTGCCCTCCAGAAGGCAGTGCCTGCCCAACCTCACTTTCTTGTGAACTTTGCAATTAGGCTGTTTGGGTTTTATTTCCTTGGCTTCCCTTCAGCTCTCTCTCTCTCCCCAAATCATGGTAGAAATGGTTTCAGTGAATTCTGCAGGACCCCAACAAAGTGCTCTGCGGTTGGCGCGATTTCAGAAAGACACTTAAGCCCACGCTGCAGTTCTCTCTGCAGTAGAGCTGCCTCCCTCCCCAAGGCTTTTGCAAAAAGGCACTGCCTCCTATTGAGTGGGAAACTGAAGCGAGGAATTCAAACAAGGGGAGACGTGTAAACATACCATGACCAGCCTGTTTTTCCTCTGGGATGATGTAAATGCAAAGGTTAAGGCATGTGGCCCTAGACGTACAAGTCAAAGTCTGTTCTTTGTTGGAAACCCCTCTGTTGAATGAGCAAAGACTGGAAAAACAGCACGTTGTGCTTTCTGACTGTGTTCTAATGAGAAGGGGATTTTCATTGTTTCACTAAACCCTTCTCTTCCAGCTATAGGAGTAAAATTTAGTAATAAAATTAAACTGAGAACAAAGTTGTATTGCTGAGTGGGTTTGTTAAAACACCTGTTTCTGTGATCTGGAAAAAGTGGAGATTTTTAAGTCATTTCCTCCTAGGTTCAGACCTTTGGCAAAATCAGGATTTCAGAATAAGTTTGATGTTAAAAGTAGCTGAAATGATCTGCTGTTTAATACACAGTAAAACCAGTGGAGTGACCAGTTTGCAGTTCCACTTTAGCTGTAACTTTCTAGTGTTTGCTTTAAACTAATCCCGGTATCAGTTTCTTTTTATGGTCTCTTTTGTAAATTCAGATATTTGCTTTATGCATTTGTATTTGGGAGGTGTGCGTGTGCGTTCTAGCCTTGTGATTCATACATTTGTTTACCTTTTCTCCGACAGCTATATCTCCTCTCTGCCATAATCTCTTTGCGCTGTATGATGAAAACAAAAAACTCTGGTATGCACCAAATAAGGTCTTTAAGATAGATGAAAAAACATCCCACCGGCTCCATTATCGAATGAGGTAGGTGCAAAATGCCTGAAAAATGATTCCTTAGCCATAGGTGGATGCTCTGACTCTTACTACTGAAGAAGCAGGAAAGCAAAACCAAAAGCAGCAGCTTGCTTTTCACAGCACAGATAACAGATTAACAGGAAAAGCTTAAAACGTCTCCTGATTTTCTTTTCATCTTGCTGTATAACCTTGAAAAAAAGCCCCAGAAGGTGAAAAACCACAAGAACCTGTATCCACCAAGCTGTCGGTGACTGAAAAGCTAAATTGAAACAAGTGGCTCCAAAATGTTGTTTTATTGTGTCAGTATTTTGCATTCTTCGATCTCCATTTGAAGTTCTTAAAGTGAACTGTGCTCCTGCTGAAAGCAGTGCGAATTTTACTATTAATTTATAAGGAAAAAACCACATGCTTTCAAAATTCTCCTCTGGGATTGTAGGGGAATCGGTGTGACCTCGCTGTGGGTGGCGTGCACTGGGCTGGAGAAAGCGCCAGAAAATAGAAACCATCGTTCCCAGGGTCTTTATCTGACGTGTACCGTCGGGTTGAGCTTCAGGTGGCACTCTTAAAATACAGCACGGAGCCTGTTGAGATTTGTGGGGCTGAAGGGCCCCAGCAGCCCTTTTCCACTGGAAATGAAAATGATGCTGACAGTTCCTGAGCACTCACGCACTCCAGCTAAAGGAAGGGTGTCCTCCTTTTAGGTTTTGATAGAAATCTGAGCATTATACTGCCTTCTTTCTTTATTATTTTTTATTCTGACTTTTCTTCTTGCATCATTATGAGCTTTAAGTGTATGATATAGGCGAAAAATATATCGAATGAGCTTTGCTTCCAGGAATAATTAGTTGTAGAAACGACCCATCTTCCTAAAGCAAGTCCACAGATCATTTTTGTCGGTTCGTCAAGGTACAACTAGAAGAAAATAAGCTTCTATGTAATATTCCCTCTTTGCCTTAAAATGTAATACTCACATACACAGCCAGTTTTGGGCTATAGAGAAAAGAACTGCAAGTGTTAACACAGCATTTTAACAGCTTTTTCCTGATAATCTCTAGTTAGACAACACGGCTATCGCTTGTATGTGCTAATGAGAGAATTGGCACGCATAAACCTCAGGTTGTGCATCCAAACCATTTTCTAGGCTTGTTGGAGAATATCAGCCTCTTTGCTTGTACAGATTCAAAGACAGAGCTTTGTAAATGTGTTCTTTAACTGTAAGGTATTTAAATTTTGATTATGTTTGTGCCAGACTGATACTGTTATTGTTGTATCATGAACTGAGAAAAAAAGACTGGCAGTCAACAAAAAGATTTTTGCTTTTCAAATAATTATAATACTGATGCCTATTTTTAGAAGAGGAAAGGGATATTGTAGTCTTTTCTTTTTTCTTTAACACAGTCTGTTAGTGGTGTTAATGACTTAACCTCGACTAATCTCAGCTTTATACAGCTGTGATTCAGTTTGGCAGATAAACACCGTACAATAATGGCATTGAGTGACTCTCTAAAAGAAGCTCTGAGGACTCTAATGGCCTCTTACAGAGCATTAAGTGCCCTTTCTTGTTTTAAGAGATCAGTCAGATCAACCATATACTGGATAATAAAAACCATTTATTGGTATAATCTAAATCTGGGGCATTTTTCCCGATACTGAAATTCTTTGATGTGGTCTGCTTTACTGGTATTTGAAAAATGTAGTTGTGGGAATGTAATCCTCTGATTAGAAGTATGATGCTGTTTTTAACTCAGTTATTAAAAGATAGTTTCCTCTGTGTTTGGTGTTTATTATAGTTTCTGGTTTGGGTGAAGGATGAGAACTCTCTCCACATTCTCTTTCATTCCTACTGCATCTCACCTGCCCGGCTTTAAAACTGCTGGAACAGCTCCCTCTTACAGATCTTCTTTGGGTGTTCGTAACTCTATCAAATTCTAGCTATACAGGAAAAATTACTCTATGGTGAAATTTCTTTTCTGGAAATTTTTCCGTTCGACGACTTTATAGAATGAGGCTGGTGAATGCCTTGCTTTCTGTATTTAAAAGTTCTGGTGGTTTATTTTTTTAAGCTTTGGAGTTGGGATTTCAAGTTTGGCAGGGGCATCTCTTTTGTCAGATGTACTTCATGCATGAAAACTGGCAAACTTTGGGTCAATAATATGTATTTAAAATAATTTCATATGCATCTAAGAAGAGACTATATGAGTTAAGCGCTAAAATATAAAGATTCCTGTCTCCCTAGGAATATTGTAGTGTATTGGTGAAGTGATATTTTATTTTCTTTCATTTCTGATCTATTGTGTGTTTTGGCTTGGGCATCGGAGCTGGGAAAAGGGCTGGGGACTGAAAAATTATGAGCAATACAGGATTGTGAAACTGTTCTCTAAATGAATACTGTTCATTCTGAGCTCTGGGAGGCAGAATTCCTTTTGAAAAAGGAAAATGGTCTGGGCTTATTTAATAGCACAGTGTGTTAGGCTGCATATAATCATTTAGAGACTAAATCATTTTTATGTGGACAACCTGATTTCTGAAATTTCATTATATCGATAGATTTGATTTAGTCATGCCCTATTGAAATTAGATACATAAAATGAACGTATGTGGCTGAGTAGTTTCAATTGCTTTTAGATGTTTGATTTTTCTCCCACTGCTGGGAGCTTTGGAGTTGATTTCTGATTGCATGGACTTCCCGTCCTCCTCCTCTCCCCAACAAATCTCTGCCAGCTGCTGTACTTTTTGTACTATTTCAAAAGGACTTTCTTTTCACTAGAAACTTTGTTAACTAGCCTTATATTTCTTTCACTTGCCTCAAGGTTTGAGAAAAATAAACTGTCTACACCATAAGAAACCACGGTATTTTGTAATATCTGGGACTAATTAGCTCACCAGCTGATGGAGGAGCAGTTTAACTGTTTGGTGGCTGGGTTGTGTCTGAACCAGAGGCAGGAGCGGTTCTTGCCATGGAGAAGGGACCCAAGATGCAAGTTTCTGGAAACTCTGGAGAGAAGGACTGTCAGAGCTGCTCTCGGGGAGAGGGGTGAAGGGCAAAATTGCTCCTTCCTGGGGTGACCCACTGGGGTTGACTCCCCAAATCGCCCCCGCTGGGCTGCCAGCCCTGGGCTAAAGGAGAGGTGGGACTCACTCCTGAAATCAGGAGCATTCAGTCTCCCTTCCACCTCCTGAGCAGGACTTTGGAATTGGGAAGCTTGTGCTCCCGTTTCTGTTCGTGAAAGTGGAATAGGAATAATCTGTCTCCCCCCTTACCACAAATCCATCCGTCTCTTCAAGGCAGAGACTCTCCCTCTTTATGTGGTTCCTCAAACAATGGGGCTCTAGTTTTTATCGTAACTTACAAATGTTGTCTTAGTGCAGTTTAACAGGGAAAGGAGCAAATTCTCCTCTCAATTACAAACAATACACGATACCTTGCCCATAATTATTTTCAGGAAATACCACAAGAATTGGAGTTATTAATTATCACTAATCTTATGAAGGAGCATACGGAAAACAAGTAATTTCCTGGAGGCAGAAGGATTTGCTTTGCTTTGCTTTTTATGCTTCAGGCAAAGGAATTGTGCAGTATCTTGCAGTACTGGTCAGGAGTTCTTGGCACAGTTGTGTGTTGGTGTTCCTACTCATGCTTTAGATACGTACTTTTGGGGGACTTAAAAAGATTCACCGAAAAGAAAGGATGGGCAGAAACACTGGACAGAAAGTCTTGTCTTTAAAAGAGGAATTTGATACATAATTCTTCATTTAAATGGTCAACTTGCTGTACAGATAACACGTGATTTAAACACATGGCACTGATCTAGAAATGCTAATTTTGTTTTGCCTCTAAGATCTTACCACTGCACTGAGACTGATACACACCAGTCTCAACCACTGCAGAACTGGGACTTCATCCATGAACTCCCAGTCTGGTCAGAGACAAGTCACAAAGATATAGTCTTTTTAAAATAGTCTATTTTAAAACACACGGCTTTGCATGTGGGTTGTTCTGCACCATAATGTTCATAAACATTTGCCAGTTGACTTACGGTCTTCCTGCAGTCTTTCTGTCTTCCACAACACGTCTCTTGACATTTTTATTGTGTTATATTTGAAATGAAACTGCTCGGGCGGGATAGTGATTTGTTATTTAAACTGATTTCTTATTTGCAATCTCAAAATGTGTTCGTAGATTATAAGGTAGTTGATTAAGTTTTTTTCTTTCAGTACAGAAAATGTGTATTTCCAATTCAGGACTTAGATATAGCCATCACATGCCTCAACATTTTCTACCTAAAACCTTAGGTTTTTTCCACTCACTTTTTCTTTACTACTTCTTTCAAGTGCAGTGTGTATTACCATTCTCATTCGTTTGTCTTTTTCCTCTGTAAAGCTGTTTGATGTCATTTTGGTCACAAAAATTCGTTGTGATTTTGATCGCATATTTAAGTAGGCATTAAAAGCTTCGCTGTTGAGATGTCATGGTAATGTGAAACAAATTATGTGACACTCACAGTGGTCACTCTCCATCCGAAATGTCTGATTTCCCACCACCCTTTGTATGACTGCAGTGATATATATCTATACAGCGTGGTAATTCTGCATTGTTTGCTCTTGCTCGTGCTGAATGCTCCTCTGGAATTAGATTGACAGATTCTTATAGAAATCATTCCTACTTAGCAATTGGGTAAATCTGCTCTGCTGTAACCTTTTAATTATAAGTAGTCTGTGATCATGCCCAAGGCATGAACTTTTGCAAAAGGCGCATTGATTCAAACCGGATTTAACTAAACTTTGCTTGGTTTCAGTGTTACCAGAACGCAGATAGACACAGATTTCTGGAATAATTCAGGCAAAGATTTCTCAAAAGGCGCTAACAGAGCTTGAATTCAAAATCTTTATTCATTTTCAATTGATGCCAACTCCTTTAGCAGGTTTTAGGCGGAGGCTTTGCACTCTCTTACACTGCTCAAGCCAAGTCAGAGGTGATGGAGGCACCAGGAGGCCCCTAAGCAATGCCTTCTTCTTTGGTGGACTATGCAGGGGTGCGACAGGCAGGCAGTCGGGGTGTTGTGAGTTAAGAGTGAAATGAGTGGAAATGCTGAAGACCTTGGACTAATAGACCATTTTTCCCCGGTTCCTCAGGCCAGGTATGCCATTTCAAGCAGTGGGCCACTTGAGCAACCTCCGGGCAGAAGGCTGAGGGATTTTGACATGTGACTGGTTTTCTTTTCAAAGTTTAAATTGTGCATCTAATGTAAACAGAGAATTTCCCCCAAAAATTTTAAAGTTTATTCCTCTTTTCTTGCAAGATACTACTTTACAAACTGGCACGGGACTAGTGAAAGCGAACCCTCGGTGTGGAGGCACTCGCCAAGGAAGGTAAAGAGCTCTTACGAGAAGAAGACAGCGCCAGAAGGAACCCCTATACTTGATGCAAACTCATTAGAATACATCTTTGCACAGGTAAGAGGTTGCTTGCAAGTAACTCTGCCTTTGTAGTCGCACAAAAACTATTTGATTCAGTAGAAGCTGCCTTAAAGACCTGTTTTCAAACTTTTGAAGTACGTGTAGCCTTACCTGTTAGTATTGATAAGTGTCTTCTTCGTAATTCTGCGTGGTGAAGAGAATTTGGTACATGAAGAACAATCTATCCATAAGCAGAAGGTGTAAAGAAACGGCCAATCTCACAGTCTAAAAGGGATGAATTTTAAGGCATAGTTTCTTTTAATATTAAACATTTTTGGATAAAAACACTATCACCTTTTCTTTTGCAAAACATTTGCACATAATGAACTTTGACATCTCTTGTGCTATAGATGATCAGTCACGGTATTTAAACTGACAGAATGGTGTCCTTTTAGTGAGTCTTCTCCTACTGTGCGGTGTTAAAACACCGACTGAGAAACCCACTGTCACTCAGCCTGTTTACGGGTGCTTTTTCTTTCCTGCTGTTGTGCCTCCAACTAGTTGGATGAGGCAAGTAAGTGGGGTCCCTATTTCCAAAACCTTTTTGTGCTCTTCTACAAAAAAAGTTCATGTACACACAAATGATTGTGCAAATGAGAAACTGTCTGGTTTTGTCGAAGAAATGGGAAGATTGAAGTTGATGAAAGTTTGTGAAATGAGCAAATTAAATGCACTAAAGAAAAACCATGTTTACTGTTAATTCAGAGTATAATTACTGCAGAATTTTTAGTCTCTGAAATATGGTTGTCGCCTTCAGAAAAATGAAGCTCTTCCAGTGAATCCTTGTTGTTTTGTTGTGAAACCACAATAAAATACCAAGTAGGCTACAACGATGGGTGCATTTTAATGGTACCACTTGCATTCTAAAGTGATAAAAGAAGCAAATAGGCTTTTTCTGTGTGATCAGACTAACTTAGAACTTATTTCCTATGAATATCCTTGCGTATATGTATGCAACTTTGCAAAATCACTGTTTGAAAACATGCTGCAGAACTGGTTTTTGGCCTTTCTTTTGTTTTTTCCTTTTTTCCTTTTTCCGAGTGCCAGCAAAAAGAATGAAAACACTTTTTAAGTTGCGGAATGAGTAGTGACCCTAGGGATTTTGTCAGGCAATATTGTATTGAGCGGAATTTTACTTTGGGGTAATAACATTTTTTTAAAAAATAAAACAGAAAAGCACTAATGCTGATGTAAGGCAACAGAAATGCTCTTTGGTAACCAAATATTTTCCAGACTGTCCCAGAGCAAGGTGATGCCATAGGGCTTTCAGTCTTGGCTTTGAGATGGGGCTTAGAGCCTGAGTGCATGGGGTTCCTAGAGACACCAGGTGATGAAGGGGCAGAGATAAAGCAGAGACACAAAATATTTATTGTGTACCAGAAAAATAATCAGGATGGTGCTGGAAGGGTGTAGGGGTGGTGCTTTCCTCAGTTAATTAAAAAGCAAGTGAATTTTTTGTGGGCTAATGTATAGAAGGACAGGACGGGGGAGTTGTAAGTGTCTGAGCAGTGCAGGTGTTCTACCTGGGTGTCTACACACCTTCTTGGTGAAAGCCATAACGCTGTGGACTGTATGTGGGATGGGTGTGCTGTGACCATCCTGTGATTCCACTTAGTCCACAAAGTGTCATTTTAAAAGACTTCAGGCAGGCACAAATGTTGGTGTTTCTTCTCAAATAGGCAGGGCTTGTGGGGTGAGTAGCACTTGCCCGTGTTCCACTGGTCTAAGAGAAGACTTCATCCATTGCACAGCTCTTCCCTTCTTCTCCTGTCCTTCCAGTCCTGGCTTTTGGTTTGGGGTGACTCATCTTGCTTGAGGAGAGCCGTGATCTTGTGACATGTTACTCACTCATAGATAAACTAAGACACATACCAAATCTGATCGCTTTCTTTTTTTCCTTCCTCCTAAGGGTCAGTATGACTTAGTGAAAGGCCTGGCACCAATCCGCGATCCTAAAAATGATCAAGAGGTTCATGAAATCGAAAACGAATGCCTGGGGATGGCTGTCCTTGCCATCTCTCATTATGCCATCAAGAAAAATGTGAAGCTTCCGGAGCTTCCCAAAGATATCAGGTGAGCTGGGAAGACTTCTTTGTTGCTGTTGGGGCTGCTGTGCTTCTCGGCCAGAAGGGATTTTAAGCATTTTAACTTCCAGGGTCTGACTGCACAGGAAATACAAGCTCCAACACTACTAGTGCTACGTGGATCTTCCTAATCTTGTCAATATGTATTAGAAAACCTGATTTTTTTTTCCTCATCTGGAGAGTATTTCAAATCTATGCAGCTAATGCACCTGGCATGCTGATGTATCGGGTACCAGTTGACTTGCTGTAAATTCAGGGTTCTGCGTCAGTAGGTTCAGAAATGGCAGTGTTATTAATTGGCAACCTAATGAGAAAACTGTTAGAATAAATTGTTTTATTGATTTGAGTGGGTTGTATCCATCCAGCTTTCAGATAAGGTTAATATTTGAATTCCTGTTGGCTATTAATGCTGTAAATCACTGCTACAGTACCAGCTGCACAGTGATTTACTGCATCTTGTTCTCTGCAACTTTCAAAGTAAGGCAGTTGCACATTTTAGAAAGTTAAAAGCTTAGGAAACAACAGTATTAACTTATAGCATTGTTTTTCCTTCTAGTTATAAGCTTTATATTCCTGAAACGTTGAACAAGACTATCAGACAGAGGAATTTCTTAACCAGGATTCGGATAAATAATGTTTTCAAGCATTTCCTGAAAGAGTTTAACAACAAAACCATTTGCGACAGTAGTGTGTCTCCACGGGATCTGAAAGTGAAATACTTATCAACAATGGAGACCTTGACTAAACATTATGGAGCAGAAATTTTTGAGACTTCATTTTTGCTGATTTCATCTGAGAATGAAATCAATCGATTTAATTGTGGAGACAACGAGAACCCTCAACTATATGAAGTCATCGTAACGGGAAACAACGGAATTCAGTGGAGGCTCAAGCCAAATGTAAGTATCCCTTCAAAAATGGGAATTAGAAGATTGCTTTTGGGGACATGACAACTGTTTAAAAGTGGTCATGATCTTCGGACACTGCAGATCAGCTTTTTATTGAGAGGAGTTCTTTCATATGTTGGAAGGGACCTCAGGAGGTGTCTAGTCCCAACCCCCCCCCCATTCAGGGTTAGCTTTGAGATCAGACCAGGTTCCTCAGAGCTTTATCTGTTCAGGTCTTAAAGACTTCCAAGGAAGGACCCCGGGCAACCTCTTCACCAGGAAAGGTAAAGACTATACTATTTCTGCCAGTCCAGACACAAGTTTTGAAAGATTAATGTCTGTGGAGGCCCTCGATATTGAAGTCTGATAATGCTTTTTGTGTATGTGGCATCCCAGGTGCTGTGTTTGCTTGTACTCCTAGACTTTTCATGAATAAATTAAAATGTAGTCATATCTTCCCTGGAAATGTTCAAGGCCAGGCTGGATGGAGCTTTGAGCAACCTGGTCTAGTGGGAGGTGTCCCTGCCCAGGGCAGGGGGGTGGAACTGGATGATCTTTAAGGTCCCTTCCGACCCAAACCATTCTGGGATTCAATCATTCTATATTAAAGCTAAGCTTTTTCACATCAGTGATATTTTATATGTTGTTCCTTTTTTCAGTGCCGCTAATTGAGGTCACTTTGCTTAACCTCTTCTGTACTTTGTGTACAAAAATATTAAATATGCTCTAGGTTTGAAGGGATTATGGTATATTCTATATTTTTTTTCTCCAAATATAATACTTGAGCAAACAGCCCTCTTTTTGCTTGCCGCGGTTCCCTCTGGTGATGAGAACCCTACTGATAGCTATCTTTTTTTAACACAAAAAGCATTGTGCTTCACTCCATTTAGATGTAACCCAACTATCTCTATCTCCGATGGAGAATTTCTTTTAAATGATAGTATTGATGGGGGGGGAGGAGGGAAGGAAGAGCTAAACTTTGAGCAGAAAAACTTGCAAGAAGTGCAACCTGTTTCTTGTAAGGCTCCGGTTTCTGCTGATTTATAGATTATATTTATTTAAATGCCTAAACCAAAGACTTGCATCTCAGTGAGAACCTTTCTGTGACTAGCAGGAAGCTTTGCTCAGCCTGAATGTTATCTTTTTAAAATAAGTAGTTGCTCATAATTTTCAATATTTTTTGGCCTGTAAGATGCTCGGCTTCATGGTGGTTAGTAGGCAGAATTTCACCTGCTGTCGGCAGTTTGGGTGTGCAGTGCCATAATTCAGTGCAAAAAGCATTCTGTAAATAGCCAGGGAAGATTAATTTGTCATAAATTTTTGTTTTAGAGTAAAAACGCCGTGCTAAAAAAAAATTGAAATGTTTTTATTAGTATACCTTTATCCAAAATCTATTTGCAGTCTGTACAGACGGAGAAAGAGAAGAAGAAAAAATCTGACAGTAAAAACAAAAAGGATGAAGAAAAACACAGAATTCGAGACTCGTGGAACAATTTTTCCTATTTTCCTGAAATCACCCACATTGTCATCAAGGAGTCTACAGTCAGCATTAACAAACAGGATAATAAAAGGATGGTAAGAACCAAACCTTGGGGAGGTTTCCCTCCCATGGGAAGCTCTAGTGTTGTTGGGCAACAGGGGATAACTTCCTTTAGGAAGTTCCATTTTCTAACAGGACTCTTAATTAAAGGACTTTCAGAATTCTTTAGTGAAATACCTTTCTGTTGCAGGAATTAAAACTGTCCTCACACGATGAGGCCCTGTCGTTTGCGTCATTGATCGATGGATATTTCAGACTCACAGCAGACGCCCACCATTACCTCTGCACGGACGTGGCTCCCCCCCTCATTGAGCACAACATAAAAAACGGATGCCACGGACCCATTTGGTCAGTAAAATGTCTGATTTTTATTGTTCCACTTGAATAATTAGTCCTCTGATACTGCTGCTTAGTGAATCCATTGAGAAAATCTGACATTTGGAAGGCTGTTAGTTCCCAAAAGGTTGTAGAACAACTTAGTTTTGCTAAGGATTATATTGAAAAAATACTTAGTCATCTATAAAACCAGTGTTTCCTCACTACAGGAGTATTTTGAGTAGTAGTTTTTCCTCACTATAGGAGTATTACTTCACTAATAGCTATAAAGATCATTATTAGTTGAACAGATGGGAATATTTTAGGTAGACAAGAGTTGAGCTGTGTCTATGCTGACCCTGGGAGCCCTTGGGTGGATGAACAAAGCCTTTGTTTTATTAAATAGCTATAATTTTCCCTTCTGCTCACCTTGTTAGCTTTTCCTTTTATGTTTGAAAGTGCGATATGTAGAAAACTGAGGGCTTATGTGCACACTGTGTTGGGTGCAGAATTACCTCATTAAGCATACTAAGAGCTTAATAAATCATTCTTCCCTTGCTCTGTGCAGCTAAATGTGAGCATGTGTGATGCGCACAATTAAACCACGTTTTAATAATAATAGAAATATTTCTAAGTTGCTGTTACACATTTTTATTCCAAATATAGGATTACTGTCCTGTGTGTTTACTAATAATAGATTTTGGGATGCAACTGCTCATTTGTTGGTTTTCCTTATTTGTACCTTGACTCTTTCAGCACGGAATACGCCATCAACAAACTGCGACAGGAGGGGAACGAAGCGGGAATGTATGTGCTGAGATGGAGCTGCACGAACTTCAACCACATTCTCATGACAGTGACTTGTTTCGAAGGCTCAGAGGTACGTCAGGTGCAGCGTTCCCAGCAGTAATCTGGTAATCGGCTAAAAGCCCAGCAGCTCCCTGTAATCCATGGTGATATATTTATGTTCTTGAGGGCAGGCACCCTTATCTTTGTTGGTAGCCAGCGCAGCAGAGGGTAGGTAATTGTACTCAGAGCTTCATTGTCCCCAGACCCGTGTGCCATCGCTACATTTATGCTCTATCTAGAAACATGATTCATTATAAGCTCAGAGAGTTGGGGGGGTTCAGCCTGGAGAAGAGAAGGCTCCGGGGAGACCTTCCAGCCCCTTCCAGTCCCTAAAGAAG
>JAOXJK010000004.1:32627057-32649948 GCA_025774025.1 Xenus cinereus | reverse complement strand
CCAGACCCCTCACCAGCTTTGTTGCTCTTCTCTGGACCCGCTCCAGCACCTCAATGTATTTTTTATGGTAGGGAGCCCAAAACTGGGCTACAAAATCATTTTGTAGGAATGTTTCTTTTTAGACTGTAAGTAACTAAAGGACATTAAAAAAAACAACCAAACAAAAGAAAACCTTTTATATTCAAGTAAAGGCATAATAATTACCATAACGACTCCAGATGCAGGATGTCCCTGCATGAAGTACATGGCCAAGACAAAAATCAACTTTTTCACAACAAGCAAATAAAGGACAAATGAGCCCTGGACTGGAGAGATGACACTGTCTGCAATGGGGCATTACAACACACCTTACTAAGCGCGCCGTTTATAAGCCTGGACTGTAAAGGGGAAAATGTTTATGAGTAGAAATGAAGTGTCAGGACTGACAGAAGTGTTTCCCATGAGGGACTAAGAAGGGTACGCCACCAGCTCACAGCCCCTTGGCTTATGTTAGAAAAAACCACCAGAAATAAGGATGAAGTAGCTATGGCAAGTTACAAAGCTTGTCAGAAATACAGAGCTCAAAAAAGAGACCAGTTTTTAAGCATAAAAAACTTCAGCAGAGTGCTGAAATTCTTCCTCTGGATGCAAAAGCAGGCATTTAAGACAACATGTCACCATACTGGGGCTGTCTTGTCAAGGAAGTGATTTTTGCAAACTAGGCCTTCTGTCTACTGGTGCAGAATAGGAAACAATTAAATCATCTACCAGGATTTCAAAAAAAGAACTTCTTCTGATAAACAATATTCAGAGAAATAAAGGAATCATCTGGTCTTCTAATGGATTAATTACATTTCCTTTTAACTAAGTGAAACACTGAAATAAAACACTGATTTTAGATACATATAGACATATATCCTATGTATCTTACCCACGTCTATCTATATTACCACTTTGTTACAGTAAAAAGTGATTTAAAAATTAAAAAATGTACTTTCTGAAGTAGGACCAAATCTGTCTAACAAAGACAGACACCAATTCTGTATATAATCTAATCACTTCAGATAATATGTAGAGAAAATACAGGTCTGATCTGAATTAAGAACATGTTTCCCCATAAATGTCAAAGTATTTAAGTATATTATAAAAAAAAAAAGAAAATTCTGTTAATGACAGGAAAAAACTACTGAAAAAAAATACTTAAATCCTACCCCATCATCTTCCCACTGCTCGTCTTCAAGGGAACAAATATTAAAAGTGATACAGATTAAGAACATATCAGCTGTGGCTGAGAGGGTACAGATAAAGAGTGAAAAATTCACACACCACCTGGCAACCCAAAGGCCCTACATACCACCAGAATTGCTCCTGATTAGTCATGAAATTCAACTGTAAGTTCAATTTTCAGTCTTTAAAAGGGACATTGCCCTTGAGATAATTTCATCATCAAATACTATGAGGCAAACACATGGAAAAAAAAAAACCCTCCAGCATTGTAAAAAGCTTCCTTTGTTAATTCATTTGGACCACCAAAGAGCATTATTGTTCTCTCCCTATTATTCATAACTGAAATGACCTTAAAACGTCTCATGGATGATCCTGTGATTTAGCAAATTTTATAGGGAAGAACGGCAATTGCTTATTGTAGTTAACTCCTAAGCGTGTTGAAATAAAAAAGGGAAAATTCACACGCACACAAAAAAAGGAAATATTTGTATTCAATATTCCTTACCCCTAAACTCGTATCAGTACTTTTTAGTTGATTTTGTTGTTTGGCATGTCCAGCCCGCAAAGCTCCCGCAGAAAGATTTGTTAAGGTCTGATGATAAGGCTGTGATCCCGAGACAACCGCTTCGGTAGTTGATTGTTTATCCGGAGCATTATTTTGCCCTGGTAAAGCTTGTCCAACAATGTGCTGATTCGGAAAGAACGGCAGCATGCCCATCCCTGCCGCCGCCGCCGCCGCTGCTGTTTGAATTGGAGTCAGATTAGATGCTGCAGTCAACCATAAATGGAGAAACTTTTCTCTTAGACAAGATTTATCAGTACGTTTTGTTTGTGGTTTTTACCAAGTGATGAGAAAAACATTTCGAGATCTATTTTACAGCTGTCCCAGAAAACCAGATTCTGACAAGAGCTTTTATTCTTTTACCATTCCAGGAGCAAACAACTCTATTTAAAGCTAATACAACAGAAGAAAACTGTGACTTTTCCAAACATTCGCTATGATAATAAGTTACTTAATGTTTCCTGTCACTTTCAAAACCTGCGAACAACATCCTAGAGGATTCTGGAACAGAGGAGAAAAACCCCACCTCAACTTCTTAAAAAAAAAAAAAAAAATTCCAAACAAAAGGGCTAGAATATATTTTTCAAAATTAAGATCAAGACATTCAGAATAGGTTTCTTCCCTGCCCCCCACAGGTTTCTCCTTGCTCCTGGTTACTACCATTACCCAGACCATGTCTAGAACTTCCCTCTCAGTGGAGGAAACAAAAACGATGCACTAAGCAGTATCTCAAGTGATCTTTCCTTATAAAAATTGTGGGCATCGCTGGTGCAGAAAATTGCATTCAGAATCGACATCTGTCACAGACTGGATGTTAAAATTCTACTGGTTAATGAAATTAATGCAAAATATCATTCTTTGCGGTGCCTCTTCAGCTATTCAGATTTATCTGCTTTGCAAGAACAAACACCCAAATTTTGGTCCTAAATAAAAACATATTCAAAGCATACAAAAAAATGGTAGTAACTGAGCAAGCAGAATATTTAACAAATATTCAACCTATGCCACAGTCTGCTCTTTCTTCCCTGGCAAAGGGATGAGAGAAGCCAGGCAACAAGACAAGATATTTCAAGTTTGTTTCTGCTTAAACCAGTTGGTTATATAGATACATAACTTGTTACCTTGCTTAACTACATTGCTCTATAACGTGCATTATCATCCAGCTCTCTGCCTGGACGTATTATTGCTTTTGCTACAGTGGGGAAAATAAGGTGCATGATTTCAAGCTGTGCATTTCTACTGATTCGGTACGAAATAAAATGTCATTTACACTTAAGAATTTCTCCACGGGTTCCCATGCCTGAGCTCACTGAGGGCATTACCCCTATTCCCAGTACTGTCTGCAGTAGCATTGTTGGAGGTTCTCCCAGCAAACCCGGTTTCTATAAGGAAGAATAGAAAATTGTGTAAATGATTAAAATAATCTGTCTGTAGCTATTTCTTATAAATTTCACATTCAGTTAAGCTTTTTAGATACCAACCGTTCAATTATACCAGATGAAAAACTAAACTACAGAACTACAAACTATAGAACCAAACTGTTCCATTATACTACATGGAAAAGCTTATTTGTTTTAGCAGCTACAAGAATGCCCAAAAACGGTGGAAGTTAAAGCCATGACCTTACACTATTAGCCTGAAGGTTTTCGAGCTTCATCAGCTGCTGCTGCGGCAAGGGTAGGTGAGCCGGGCTCTGCAGCAATAAGTTAGAGGTACTCCCCAGAATTGAACTCTGTGAAATTAATAAAAGAAGGGTTAGTTGACAGGCATGGAAAACAGTACATTCTTGAAACATTTTCACATGATAGTGCTGAAGGAAATTTAAATTAGTTTCTGGGTCAATACAGCAAAGGAAATTAACTATTTCCTCCACAGAACTAAATTTTTCTTCATTCGTAGAAAGTTATTTCAAGTTCTACTAAACTTTTTTTTTTACCTCCCAACCACAAGTATGATTTCTGATGGCTTTTAAAGGGTCAAGAGTATACCCCAGGCACAATCCAGACTCCACTGTCTAAGCCAACAGGGAAAGCTAAATGCGTCTGAAGCCTCAGCAGACAGACTAGATAGAGGAGTCACCTACGGCGCCAAGAAGAAAGATGAGACACGAGGACTTCAGGGGATTAGGAGCTGTATGAATAAGGACTTTGTTGTTTGCTAACATTTGCATTGTGCCTTGCATTGCAATTCTCATGCATAATCTCCGCCAAATATCGGTTTACAGGACACGGTCGCAACCACCAGGGACTCTCACGGATTCACGCATCCCTTGCTTTACAGTTACCAAACCAGTATCTTCATTTTCAAAGAGGAATATCAAGATATGTTTGTTCCCCCCTTTTTAGTGGCAACTATCTAGATGGAATTCCGTTCCAGAACCCCTAAAAAGTTCACAAACCACAATGCCTACAGATTTTCAAGTCTATAAAATAGCAGTATTTTTCATTCAAGAATTCTGGATCAATTTGCCACCAGAATTGAGCCACTTAATGAACAACTTTGGGGCACCATGTTCAGACTTTGCTACCAGTATATTCAGCGTTATGTGCTCAGATTAATACAGTGGCTTAAAAGAAACCTTATGTCCACTCTGGGTCACAAAACCACACTATGATTCATGCTGGTTGAACACAGGCTTGAAATTCTTTCTGGCAGCAGCTCCTGAGCGTGATTTGCTAGGCAAAAAATAGGTTGCTCTACAAACCTTTCTGTTCAACAGTACAAGAATAGATATATGGGACACTGACTGTGTCAAATCACAAGTATAGCCCTTCCTCTTTTTTTTTTTTTTAAATCTGCTACATAGGAAAGGTCACCAAAACCAAGCAATGAAGGTGAACCCAAAAAGAAGGCAGCTTTTCCGATGTACGGTTTCGCAGAAGGTTTCACAGCCCCCTGCAAAACACCTCACGAATATTTTCAAGCCTAGGTTGTGTCTCTGTGTGGTAGGGTCAAATTCCCTAGGGAAAAAACCTCTATGCCTATAATATAGTCTCTTCTGGACTCAGAAATGTGCAATTTAAAACAAAAATGTGCCACGTCTAGATTAGCTACACATCTGTCATTTTAATTGTCCTAGCAATTTCCAGTAGAAATTATCCAGGGCTGTTTATTGTCACCAATACCAGCGGTTCTTCCTTCTAAACTTGGTTACGTCAACAAAGAAAATGTGTTAGTTCAATTGCAAAACCTTCAGAAATGCAAGAATTGAAGAAAATCAGTTTGGTTAGAATCCTCAAAAGAAATTCTCTGGGTTAATAAAGACTTAATAAGCTGTGGGATGACTGAGGAAAACACATCACTGAGAAAGTTTAAAATGCATTATTTTGGCATTATTATGTCATAATTGTAACTAAGAGAAATTAAAAGAAAGAAGTTAAAAGTCATGCTACCTCCCGAGTTGAAACATTACTGGATGAATAGCCCATTTGTTCAAATTCCTCTCTGATGCATCTTTTTTTTATCAATTATTTCATAATGTTGTGGCATAATCATCCTAAAAATACTGTTCTCGTTAAATTACTTTACAAAACCTTGACTATAAGACAGCAAAATCAAGACACACAGGAAGCTGAACCAGCGTGTGACTGGGGAGGTGGGGAGACAGTCGAGCCAAGACGCTGCCTGTGCCTCTGTCTTGTGACAATACAGAATTTCAAGACAATAAAAATAAGTGACCTGGTTCTCTGACTTTAGAGAACACTCTGAAATAAGTCACTGAACAACAGAAAAATGTGCCTAATAGGAGGAATAGGGATAATCAAATCACTGTCAATAAAATTCAGTATATTAAAGCAGGTTTGGAGCTAATTAAATGACGGGAAGCTCCCTGGAAGAACATTAGACTTGCAAGTCTTTCTGAAGAGAAAACACTAACTTGTTTGACTGCAGCACTCTTAAGCCAAAAAACATTGGATCTTCATCAATCACACTGTTAACTGTGTAAAACATGTCCGTCTCCAGCTGTGATTAGAAAACATTCACATTGCCTTCCAAGGAAGCATAGACTCTCCTCGGCCGAAGAGAGAGCAGCAGTAACTAAACATACCAATTGAAAATGTCATTTAAATTAAGAGAGTACAAGCAAAGAATGATGTATTTTTACATTGTACAGGGCAAAAGCAACCCATTTGATGAGACAAAATTAAGTAGTATCTATTCAAAATGAATATATTCACCTACCAGCTTTTAACAGGAAAAATTAAAAAGGCTAAATATACTTAACATAAGGAGTACTGCTGCATTTTAGTTTGTTCTTTTTTAAGATCTTTAAGTCTGTGTTTGCCAAGAGAACAGCAGAAATAACTAATACTTGAGGGGATTTTATTTTTCAAATAAGAATTACTGAAATATCTGAAATAGGAAGTCAAAGCCATTGATTCCAGTCCCTCATAGGTAATTGGGAAAATCCCCGCCACGAATATTAAAGGCAAAGTTTGGTTCCTGGCAGAGAAATCTCTGAAGAACCTCAACACGAGGCAGAGGCCTGACAGGCTGCTGGCGAAGAGTGCTGCCGCAGGGAGGAGTTCTGGTTGTGGGTGCTATTCTACCATATCCTCATCTCCAATTTCTAGGGCAAACTCATCCCAAATATAATTTACAGTCTCTTTCAGAAATTCTGGTGTCCATCTGGAACTACAGATACTCTGAGAACACTTTAAACAGCTTATAACCTTGAGTAGGGTTTTTTTAAGTAAGAAGTAACATCTGCAAATCACTATTTTTATGGCAAATAAAGTGCGTTTTGGTCCCTGCAAGCTTTAAAATGAAGGTAACGATGCTAAGCTTGTGGCTTGACTAAGATACAACAATCAAGTGCCTAGAGGAAGTGTGTATGAGCAGTTCCAAAAGAAACGGATGTGGCATGCTCCTGGAGCTCTAATTTTAAGAGGATTTTTTTTGCCAGTAATGGCAAGTTGTCTCTACATCGGCAGGTGTTGGCAAATCAAAAGCTCAGTAAGATAAAATAACTCACTCGCGAGTAGTAAGCACAGTCTGCTCTTATATCCCCATCGGCATCTCAGCGTGCTTTTCTTAAATATAGCTTTAAGGAGAACACTTGATTTTAGTTGTAATTCCTTAAAACTTTGAGGATATTTTTCATGCTAGAATCTCCACAACTATCTAGACAAAAGTTATTTTGCCACGTACCTGATGAACTTTATTCAACTGCAAAAAAGGTGGGCCAACTGCTGAATTTAGAAGGTGAGGTAAACCTGCAGATGCTCCAAGAACTGTTTTAGAAACACAAGAAAAAGTTAGGCAAGTAAAGATCTTTATAAGAGTTGTTCTACATTTTTCAGATTTGGTTTAAATGAAACCTTCCAGTGGACTAAAGGTCCTTATAATGAAACCTTTCAATACACCCAGCTTTGATCTGCAATTAACAGCATATGGGAGAGCAAATGTGCTCTCAAGGCACTCATGTAACGCTGAGAGTTTCATTCAAAGATGCAGAAATGCCTGAAGCTGACTGCACGAACCCAGCATTATTATCTAAAGTGCTCTGAAAAAGTGTTTCTTCCCTCAAGTGCTCCCTTCACACACAACTCCTGTTTATCTTCTGTCAGTAGATTTATATCACAAGCTCTTAGCTGCGCCCCACCTGACTTCAAATTATCTGTTCCTACCCCTGTTCCTAATACTTTCACCATTTGAAATGGGATAAGATTGTTTTTATTATGTTTATGCACATCCATCCTAATGAGAAGGCAGAGAAATATCTCTGGCTAATGCCGTTATGAAATGCTGCGTAGGGCTACGGCAGCATCCAAGTGAATAATGGTTTATACTGGAAACAACAGGAGAAAAACTCAGGCTGCAAAATTCAGCTCTAGAATCAGATTTAAACTTGCCCTTTTAATGATGTCTGCAAAAGGCATTTCATTTCAAACCTGTTTCTAACACAAACATTCAGAGACCACAGAGTTAATGCGAGGACATTTTTAGGTAACACTAAATTTTACCCAGACACAATACTGTAACAATCCAGTTCTTGCTTTCGCTTTCTTAAAATGTGAGTCTACATAGACACACCGAAACAGTGTCTGCACGGATTTTAAAATCTGCTCCTCTCCTTTGCTGAAAGCCTCATAGCACCAAGAACAGGGTTTCTTTTTAAACTCAGTGTTAAAACAACTCACCAGGTTTCACAGCATGTCCACGCAACTGGGGCTGCAGCAGCATTTGCAACATCGCTGGATTATTAAAACTTTTCATAATCTGCACTGGATTTGGCTCTGGAAGCAAACCTTTCCTATTGTTCCTCATCTCCAATAAAGAGAGGCAAAAATGTTAGAATCAGGATAACACAAAGAATACATTTAAATGTCTTGTATGGTGGTAAGGTGCATATTTCATTTTACACAGAAAATAATCCCAACATGTCCTTCCCTGTTTCCTGCTCCTTCTCCCTCAAACGAAACACTTAACAAAATATTAGTCCCAAACTTTAAGTGTATTATTTTTCTCAAGACACATTTCTTTTTTCCCCTTAAACCAAGACAGTGTTATCAACAAAGGAGAACGTGAACACCACATGCTATCTCATAATAGCACCGCTCATCTCTTTTATAAAGATGTGGGCTAAAGCCAGCTGAAGTAATGAGGCTCTTCTACTTTTAAGACAGCTTCATGTAACACTTATCACTTCCAATTTTCTAGGAAATAATTTGATAAGACATGTGGGTGTAAAAAGCTTTCTTCTATATCAAGCATGAAATTAAACTATTTCTCCTACCTTGAAATTTATCTTAAAATTGACAAATTCTTGCTTCTCTGTTTTAAACCAAGTTTTAGCTTGTCAAATGATTCCACTTAGTTACTCTTCTTTTGAACCAGAATAATTTATTGTACAGAAAAATAAATTTACTAAAATCCCAGAGCTACAGAAGTATAACTTTGTGATATCTTACAGCTGTATTTTACCCTTCCTCCTTGCAGAATATGGCCACGCTTTTCCTGAACTGGGCTCACTAGATTAAAAAAAGGCTAATGCTTCCGAAAGCTTGGCTCGTTTTCCTAATGCAAAGCAGCTGGATCCCTCTGACCCCACTCAAGGTGCATCAAACTCATACTGGAAACAGATTCACATTTATCTTACCATCCTCTGCGCTGCTATAAGTGCCGCCAACGTGCTTCTGCCAGGCGATCCCGGAGCACAATAGGACACCTGGACTCTCTTTCCTTTGATAGTCATGCCATCGGTGGCCTCTTGGACTTTCTCAGCCTGCTCGGCGGTTTCATACTCGACCACCGCGAAGTCCCCGATACAACTATCTTCATCCTGAGCAAACTGAAACAACATTTCATGACACGCTCAACAAAATGCAGAATTTCAGGAACTGCCTTGCAATATTTTCACCGATCCCTTGCAAAATACTTCACAAATAATGGCCATCCTATGTTAATGCCTACCCAAATCAGGATCTTTCCCAAATGTGCTTGATATAAGCTGACTATCATAGCTTCAGATTATATTCGGCACACATGCTCTATTTACTTGATTTACAACCTTCACTTCCACCTAATCTCACGGAGAACCTGAGCTACGAAATAGATTTAACATACATTTTCAGAATCAGAAAGGAATGAGAAGGAAATTGAAAGTACAGCTGTATGCTACCATAATTTTTATTTTTATTTTGCAAAATAAGAATTATAAGCTCATTATTGCGCAGTTTTTACTACAATAATAAAAATGCCATTCATCAGACTACACGAGAGTTACTGAAACACATAACAATGCAAATTCCACTGATATATACTGCCTTTTAGGAGAATATGAAGTCTGTGGTTGTATTTAATGCCAAGAGAAGATGCCAGACTGATCAATCAAGCAGACTGGAAACAGGCTTATGTGTCAAACAATGCTCTGGCCTTTGTCTGCAGAGTTTTATAGCAGAATGAGCAGATTTAAATCAAACAAAAAAAAAGGGGGGGGGGGAGAAGGGAGGGAATAAAGCTTTGGCAAAAATCTCCAGTCCCAAAATGAACAGAAACGATCTAGTGATATTAGCTCTGATGTGGAAGAGAGGAAATCTCCTCCAGATATCCCCAGACAAAACCAACATATTCCCAACTATTAGGTCCCACTAACAATTGAAATATAAAACTCAAAGATTTTGAAAACAAACAGGGTGGTCAGATCTTGAATGCCACTGATAAAGACCGGCCTCTGGGAAGAGCTCTGGAGAAGACACATATTTTGATATATAAATACATACACAGATATGTATATGCTATGTGTGTATATTTACGTGTGTCTATGTGGAGAAGCATTATATTTTATTTTGACATCAGTTTAGCTGCACTGATAAAGAGCTGAAGTACTTATGAAAAGAATGGTTTGCAGCTATGGAATGTATTGTTGTTTCATGCAGAGTTAAAAACTACCTTCATGTGAAAGAGCAGCCATCGGTATTCTTGCAAACAGATCAGGAATTTTTAAACTTCTGAAGTAAACAGGTACTGAGAAAAGCCATCTGTCCCTATCTAGATAACAGTGGAGACCTCCAGGTGACAATTTAAAGTTGATACAAGGAAGGAATGAGCTTTTCTGGTCTATTTTCTTGAAGCAAAGGACAATGTGTCCTTCTAAGTTCTAGGAAATGCCACATTTTTCTAAGAACCATGTAGAAGTATCTGGCTTCAGCTCTTCCTGACAGAACATTTCTATTGTCAGTAGAGGAGAAAGCAAATTGATTTCAAAAATGGTAACTTTGGAATAAAATGAAACGAACCAGAGTTTATTTCATGAGTTCAGCTAAGAATTTTAGGTTAAAAAACATATTTACGTGATGAAATAGGGCACCAGTTACCAGCAGAACTAAGCCACAGGACATACATTAAAGAAGCCACACCAGGGGATGGGCAAAATGTTGAGAGGGACCCTACTGGAGGGACAACCTAAGTGCAGGAGCAGTGTGAAGGCTGGGCTGGCCAAGACTAGGAAATGGAAGGAAGAGAGAGACTGCTGTCATGATGATGTAAAATAACAAGAGTGTGAATGAACATTTTCATTGCTTTTCTGAAACTTATTCATTCTTCCAGGTGAAGTTTTCCAGACAAAGTGCCCCTCCTGGTCGTTCTCTATCATCGTGGCCACTGAACGAACAACAGATGCTCTCTTTAACCTCTCTCCCTTCAGAGAAAAATGAGAGCAAGAGAGACTTATGGTCTGAAAAATAAACTAAACTACTTCAATGAAATATTAATACAAAACCAATAAAAAGAAAACATTATCAATAAGAAAATAAATAAAATAGATACAGAATCACTGAGAATAAATCCTAAGTTATCATAAGTAAACCTATTTTTCTTCTATTATCACACTTCTACAATCTACCTATTAGCCTATTACACAGTGTGTTTATACAACTGATAGGGAATACGAAAAGGTGCCAAGAATGTTTTCTTGGCTATATTTTTGACTGGGTGCCTATTTCCTAACTCAAAAGCATACCGTTTAATTCCTGTATTTAGTGACATTTACTGATAGAATGCATACACACACAGACCCTCCTCACCTACCCCAGGTGTGACACATGTATCGTTATGATTTAAGAAGGTAGAAGTCAATTTTTAAGTGCACGATAAAATAGCGTTAGTGAAAACCATCTTCATCAAAGAAGCCTGTTAGTCTTTGAACTTCAGAATTTTAAAAGAATGTTGAAAAATTGTTGGGGGAGCTGATAACAGCCTCCGGATTATCTGACAGCTGGAAAAATGCCCTGAAGTAAATTACTTTAAAATATCAATCTGTTTAGCTCATTAAACAAAGATTGAGCACGTAACTTGATTACAGCGTTTAATACCTTCTTACAGAAAGAAAACAGGGGAGACAAAGGCTCCTCAATCTAGTCATTGGCAAGGTGAAGCAGAAGCCAGATACCTTCAACTGAGAAAACAGACACAAGCACAAAATAACAAGGGATAGGCAGATTCTGGAAAGAGTTACTTCCAATTTAGGCATCTCCTGGTGTTTTTGGATCACATAAGGATGTGCTTGAGCCAAGTGCCGGGGCTCAGAAAGGGCAGTAGGGAAAATGTGATGGCCTGCAGGTGGTCAGACTAGACAGCCTGATGGACCTTCCGGTCTTAGATGCTGAGGATCTCTGGTTACTTTATCCCTGAAGCTAATCCCTGGGCAGCCTTCCAAGATACTTAAGGAAAAAAAAAAATAACAAACAACTGAAGTCATAACCCAACTGTGTGACTATAAAGCCAGCTTGCTTTCTACTGCCTCTTTATGGTACGCTGGTCTGCACCTCGTCTATGAGCAACCTTTATTTGTGGTCTAGCGTCTCACAAGCCATGGTGAAACCTTTTCACTGGCAAAGGCTGGTAAGGATCTACCTCTTCTGTACCTGCAAAGCTTTCCAAAAGATGTACCACTTCTACCACTGGTAAGCCTGGCCGACTGTGAGATCCTAAGCCTACATCTCCAGTTAGGGAAAAACACATTAGATATTTGCAGAGGTTTCTTAAATAGATTAATTATGTCTATAAATTCTTCATCATCTAAACTGTTACGCTTTTGGTATTCATACACACTGGCTTTGTTTACTGAGCAATAAAACCATCATCAATGTTTACTTTAAAAGTGCTCTAAAATATTTCTAAAGTTATTTTCAATAAAATACATGAGGAGGGGATGTCTTATAAACATTTTATTGGTGCTTCATGGGAGTGGTCTCCTGCAGAATTCCCAGATGACTGCAAACCTGTACCAATAAAGCATCTGTAGCACATTGTGTATCGCAATGCAGATGCATAACCATTCACTACTTAAATGAAAAATTAAAGGGTAAGACAGCAAGCAGTGAAGATGCAAATACACAGCCACTTAAATCACGACCAGGATCTTCTAAAAGATACAAACTCAACATACCTGGCAGAAAACAGGTTTATACTTCAGTGAGAAAGCTTGGATCAGTTCTTTTGAATCAACGTAGTCTTTTTGAAATTTATCTACACAAAGGCACTTGGAGTGAATAAGATTTGTCGTCAGCTGGTTCACGTCCATCCACTGTGCAAAGAGAGTGCTCTCATCCAACTGTTTCCCCAGAAGTTCCAGTCTCGCCTTCGCAGCAGAGTCCTTTTTCATATATTCCACAAAGCCATAGCCCTTGGAATGGCCGGTAACTTCGCTATAGACCAAAAAACACCTCTCGACATTGCCATAGGCACGCACAAGTTCTTCAAACTCTTCCAACGTAAACGAAATGGGCAAATTAGTAATGCACAGCAAAGCATCTGTTGGTTGGAGTTGCACGGAGATTTCTTTTCCCCGAAGAGAATACTGGTGAAATTTCCGAATGGCGCTTTGAGCCTGCTCTCCGTTTAACAGAGTAACGAACGCTGTAAGAGACCAAAACAAATCACATCACCAACCACAGCTTCTCTCCAGCTAAAAAGGTAATTACTGTAACTCTCCCTATCCCCAAAACCCACTAGTATAAGTCAGAGGAAAAATAAAGAGTTTGGGATTTAGCCTGAAGAAGCAATGGATAGAGAGATATGCCGTAATATGTATTTTAATATTTGACATTATCAACTGGACGTCATGAGTAATTAACTCAAAGAGTGACTGCAGAAACACAGGTACACACAACCTCACTACTTGTAACACAACAAAATGTTACATTTGGGAAACAAAAAGCAATTAAATTTTCTATTGAAGTCAACACATTACCGATTGTACTGAATTTCTTTGAAGACAGCATCTATAAATTCTCACTTTGGGGGTTAACACATCTTTTTTGGGATCTCAGCCCATAAAGCATTGCACCCAATGACAGAATCACAGACTGGTTGAGGTTGGCAGGGACCTCCGGAGGTCACCTTGTCCAACCCCCTGCTCAAGTAGGGCCACACAGAGCTGGCTGCTCAGGATGATGTCCAGAGGGGTTCTTAATATCTCCAAGGATGGAGATTCCTCAACCTCTCTGGGCAACCTGTAACAGTGCTGGGTGACCCTCACAGTGAAATAAGTGTTTCCTGATGGTCAGAGGGAAACTCCTGTAGTTTAGTTGCCACCTGTTGCCTTGTACCCTGTGGATTAAAAAGGGTGTAATAATCTGCAGTGAACCACAGCCGTGGATGAAGGGAGCAACACCCGCTACCTCGAACCATGTCATGATCCCACAAGAACACATAACCATGGGCAATCTTGTCATCATCCCACAGGTAACTGAAGGTTCATGCAGCCGTGGATGTAGGGAGCACTGAACCACCCACTGTACCTTTACCACCTCACGGTCCTACATCCAGCCAGAAAGTGCTAACATCTTCTTTCATGCATTAATAATCGTTAGTTACAACAGTCTAAACCATTTCCAGTTAAAACATAAACATCCACAGGGGATTTTAAAGCAAGTTCTGGTCTGTGACTACCTTGTAGCAGTTTATAAAGTCAAAAAACAGAAGCAAGTGTAATCTTGGTGACATACACATAATATTTGAGACCTCAGTTGTGCTCTTCTAGTCAAGCTGAATGTTGTTATGCATCCTGCAAGCAATTTGTTTGTACTAACACCCAAACAATGCCTTTACAATTGGTTTTACAATCTGTCCTAACCGAAGAGATGTATCAGTGATCAGACAAAGATAAGATGGCGTGAAAATCAGCAACCTGTTTCTCAAATAGATTAAAATGTGCCTGGGTAACCATCTACAATGGTTTGCTCTCCAGTATTCTGACACAGCGTCACGTATTTCTCTAACAGGATACTCTTTGGTATTCTAAGAATAGTTACATAGAAGATAGGGATAGAAAACAACGAAGTTTAAAAATACCGTTATCTTTTTTAAGATAAAAATTTTTCCCCCAATGTTTTGAGGTCGTTTAGGGCTACCTCCCTGAGATTATCATTAATCTTAAATTAGTTCATGTCATCAAGTGAGAACATTGTTTGTACTCGGGAGAATTTTAAGAAGATCTAATTGGAAACATCTACAGAGCTCTACAAAGCTCTGAGTCCATCCATTAAACTAAAAAGTCACTAAATTTATCTAACAAAAATCCCCCAAAAAACCAAACAAACCCCACAAAAAACCTCGATACAAATGGAGTTCCACATTTTGGGTGGATGACTCCCGTTGTGTCAGTACTTACTTGGTCAAGACAGAATAAACACACATAAACACCCACAGACCACTAGCAGAACTTTTGTTTTTTACACAGCAAAACAACTAACACCAAAAACAATCTGCAAGATAAAGACCATGAGGAGGAAGAGCCGAGAAGCTCAAGAACTTTGTTGATTGTACAGTTAAGATTCTGTGACATCAGGACCTCTGAACACAGTTTTAAAGCCCTCATGAATCCAGAGAGCATTAAAGTAACTTAATCTATCCAAATGAGAAGCCAAGAAAAAATAAACCACCTACAGTGTATTCCAGTCATGAAAATTTGCAGAGGGATGCAGTAAAACATACAAAAATTCACATGAATTGGCAAAGTGCTATATATATATGTATATCTACATATACACATACACACATATGAATACAACGTAAAACCAACACAAATACATACACAGTAAAAAATTAGTTATATATGAATAAAAAATTATCCTTCTCTTACTCTTTCCAAGTATTTTCAAACATTTTCTCACACTGAACACAGATGTTCAGTCTGCTGTCTCACAGCAGACTACAGCATTTCATAAACAAACTGGCCTTATTCCATATTCAGAAATCAAATTTGCAAGATAATGGGACATAAAGCACAAATTTTTGCTCCTTAGAGGCAGGTATCAAGAAATATCATTATCCTCTAAGGATCTATCTATCAAGTCTATCCCAGCTGCCACTTTAAGATTTAGTCCTGGTAACCAAGGTTGCCTCAGGAGATGTAGCCCAGGCTGTGGGACCTATGGCAATCTGGAAGAACAGGAACGAGTAGAGAAATACTTGTCCATTTCTGTACCTCACAAGCACTAAAAAACCACGAATCCCCCATTTAGAGAATTAATTTGTAAATGGAGGATCAGACTTAAATAATTCAGAACTTAATTCAGGACAACATTTCCTTCAAAGACTTAAATATTCCTTTAATAAATTGCTTCTGGCTTATATTACCTGACAGAAACACACCTGCTGGAGGTAGGTACGTTGTCCTGTGACCATGTCATAGCCACCTGTGGTTTGTCCTAAGAGAGGCCTCAGGCCTAGTTTTTCAAAGGAAATCGGACAGTTGAGGTGAGCATTGTCCCAAAGAGACACTAAGGGAGGAAATACGCCTGAGAGATACTATAATGGACCAGGCTGACATCAACAAAGTTTCCAATTCTCATTGGCTTCAGTAGAAGGTAACAAACTACGCAGCCAAAAAAGGCACTGAGGGACAATCAAGCTATGTGACAGCAGAGAACTTGACGACTTCATACACGGCAGATGATGTTCCTTACTAGTTTCATCACGGAATTGAAAGTTATGACACTGGAAGATTTTAAGTTCTTACCTGTTCTTTTATTTCTGTCCACGTAGCAATACTTGATTTCATAATCTTTAAATAAGTCATGGATTTCCTGGAAGAGAAAAGTACAAGTAACCTCAGATAAATACTTCACCAGACTAAGTGTATAAATTCAAATTCATTTATTAAAAAAAAAATAATAAAACCCAAACGAAAAACTTTCACAATAAACAGAAAATCTCACCATAGAAACGTTATCAAATATTTGTTTTTAAAAGAGCTGGTTATACTACTGCAGCAGTGTTTTTTATCTGGCTTAAAAACTGGCTTACTCAATTTGAATAATTTACTTATTATTATATAAAGTCCCATATGCACAACAGGGTGTCCTATTGACTGTCTTTTGATAAAGACGAATAACATCACAGTTCATTAAACAGCAACCCCCCCCAAATTTCTCCGAAGTACAGCTACCATAGTTAAAATACCACGCAGACAAGAAATACTGGCAACGTCACATCAGGCCGTTTACTGAGGGCAGGCAACGCTGTCAGAAAATGCACCAGTTGCTTTAGTTTCCTATAACTGCTCAAGTTCACTTTAGCAGATTTTCACTCTTTTAATAATGAATATTCTTTCAATCAGCAGATGATTGTGCCCAGAATACCCCCTGGAAAGTATCCTCTATCAATTACCGCACAGATGCTCAACGAAGAATCAATCCCAAGAGCATCATTTGCTCCCACTAATTAGCGGGGAGAGAGCCGGGCTGTGGGAGGAGTGGGGTAGGAACAAGTCCAAGAGCTGTGTACCAGTTTGCTAGAGCTATTCCCCAACCAGAAGAAGGTGTGTGCACGTGCCCCACAAAAGCCACAAACTATTTTCAGTTTTTCAGTGGCGAGAACGCAGATACGAACATTAATCATCCCCAAGAAGAAACTGCACGTAGTAACCTGGATATTCATACAGCATGTATGTGGATAAGCCAAATAATCAACCAGCTTTGCCTGAAAGTTTAATTGCAGACAATTTCCAGTAGCCCAGTCTACTTGCCAGTTTGCTAATTCAATACATATAGCCTAGAGGTTAATTGGGTTCTCCGTGACCGGTATCAGGTGCACACCTTTTAGTCAAGCGAACGCCAATCTCTCGTTTCACTAGTTCACAGCTGTCAAATACTACATGAATAAAACATGGCAGCATTTCTCAAGCTACCAGCCATCCTCTGATCAGACGGGATAAAGATGTGGTTTCTGAAAAGCAAAATACGCCGGGTAAAATTCAAAGGTTCAGGTCAGGCAGGAGATTTGACTGTGGACATCTCTCTAACGAGAGACACCAGTTCATTCTGTCATGAGAGACTGAGAAGACACTTTCTGTACAGTTTTGTGGCACTGGGGACCCTAAAGATGTTATTTCTGTCCTACTTAGGAAAAGGGGGACACATTTACCTTCTTTATTTCATGCATTATTTCCCAAGAGTAACACTGAAAGTTTTATATGATTATTAAGCAGCAGGAAATATTATTTCAAACAGCTCTGAACACTCTTTTGAAAGTCATCTGTGAATCAGATGATTCCACATGATTTCCCAGTAAATGAAACTTTAATTGGGAGGGAAAGTAGCCCGTAGTGAACATATCTTCATGGGATAATCATGAGATCTCATGTAAGAATGATAGGAATATAAGGAAGATTTAAAATGAAAACTTAATTTAAGCAAAGTGATTTTTGTAAAGATTTTAACACCGATTTCCACATTGGAAACACTGCCAGGTTTGTGGAACAGGCTCTTCCAGGAAAATGAGTGTTCCTCTGCTATCGTGGCCCCCATGGCAGGGCTGAGACCTTCACCTGTGGCACTGGGTTTGGGTAGCATTTCAGTGAAAGCATTTTTCACATAAAGACCGTTTGTGACAATTTACAAAAAATAAAATACAACATGTCGACTCTTAAGCAAATGTATACCCCTGCAAATTAAACAGATGTGTAAATATCTGTGTGCATTAGACTAAGATTCTTTACAATATTTTCAGAAGTATTAAGCCGGCTTTTGAACTCAGGCACTTCTCTAAACTTTACCTTCAGCATCTTTCAACACTTAGGTCTGCTAGAAACGTATAAACACTACTTCCATTTCAATGTCGTGAACAGTTTCTGTTCCTGACAGCTCAGAGCAGAACTGCCAGGGGAAGCAAGAAGAACCCCTTACCCGCTGTTCCTGAGCGGGCTCAGCTGTGCACCACCAGCACGTTTGGACCCTTTGGCGTACGCAGTTACCCGGTATTTGGAGTGTTTACTCCGGGAGGAGAAAGGGCTCATCCGAGTCAGGTACATTCTCTGGTGTGACCCTATTAGCTTGCAAGGAATGTAAGCAGAGGGCTGTTTCCCTGAGCACAGCAGAAACAAACAGCCGCCGTTCATTCCCTGTTCCCGACCTCCCGGCAGCCTGACGGCTCACACACCGGGGAGCCCGGCCCCCGAAACTCCATCCTTCCATCCCCATCACTCTGCACACCCACCACGGAGGAGCCGTCAGCCCCCACTCATGCTCTGCAGCAGGAAAACCCTTCCCTCTCCCCGGGTCAGCCTTTCCATGGGAAAGACAACTCAAGCTCTCATCGTTCTTACCACACACGGTTTAGGAAAGCAGCAGTAATAAACACGGTGGTGGCACCACACGTGAGCGGTGGCTGCCATCCCTGGCTGCCATCCCCAGCTGTCACCACTTCGCCCACGCTCACAATGGCCACATCCAAACCATCCGTTGACCAAGACAACAGCAACCAGTCCGACCCAAACCACAACACTGGCCACTGAGTATTTTTCCCACACAACGTTTGCAAAACTGCTTCTCCTAAAAGATTTTTTTCCTGTTTTAGAAATGAATGAGCCTACTAGTCTAAAGAAAAGTGACTGAGAATTACAGTAATTGTGATTTAACTGCATCATATTAGGTCTAAACAAAATGGCAACATCCACTAACGTGCTGAAGGTCCATCTGCCATCAGTGTCACACACTGAATGTCCATCTAGATTATAATATTTTGACAACAAAATCTGTAAGCAGCTATAAAGCTATCTGGCAGACATACAGCAGTCATGGATCCCGTGAAGCTTCCAACACAAACACTGTTTATAGTGGTGCCTCTCTCAGCCCTTAATTATTGCACTCCTTGGATCGGCTCATAGTCGGCTCCTCAACCAGACGTGAAAACTCAGCACCAACTTTTTGGGCACCAAAATGTGTTTGTACCCGAGAAACAACTCCACCAGGCAGCTCCCAGGGATATGGCCCTGGTCAAAGCAAGGATGATACGCACCACAGGAATGAAGAGAAGGGAAAATGGAGAAGAGCTTGCTCGGAGTAACAGCAGTTGCATAAACACGTGGGCCATGCCAGCAGCCCTAACTAAACATCGTGGAACAGAAATGTAACCAGTAATGCTTAGCTACTTACATCTTCAAAAGCTCTTAAAAGCAGATGTTGAAAGCTAGGTAATTTTATCATCAGTAAAAATTAAAGTCCTAACTAGAAAATAATCAGTTCATGCTTTAAAATTAGCAGAAAAAGCAAAACCAAATATATCGAAGGGAATTTAAGAGGAAACCACTAGTAAATACAGGCTGAATACACATTTAAAAATTTATTGTTTACTACTATAAGAAATGCGGTTTTGAAATACTTCAATTCTTGGCCTCTTCTGTCTTGTTGTGGGTAGAAACACTGGCAACGTGAGTTTTTACCAGACACCGTCAATTTGAAATTTGCATCTCTCAAACGGAAAGGATGCCCTTCTCAGAGAGGATCTGGCTTTATGCTTTATTACCTGCATTGTTTTAAACGCAAACAAGAACGGGAGTTATTAACAGGCACATTATGCAGTATTTATGAAATTAGTAAAGCTTGTTGCATTATTTCTAATACAATCAGCTTTTCATACCCAGGATGTCATAGTGCAAGAAATAGGCAAGAAACACCCAGTCATCACCCGGCGCAATGTACCATGTATATAAAGCCTACAGCACCCTCAACCCAAGTATTTTTCTCTCCCTAGATGCAATACTGAATGATGTTATTCTGGCAACACAAATATTTAACAATTTTAATGGTGCCTGGCCAGATTTGTACAGTAAGCTTTAGCGGTGTTTCCAATATAAACACTGCACAAGCCCCATCTATAACTTGGCTCTCAGTAAGTAGCTGAAGGCCTAAACTTCACACGCATATTCTGGAAATGGGAATCAATTATGTTTTAAGTAGTTGAACTAAATAACATGTTTGGCTAACCCAGAAGTTTTAAATCATCTTATAACTAAAAAAAGACTCTGTTTTCATTTGTGTATGCAGAGCAGGAGAGAAGAGGACTTCTCAGGAAAAAGCTTTACATTTACAAATGATATAACGGGGTGTTCATTTAATTCAAATTTTAGACCACTAAATCTTTGAGTCCGTGACATGACACATGGAATTCACTGCAGATATTATAAGGTGTGAAAAAAGAAAAGGAGAAAAAAAAAAAAAAAGGTGAAAAAAGGTATTAAGCAAGAGAACATCAACACAGTTTAAAACAATAATCTGTCACTAAGGGAAAATCCCAGAGGGAAAATCCCCTCTGGAGACTGTTGGAGGGTAAGAAGCAGAGTCCACAGCACCAGCAAAGCACAGGGACTGGTACAAAGTGCAATTTTAAACATCTCCTGTCTACTAACAGCCACAGGGGTAGGAGGTCCTCAAATTTTCACCAACAGGGCACTGAGTGCCAAGCAAATCCTCCCTTGCTCCTAACAAGCAAAAGTTCAAAGGTTGGGCTCACCATACCGTACAGTACGTTCTCTTCTCTGACAAATTTTCAAGCTTTTTTTCAATGCTGAGTTAAAGAAAGTTCTTCAATGAGCAACAGCTGTGGGATGAGGTCTAAGATGCGTAGCAGATGTCCACCTTCCCAAGCATCCAGGGACAGCGAGCACCGAGGTGGGCCCTAAAACTTTTGCTCAGCTCATCCCCTCTTCACTTCCACAAACAGTTACAAACTGTAAAACCCAAAATAAAACCAAGCCTGTAGTTCTAGGCCATAAACTGCCATTGGGGCAAACCTTTTTGTGTGAGAATTGACTCTTGCTTTTGTGAGACCATGCCCTCCAAAGATTTTTAGTGCAGTAATGTAAGTAAATGTTGTCATTAAAGAACAACAGTTTCTCAATAGACTTAAGATGGGCAGGGAACGAAAAACATATTTCTCTGATCTTCCAGAGACATATTAGTGTGTTGGTAAGAGGAACGCTATGGGACTGGAAATTAATTTCAACCTCCTGGGTATACTGGGAGGTATGCAAGCTAAATGAAAGATGAAAAAGACACAGAAGAGGTAACAGGAGAGAGCAGGAGCACAAAGCAAAAGAAAAGCAATAAAGAAAATCAAAAAAGCACGTACATCCTAAGGCATGAGAGCTACTCACTATCCAACAAGTATGCCTTTCATGTTCACTCAGTGTGACGGAGGACTAACGAAAACACAAAGGCCCCTTCTACTTAAACGTCTGGCATACAACAGATTGGGAGAGAGCACTTCCTCAAATCATCACAGTTCATTAAAGGCTTTCGATCAAAAAGGAACAAGGAAAAATAGTGGTTAATCCAGGGAGAAAGAAAAAAAAAAAAAAAACAAACCCACGCCAATCCCACCAGAAATAGCATCATGCCAAGAAGTGATGTGTCTTTTGATCAGAAACAGACACTGGTGAAAAAAAACTTGGATGGGTCCATCAGGTCCTAAAACACAAAATAAATCCCTATCCCAGGTGGACTGCACCAGTTTCTTATCAACACCCAAATGTTTCATCTTTCTGTAGATTCCATCATGCCAAAGAAGAACTACAGGGTATTAAAATAATTAATCAGCCCTACTTTACTTCATGTCCTACATTAAAGTAGAACAGCCCCTCTGTAAGATTTATTTTCTAGCCTCGGATGGTAAAGAGGAAAAGCAGAAATGTGAATGTAATATGGTGGCTTTTAAAGATAATAAAGCACAGAAAAAAATGGCTGAAAGCAAGGGCATCTTCCACAGAGCTGGCTCCTTTGCTGCGAAGAGGGGAATCAAAAAGCCCTCATCGGTTGGTTAATCTTAGCAGTGAAAATTAGAGATTTTGCTACAAGTCTCAATAATGATGAGCAAGAAAGACAGCCCAGGGTGTCTTCTTTCTAATGGCAACTCCGTGCGATCCCAACTGGTAGCGGACTGCTCATTACCTCACATTTGTGAGCTACTGCTCCTATGGAAGTTAATCAGACGTAAATAAGGAACCACTAGCAGTGAAAAAACAATGACTTGGGGGAAATAAAAAACAATTCTTCTAATCCACTGGGATAATTATAAAAACCAAAACAAACAGAAGCTGACTTGCCATACAATACTGAAATAAAACTTAAAATGACAGCCAAACAAAACTTCCCGTTTGGTAAGGTACAACTTCGCTTACACTTTGGTCATCCTGAAGCTCTTGGCATCTCTTTATCAGTAAAGGAGAGAGGAAGTTATTTCCTTCCCTCCCTCTGCCCAGACCAGTTAGAATCATAGAATGGTTTGGGTTCGAAGGGACCTTAAAGATCATTGAGTTCCAAACCCCCTGCCCTGGGCAGGGACACCTCCCACCACACCAGGTTGCTCCAAGCCCCCTCCAACCTGGCCTTGAACCCC
>JAOXJK010000004.1:32609597-32621107 GCA_025774025.1 Xenus cinereus | reverse complement strand
GCGGGGGGGGGGTGTCCCCACGGTCCTCCCCCCCCCCCGCTCCTCCCTCCCCGTCGGGGCGGAGCCGGGCCCGGGAAGCCCCGGGAGGCGGAGCCGGGACGGGACTTTCCCGGGGCAGCGGCCGGGGCGAGGCGGCCTCGACGGGGCTGGAGCTGAAGGTAAGCGGTCGGGTCGGTCGGGGCCATGGTTCGGGGGAGGGGGATCGGGGGGGTGTGTGGGGGTGGCCTGACCCGGGATAAGGTCGCCCGGTTCCCCCCGGGGTGGGGGGGTGATCGCCGGGCTGCTTGCATCGGTGGGGAGAGCATCTCAGCCCCGACCCCGGCCCGGGGCCGCACAAAGGGGTGGTGAAAGGGACGCACATCCCCCGTGAGGAGAGGAGGACGGCCGGGGGGAGCGGAGGAGACTTGAGGGGAGCTCGGTAGCTCATGGAGCGGCCGCAGGCTGCCAACCCCTGTGGGGTGTGTGGGGATATACGGGGGTCAGAGGGTAAGTTTCATCCCCACGGCAACATATCTCGAGTCAGATTTTAGGGATGGACTTGAACACTCTTGAGGAGAGAGTTTGGGGTTCCCTTAGAAGGGAAAACGCCTCAAGAACCATCATGATGGAGGCGTCTCAAGGAGGCCAAGGCCTGGACACCCTCTCCTTCCCTGAGGCATAGTGTGGCTCATCGCTCCCAGAAAGTGTCATTTCCCCAAACTCCCAACATCGATACTTCCCTTAGGTGCAAGTCCACCTGCAGAGACTGAAATGCAGAGCGACAACAAAATAAACCTGATGTGGAGTGAACCCAAGTGCTCCATGGGGGGGTTAGCAGGCACAACGGCCCAAGCTCATCTTGTTCTCTAATTTTATTCTTCATCAGAAACATACCAAAGAACTTACAAAGCATCCAAACGGGTTAATCAACGCCTGGGTGCTGCACCTGCGGCAAAAGTCACCCTCTTGTGGCAAAGAACCACGTGATGGTGGACGGGCAGGAGAGGGCTTGAGGCCATCACCATCCCAATAGAAGGCACATATTTCTGGGAGTCACTACAAAAGAAATTTCTCCTGCTACAAAGCCTCCTTCTCTACAAAGTGGTTCGCTCTGATAGTCAGTGCTTGCTTTAAAAAGTAAAATAGGTTATTCACTTGGAAAATTTATTTCTCCTTAGCATATTTACTTGCAGTGTCATTTGCCACACAGTAAATTTAGCTCTTAAAGTTGTCATCATTGCTATAAATGAATGAAGAATAATTTAAATATTTGTGTCCATTTTTAGATACGAGGCCAACCGCAAAGAAGAGGCAAAAGGGAATCCAAACCTGAGAAACAGTAGTCTTTAAAAGGAAATTGGAAACATACTTTGAGTTAAATTGGGTATATGTGAATAAATTCTTATCAATAAAATCTAATTCCTCAAACCAGCATAATGATAATTCTTGACTGGGTTTAAAGTGCCATTTTAGAGACAGGATTACCAGTTACAGGAAAAAAAAACCACAAAACAACAATAGTGTCCTTGGAAATTACTTTGTTCCAAACCAAAGGTAGCAAGTTAAGACTACAAGGAATCTTGGACCTTCATTACTTCTAAAATTAATTTAAAAACTATGAGCAAACAATAATCAAAGCACTTTTTGTTCTTTTTGGTGTATTATTAAAAAATTTGTCAGGGCTGCTCAAGGGCTTCCTTTTCCCTAATAACAGGTAATGTTCCTCCTTCTTCAATATTTGCATTATGTTTAAGGAATTTTTGGAAATCAGAGGTGTGAAAGACATTTGTAAATAGTTCATGTATTTGTCACAAGGGAATTTGAGTTCTGCCAGGTTCACCTTGTCCTGAACAAGAAACAGGACAACTATTATAACAATAACAATTATAACACATTATTAGCATGAGATCTGATGTAAAGAAAATTTCATATTCTTAGGGAAACAAGATTTTCACAGGTCACCATTCTTTGACAAATGTAACCGAAAAATAAGTATACCTGTTGTTTTTTTCAAATTTCAGATGAAGATTTGCATCTTAAAGCTATGAAATATCTCTTCCAGCACAAGCTATGAGGTATAGGCTTCTTATGCCTAAGGATTTGCGAATCATTAATCCTGCTACCCATAAAACTATCCATGGAAAAGATTAAAAAAAAAAAAAAGAGTGAAAAGTATGCTAGTGTGTATTTACAAACTGATTTTCAGGTCAAGCTATGAAACTGAAGTAGGAATACTAAATACTGTGTCCTCAAAACCTATCTGAATCATATCATAGATAACGTGATATAAATTGTGCTGGGACCATGAAAAAGATTGCTCTGCTAGAATATATTGCTGGAAACACTGAAACACATCAGAAATAATTGCCAGATGAAGCTATAACAGTAGAAATTACAGATCTGCTAAAACATTATACAGTTAAGTGAAGGTAATGAACTAGTGAAAGCAGAGTAATTAATTATACCATTAATTGTTCCAGTTTGAAGGTGGATGCTCTGGTTCACCTGTATGTTACTGATAATTAATCCTACCTATAGTGATTACCTTCTCAAAAGCTGTTTAAAAGATTGCATTTTAGAGCTAAAAGTATTCATCCTTTTTTTCCCCCAGTGTTCACATCGCATGGATAAATGAAGGAATTGTCTGCACTAAAAGGCAACTACAAAGTGCTGCGGGAAGAGAGCAGGAAAGATCAAAGATGTTGCCGTTGTCCATGGAGATGGTCCATGGAAAGGAAGAAGGAGGTAGGCCACCAAATTCATCCAGAAAAGCAACAGCACCAATAACCGATCAGACCTACAGAAATACTCCCTCTTGAACCCAAATGTCATCCTATTTTAAACTGCAGTACACCCTTAAGCACATACCTGGAGAGTTAAAGTATCATTTTAAATAAAAGAACAATCAACATTTGGCACTGGTAAGTAAAACACCAGAGTCCTTTGGAGCTCCCCCCCCAGACATCAGTGGGCACGTTAATACAGTACAGAGGTTGTACAAGCCAACAATCCACAAATGTATTAATGCATTAGATATGCAGTTCTCTCATTAGACAAATTAATCTTCTGCCTTTGGGAATTATCCCATTTTACCATACAGTTTCTTCCAGAAGTACCAAAACCCAGGGCTGGTATCACAGGTTATGGTCCTCTGTGTTATGGTCCTTTTGGCCAGTGCTCCTTCAGGTCAGCCATTACTGCCCTCAGCTGAGTTCTTTGTGCCTGCTAACTGCTTTGTAACAGTGAAAATAAAATCGTGTAAGCCTAACCCGTCCTCGCTAACCTGTGCCGGGAGATGTGACACAGGTCAGGGAACCCTCTCGCAAGCCTCCGTGCTGCTGCGTCGCCAGGGGAGGTTCCGCTTGGATATTAGGAAAAATGTTTACACTGAAAGGTTTATTAAGCACTGGAACGGGCTGCCCAGGGCAGTGGTTGAGGCACCATCCTTGGAGGGATTTAAAAGACGGGTTGACACAGTGCTTAGAGACATGGTTTAGTGATGGGTTTTTATCACAGTTAGGTTGATGGTTGGACTAGATGATCTTAAAGGTCCCTTCCAACCAGGTCAATTCTATGATTCTATCTGCAGGAGCTGGAAGCATCTTCAGGAAGATGCTGAGATGGTGCAACTGAGGACGAAAAGCAAGTGGTAACAGTTTCCAGCCAGCTCCACCCAGGAGAGGAAGAGGACAGTGAGCCAATGCATGTATGTATTTATGTATTTTCCTTGAAGAATTTCATCTTGTTGATTAAAGACCTTCCTTCTCTATGCAGACATTGCATACATACATATGTTCATATGAGTATGCAGTTACTCACGTTACATTGCTTTCAAAACAAAGCCCTACACATTTACGCTTTGCACTCTAAACAGTCTTTGGTTTTCTAACTCACTGTCATTCTGTTTCAAAATTGCTGCAAAAGCGAAAAGCGCTATTTAAAAAATAGCAGAAAATTGTTGTGTACTCTAAGTGTAACTTTGGTTGCGCTGCTGACTTGATGCTATTACACAGATAAGCCACTTTGCGGTAATTTAATTTAGTTCACTAAATTCCTTGTTAATTAAGAGTAATGTACCCATCCCCAGCAGTTGCTTTTGTAGCTCTTCTAAGCTGAAGATTAATTTCCCCGTGCTCCTGAAGCTTTGAAGTAATACAAGCCATATTATATTTTTTCATTTGTAAGGGTTTAGAGTGTTAAGAGAGAATTGTGTTACAAACATTCTTTCCGAATTAAAGATACACTCAGGCATAAATGTCCGTGTTTGAAAGTACAAACAAGTTTAGATCTGTGCAGATAAAATAAAAGCCAAGATTTAGAACATCTGCTGGATTTTAAAGACCCATCTGATGTCCCCAGGTATACGAGATACTAGGAATGTGTATGTGAGTGATTTCTTATATGAAAGAGATATCTGAACAGTTTTCTGAAATGATGTGATTGCTATGTTTCCTGCAGTGAGGGTGTGGAATCCATCAGTTGCTGCAAATACAAAGCTTCCATAAAAATCCCTGACTGCTAACACCACTTTATGCGAACAAAGTGCAAACAATACCAATTCTCTCTAGGCTTTATTATGCCCACTGTTTCAAGCTCTAGCTGCTCCTTTTGTTTCATTAGGAAAGTGAAAATTTGAAACCAAAAGATGTAGATTCAGTATCAACACCTGTAATTAGCTCAGCGATGAGCACTTAGATGCTCAATCGTTTATCTCAGAAATGTGGAGTGCCTCCAAAATATACCTGATGTGCCAAAAGAAGTTCCTTTCACCATTTTTTCTAACAAATTTAAATACGTCCGACATTCTCAGTGCAGTAACAGTGAGGATCACGAAGAAAGAAATGGAATTTCATATCAAATTACCAACCTAGAGCAACACAGTGAGCAAGGGATACCTTTGGTATTCTGGTGAGGCAAAAGCTTCCTAACCCCTCTCTGCAGCTACAGCTTAGTCCCAGGCTTCTTTGGTAATTAACCATTAGAATAATTTAGCACGTCTAGACTGCAGTTTTATTGAGACAAGTACTGTGCCACGGTAAGTCCTCCCAACTAACCGCTAAGCTCGTTTTAATACCAGAGATATTTTGATTAACGTTTCCTTCTCTGAGCACTTAGGAATTGCAGTAATACAGGATCAGACTTCGGGTCTGTCAAATCGCATCCCGGCACTGCCCATCTCATCGAGGAGATGCCAGATGGGCAACAGATTGGTTCAGAGCCCGCAACAGCCACAGGCGTCACTCGGAGTCGCGTTGCCAATAAACACTTGTCTTCGCTGTGCTCACACTCCTTTGCAGGAGCCCCATTTGTACTGGACGTCGCTCCCGTTCACTGGAATACGTCAGGTACTGCTGTTTATGACCAAAAATGGGATGTTTCTTTACTCCTGAAACATTCTCCCGTACAGATACAGAAACACTTCAAGCGACTTTGCTCACAGCTGAACATTTTAAGTGGAACCTGAGAGCTATTAAACTTGGCGTGACGTTGCTCCTAAATGTGTTGGGAATGATGAATTACCCCAGTAACAGACTGGTTAGCAACCTCACCTCGGTTTCCATTCTGTAACACAGCAGTCTGCAAATAAACAGTAAAAAGATAAAAGAGGTAAGAGCTATAACTTATAAAGCGAGTAACTGTTCTGAGGAAATCATTACACTGAACCGTAATGTAATGGTCTATTTTGGGAATCGTGGTCTTTGCAGTAGAATTTATAACCTTTGTTGCCTAATGCATATCATTAGCAAATCCGTGTGAAGGTTATATTTAAAGACAGCAAAAAAAAAAAAAGAAAAAGTAAATCTTAAAACAAACCACCACAAAACAAATCCAGCTTCTTGAATAATAACCGAGAACAAAAGACGATAAGATCAAACAACTATTTTAAGTACAGTCCTCTTGAATAAATGGTCCTAAAGGCCAGTATATTCACAGGGGAACTTCAGCAATACTTTCTCCTAAAACAATACCCTCCCGGCTTTAAATGACCATTCTTCCCTGCATGGGCTTTATTTTTCCTCCTTCAGAGTCAAATTCAAATTTAGTAATAACTTCTTGGCAGAAAATACATTTTGGCAATTTTAGTATTAAAATAAAATGTTCCTTGTGTTTCTAGCAAAAGCAGTTACAACCCCACGTTCCTATACAGAGTATTTTTATTGGCCAACCTGTTAGCGTGCCGCAAATTGTAGTTTCAAATCATTCTGTCTGTCTGAGATTTTCTGTAAAGGCCTATTTGCTAGGAACTGGAAAGTGATACTGACAGTTCACAGGAAATTGTGAAATCGTTTCATATCAAAAACTAGCGAAATTACAGCGCTGAGTTAAAGCATTCACTGGGGCAAATCGATACAGCTCCATTATGATGCGATTTACAACCCTCACCGGTCTGGCTAATTATAAACTTGAAGAAAATCTTTGAGGTGATTAACTGAAGAGCTGGTACGGACTGGGATCGACCAGGCTTCTTCCCAGTCATTTATCTTGATATAATAAACCAGTCAGTGAATTATCCCTGCCAGCAGAGGTTGGGATTTGAAACTACCCCCTTAATATTTTGTCCTTAAAAATGCTCTAACTTTTTAAATATGGAAAACTGGCACAAAGGATGTAAGGCAAGCTAAACTTTCCCACTGCCTTCTTAAAAAATTTATGAGACTTTAAAATGTTCTGACATTCAGTTATAAAAAGGTTTCTATAGAAACTGTCATGCAACATGACTTTTTGCTATAAACACACTTAGCGAAGTGTCTGATTTCTACATGTTTGGTCTTTTTTCATGGAGAAAAAAACCCAAAACCCATCCCCTTCCCGTTCTCCAGGTTCTCTGGCTGAGGCTTCAGCTGTAACACATTTTGACTTGTTTATGGCGAGTCCCTCAGTTAAGCTGCAATGGAAATAAACTTGAAGAGGTTGTTACTGTTATTTTGCAGGAATTAGATCCTGTAGTTCAATTACTCAACCTTTAATCTCTCCCAATTGCATGTGATTTGCATACATGATGCCAAGAGAATTGGTATTGGGAGGAAGTTAATTGGTGACGTTTCAGAAGGTTGCAAAACTGAAAATAAGTCTCCTAAAACTATTTGACCAAGTTCCCGGTTTCCTGCAGTTCTCTGTGCCAACCTATCTCAGAGCGTGTCGGGTTTCGTTACCTCTAGGTGCGGTGGAAGAGTTTTAAAATTAGAAGAAAAAAAATCCATCAGCATTGACCAAACCGGAAAGATTCGGTGACCTAACCCAAGGCCGGCCCATTGTTCAACTGGTGAGAGCGGTGCCTGGGTTCACAGAGGAGAGATGACCACTTTTATAAGAAGGTTGGTGCGGCACCACCTCCGTGCATTTTCACGCTTGTAGAAGGTGCTGACTCGACACTCTCGGAGGTTGTTCGCTTTCTCCGGTTGTACTCACACCCTCGCCTTTCCTTGCCAGGCGGTGGTTGGGTGGAAAGATTCCTGCACTATGCTTTTTGGTCGAGCTTCCCTTCCTCGCTATCGCTATTTTCGTTCCATTAGTGGCAGTAACAGCGGAGAGCACTTCTTCGGGCAGCACTCCAAGAAGCTGGTGGTTTTGCCAGTGTCAGCTATAAAAACATAGAATAAAATAGAACAAAACATAATTGTTACTGCTGGCTCCCAGCTTCTGAGAGCGGCACCATCTACCGCTGCCGCTGCCGAAACCAGGGATAACCACAGCGAGGTTTTTCCGCGGCGTTTAGACGAGGCCGTTATGATTCACCTCGGAGCTGGAGGTGAAACTTCCAGATCTGATCCAGGTTCCACCCCTGCCATCAAATTCCTGCTTCTCTTCTGCTCAGGCCACCGCTATTGCTAGCGACTGCTGCTTTCTGGTGGGCACAGAATTGCACTGTGTTTAACTAAAGCCTTGGTTAAACCAAGTAGGTCTGATTATTTGATGGAAACTCTCCTTTTACTTCCGACGTTTATTTTCCCTTAACATATTATTGATCAACTGTTTCCTGATAATCTCACCGCAAGTTTGCAGAAGAGAGGTAGAAGTGATTAAACCCGGAACGTATCAGGCAACCAGTTGTAGTGCAGGCAAAGTCAGCGGCTCCCTTTGGAGACTCCCGGTCACCCGCAGCGTTAGACACGCTCCCAGTCTCCGCCACCTCCAGGCTCCGTCCCGTTCCCGGGCAGAGGATCCGCGTCTCCCAGCCTCACAAAGCACAGCCCAAGGCATAGCAATGCTGCAGGGGAGCTTCGGGCTTTTCCAGGGAGATAAAGGCGGCGGCGTCTCTGCGCATGCGCTGGCGCACACACCAATTATGTCTGGCACTTGACTAACGAGGCAGGGGCCGGAGGGCCGCGCTCTTGGACTCCAGCGGCTAAATTCCACCGTAGCCTTGGCTTCGGAAACGTAAGCCCTTCTCTGGGCCAAGGTCCTCCCGTGACTCAGTTCAGAGCACATAAAGTAGAGAAAATAATTACCTCTCATCACGTAGAAGTGCTGCGAATAAGTAACACGAAATGCTTTATGGCACTTACATTGCTTTTTCGTAGTTGGGGACCATGGCAAAAGGGGAACTGTACAGCAAAACAACCCCACGGTTACCAAAGAAACTGCCGTAGGAATTAATATTCCAAACATCACTGGAAGCGTAGTGCAGGCTCCTTTGAAAATCCCAGCCATAGCTGGGATCCTCTTTTAAAAACAAATGAAACGGGTAGCTAAGGGCTGGAACGCTGCTAATTAATCTTTGCACTCGCGTACAGCCTGTTGGATTACCTGCACCCTCTTAACTCGAGCCGGGTCTTCCGCGTCCTATTTTTTTCCCCCCTTTTCCGTATTTGCTGCCAGCTCACTACCGTAACTTGTACTCTGACAACTCGCCTTTCTATTCCTCATCACTCTTTCTGGGTCACTTTACAGAATAAAGCCTCTGAAAAGCTACAGGCCTCGTTTTGCCCGGTTATAGTCACAGCCGCTGCGGCGCACGTGAACATCTCCTGAATTCTCATCTGTCTTCTCTCTCGTCGCCCAGCGCAAGGGGAAAGATAGTATTTCATGGCTTAAGTGGCCTTATAAAACGCTCACGGGCAAGTTGTAACATACTCTTCTTTCCAAATCGCATTTTTTTTTATCAAGGCAATAACGTAAAACAAATAAAAAATCGTCTCGATTAATTTTCGGGCAATATATTCTGAACTTGTAAATGGCTTCTGTCTGTGGGCAGAGCAGCTGGAGAACCCGCTTGTTACGTACAGGAAAAAAATCAATGCGCTTCACAGTTCTCAAATACCGAAAGCATCGAGTCAATTTAAGGTTAGTCAACACAAACCAAAGGCAGCACTCATTTTCATTTCAGAAGAACTTGTTCTGCGAGACCGACAGAAAACCTACAGGAAATTAATATAACTAAGTTACAAAAATGAAACAAGTGGAAAACTAAAGTCTCGCGGTTATAGATAAGGAGGATACGGGGTGCGGGTCCGAGCCAGGCAGCGAACTGCTGCTTTTATAATCCTGCTCCTCAGTCAAGGCAGTAAAATAATCACGGGGAGGGACGGCCACGGCAGCAACACCTGCAATAAAACCAGAAGAGCCGTCCTGCAGCGTCTTAGAAACCTCGATTGCATCCAGGTTCCCTGCCATATTGCTCAGGGTTTTGTTTTAAATGAACGACAGGATTGTTACCAGCATTAGTTATTCCTGCTGGGCCAAGGTTAGCCGTCAGCATCTGAGGCTGGGATTTGGCACGTCTCTTTATCTGTGTTTTTCCCATAATTATTCCTTAATAGCAAGAGCTTTGGCTCTTCTCATTACTTCTAGTATAACCAAGGTTGTCCAGACCCCGCAGAGCGAGAACAGTTTGTGCGTCCTGGAACAGAAGTGATGAAGCAGCAGCGAGGTGCTGCTCTAGGAAAACTGTTAAAGGTAAAAGTTTTTCAAGGTAAAGTTGCTGTGACTTTCTGACAGCTGCTCAAAGAGAGGTGTAACGCAGGTATTTCTGGCAGGGCTGCAAGAGAGAACACTGCAAGCAGCTTCTGCCTGGTGTGTAATTCTAAGAACAACAAAAAAAAATCCACTGAAAACAGCACTGTAGTCAGGAAAGGAATTAGTATTATTGCTTTTCACAAGGGATGCGCGTATTCAAATAGCTTTCTGATACGTTTTGAACAAAAATTAATTGTCCCACTATGAAAAAGCAGCACAGGATATGCCAATGTGGCATATACATGAATGTATACGTACCTATGTTTAACGCTGCAGTTTAATTAAAGCTGGAATTAAACTTGCTCCTCACTGCAGATGTTCCATAGCCTTATCTGGTGTAAATTAACCTCAGATTGGGTTAATGCAAATGGGCATTAACCCAATGGGCAAATGCCAATCAAGCCGAAGGTGTGCTTTTCTTTATTTCTCTTTATATTATTTTATACGCAAGGAAACTCATTTTAATGTCGCCTGACATAAAAAAAACCCTACGACTGGGGAGCAAATACTCGAGTTAAGGAACTTCTGCTGCATAACGAGCTTCCTTCGTACCTCTGCAGACGGGCAAAATACAATTTAAATTCCAGATTAATTTCCAGAGCCGCTTTTGTCCTGTGGGAACAGCTTTTGGCTCAATTCCAGCTTCTACCTTACGCTCCCGGATGCGAACAAGTCAAGTCCTAGCCAGAACTTCAAATCTGATCTACCTCTGAATTTTAGCGAGAACGCCTCCACGAGTTCAAGGAAATCAACAAAGCATCTTGTTAGTGTTTTGCACAAACCGTTATTAAAACTTAAATACAGTTGAACATACTGAAAGCTATTTTCCCTTGATGCTTAAAAATTCTGCTCCTTGGAGGGGCACGTTGTTCTTTAGTCTAGCAATAATATTAAGATAACGCATTTTCTTCTACAGGCAAACCTGACGAAACAGCCCGTTTGTCCATTACCCAACGACCAGCATCATTTTGGATTCAAAATTAGAATTTCTAGCAAGTTGGGCCTATAAAAGGACACACAAACTGTTACGGGGCAGCAGATTCAGCCCTTTGAGAACATAAAGCGGCGCTTCGTGGATTTCTACAGGCGTCTGGTCACCAACACCCGCCCCCCCAGCCCCTTCCTACCCCACCACAGCCGAACGGCAACCCCAGTGCAACCCAGTTTCCAGTAGCACGGAATCAAAAACCCAAATGATGGGCTTTGGTGAGTCTACGCCGTGGCTGGGCACTTCCAGAAATGTTCATTTCCCACATAATGTTCAACAGGCTAACAAAAAAAATTAATAAATTTAAAACATACATCAATACTGTTATTTATATGTAAAATTGAGATCGTTTGAGTGTTTATAAGAACAAGAGGAATCCGACCAAATGTTTCACTCCTGTTCACTCATTCAGCCAGAAAATGAAAGGAAATTGAGACAGAATAATTTCAATCTAGCCAGTTATCCACAGAACTATACTTTATATACAGTTTATTTCACTAGAGATTTTAATTTTATACATAGTATAAAGGGGTATCCTGATATCACACATATAGTTATTTTACCGTACTGTTTAAGAACCAATTTT